>JAVMKO010000043.1:12211132-12510304 GCA_032164245.1 Sternotherus odoratus
AGGGGGCCGTAGGTGTAGAGTACTCCCGGCAGTATTACTCCAAAGGGGTCGGGTGTTACAATACTCCTGGGGGGGATCCCGAGGAGGATGTGGGTGTAGAGTACTCCCGGGAGTATTACTCCGAAGGGGCCGGGTGTTACAATACTCCGGGGGGGATCCCGAGGAGGCCGTGGGTGTAGAGTACTCCCGGGAGTATTACTCCGAAGGGGGGTGGGGGTTACAATACTCCGGGGGGGATCCTGAGGAGGATGTGGGTGTAGAGTACTCCCGGGAGTATTACTCCGAAGGGGGCCGGGTGTTACAATACTCCGGGGGGATCCCGAGGAGGCCGTGGGTGTAGAGTACTCCCGGGAGTATTACTCCGAAGGGGGCTGGGTGTTACAATACTCCGGGGGGGATCCCGAGGGGGCCATGGGTGTAGAGTACTCCCGGGAGTATTACTCCGAAGGGGGCCGGGTGTTACAATACTCCGGGGGGGATCCCGAGGAGGCCGTGGGTGTAGAGTACTCCCGGGAGTATTACTCGAAGGGGCTGGGTGTTACAATACTCCGGGGGGATCCTGAGGAGGATGTGGGTGTAGAGTACTCCCGGGAGTATTACTCCGAAGGGGGCCGGGTGTTACAATACTCCGGGGGGATCCCGAGGAGGATGTGGGTGTAGAGTACTCCTGGAGTATTACTCCGAAGGGGTCCGGGTGTTACAATACTCCGGGGGGGATCCTGAGGAGGATGTGGGTGTAGAGTACTCCTGGGAGTATTACTCCGAAGGGGGTGGGGGTTACAATACCCCTGGGGGGGATCCCGAGGAGGATGTGGTGTAGAGTACTCCTGGGAGTATTACTCCGAAGGGGGCCGGGTGTTACAATACTCCGGGGGGGATCCCGAGGAGGCTGTGGGTGTAGAGTACTCCCGGGAGTATTACTCCGAAGGGGGCCGGGTGTTACAATACTCCGGGGGGATCCTGAGGAGGATGTGGGTGTAGAGTACTCCCGGGAGTATTACTCCGAAGGGGGCCGGGTGTTACAATACTCCTGGGGGATCCCGAGGAGGATGTGGGTGTAGAGTACTCCTGGGAGTATTACTCCGAAGGGGGCCGGGTGTTACAATACTCCTGGGGGGGATCCCGAGGAGGATGTGGGTGTAGAGTACTCCCGGGAGTATTACTCCGAAGGGGGCCGGGTGTTACAATACTCCGGGGGGGATCCCGAGGAGGCCGTGGGTGTAGAGTACTCCCGGGAGTATTACTCCGAAGGGGGTGGGGGTTACAATACTCCGGGGGGGATCCCGAGGAGGATGTGGGTGTAGAGTACTCCCGGGAGTATTACTCCGAAGGGGGCCGGGTGTTACAATACTCCGGGGGGATCCCGAGGAGGCCGTGGGTGTAGAGTACTCCCGGGAGTATTACTCGAAGGGGGCTGGGTGTTACAATACTCCGGGGGGATCCCGAGGGGGCCGTGGGTGTAGAGTACTCCCGGGAGTATTACTCCGAAGGGGGCCGGGTGTTACAATACTCCGGGGGGGATCCCGAGGAGGCCGTGGGTGTAGAGTACTCCGGGAGTATTACTCCGAAGGGGGCTGGGTGTTACAATACTCCGGGGGGGATCCTGAGGAGGATGTGGGTGTAGAGTACTCCCGGGAGCATTACTCCGAAGGGGGCTGGGTGTTACAATACTCCGGGGGGGATCCCGAGGAGGATGTGGGTGTAGAGTACTCCTGGAGTATTACTCCGAAGGGGTCCGGGTGTTACAATACTCCGGGGGGATCCTGAGGAGGATGTGGGTGTAGAGTACTCCTGGGAGTATTACTCCGAAGGGGGGTGGGGGTTACAATACTCCTGGGGGGGATCCCGAGGAGGATGTGGGTGTAGAGTACTCCTGGGAGTATTACTCCGAAGGGGGCCGGGTGTTACAATACTCCGGGGGGATCCCGAGGAGGCTGTGGGGTGTAGAGTACTCCGGGAGTATTACTCCGAAGGGGGCCGGGTGTTACAATACTCCGGGGGGGATCCTGAGGAGGATGTGGGTGTAGAGTACTCCCGGGAGTATTACTCCGAAGGGGGCCGGGTGTTACAATACTCCTGGGGGATCCCGAGGAGGATGTGGGTGTAGAGTACCCCTGGGAGTATTACTCCGAAGGGGGCCGGGTGTTACAATACTCCTGGGGGGGATCCGAGGAGGATGTGGGTGTAGAGTACTCCCGGGAGTATTACTCCGAAGGGGGCCGGGTGTTACAATACTCCTGGGGGGATCCCGAGGAGGCCGTGGGTGTAGAGTACTCCCGGGAGTATTACTCCGAAGGGGGCCGGGTGTTACAATACTCCAGGGGGGATCCGAGGAGGCTGTGGGTGTAGAGTACTCCCGGGAGTATTACTCCGAAGGGGGCCGGGTGTTACAATACTCCTGGGGGGATCCCGAGGAGGCCGTGGGTGTAGAGTACTCCCGGGAGTATTACTCCGAAGGGGGCCGGGTGTTACAATACTCCTGGGGGGGATCCCGAGGAGCTGTGGGTGTAGAGTACTCCCGGAGTATTACTCCGAAGGGGGCCGGGTGTTACAATACTCCTGGGGGGATCCCGAGGAGGATGTGGGTGTAGAGTACTCCCAGAGTATTACTCTGAAGGGGTCCGGGTGTTACAATACTCCTGGGGGGATCCCGAGGAGGCCGTGGGTGTAGAGTACTCCCGGGAGTATTACTCCGAAGGGGTCCGGGTGTTACAATACTCCTGGGGGGATCCCGAGGAGGATGTGGGTGTAGAGTACTCCAGGGAGTATTACTCCGAAGGGGGCCGGGTGTTACAATACTCCGGGGGGGATCCCGAGGAGGATGTGGGTGTAGAGTACTCCTGGGAGTATTACTCCGAAGGGGGCCGGGTGTTATAATACTCCTGGGGGGATCCCGAGGAGGCTGTGGGTGTAGAGTACTCCTGGGAGTATTACTCCGAAGGGGGCCGGGTGTTACAATACTCCTGGGGGGGATCCCGAGGGGGCTGTGGGTGTAGAGTACTCCTGGGAGTATTACTCCGAAGAGGGCCGGGTGTTACAATACTCCTGGGGGGATCCCGAGGAGGCCGTGGGTGTAGAGTACTCCCGGGAGTATTACTCCGAAGGGGGCCGGGTGTTACAATACTCCAGGGGGGATCCCGAGGAGGCTGTGGGTGTAGAGTACTCCCGGGAGTATTACTCCGGAGGGGGCCGGGTGTTACAATACTCCTGGGGGGATCCCGAGGAGGCCGTGGGTGTAGAGTACTCCCGGAGTATTACTCCAAAGGGGGCCGGGTGTTACAATACTCCTGGGGGGATCCCGAGGAGGCTGTGGTGTAGAGTACTCCCGGGAGTATTACTCCGAAGGGGGCCGGGTGTTACAATACTCCTGGGGGATCCCGAGGAGGATGTGGGTGTAGAGTACTCCGGGAGTATTACTCTGAAGGGGTCCGGGTGTTACAATACTCCTGGGGGGATCCCGAGGAGGCCGTGGGTGTAGAGTACTCCCGGGAGTATTACTCCGAAGGGGTCCGGGTGTTACAATACTCCTGGGGGGATCCCGAGGAGGATGTGGGTGTAGAGTACTCCCGGGAGTATTACTCCGAAGGGGGCCGGGTGTTACAATACTCCTGGGGGGATCCCGAGGAGGATGTGGGTGTAGAGTACTCCTGGGAGTATTACTCCGAAGGGGCCGGGTGTTATAATACTCCTGGGGGGATCCCGAGGAGGCTGTGGGTGTAGAGTACTCCTGGGAGTATTACTCCGAAGGGGGCCGGGTGTTACAATACTCCTGGGGGGGATCCCGAGGGGGCTGTGGGTGTAGAGTACTCCTGGGAGTATTACTCCGAAGGGGGCCGGGTGTTACAATACTCCTGGGGGATCCCGAGGGGGATGTGGGTGTAGAGTACTCCCGGGAGTATTACTCCGAAGGGGACCGGGTGCTACAATACTCCTGGGGGGGATCCCAAGGAGGATGTGGGTGTAGAGTACTCCCGGGAGTATTACTCTGAAGGGGGTCCGGGTGTTACAATACTCCTGGGGGGATCCCGAGGAGGCCGTGGGTGTAGAGTACTCCCGGAGTATTACTCCGAAGGGGTCCGGGTGTTACAATACTCCTGGGGGGATCCCGAGGAGGATGTGGGTGTAGAGTACTCCTGGGAGTATTACTCCGAAGGGGGCCGGGTGTTACAATACTCCTGGGGGGGATCCCGAGGGGGATGTGGGTGTAGAGTACTCCTGGAGTATTACTCCGAAGGAGGCCGGGTGTTACAATACTCCTGGGGGGATCCCGAGGGGGATGTGGGTGTAGAGTACTCCCGGGAGTATTACTCCGAAGGGGGCCGGGTGTTACAATACTCCTGGGGGGGATCCCGAGGAGGATGTGGGTGTAGAGTACTCCCGGGAGTATTACTCCGAAGGGGGCCGGGTGTTACAATACTCTGGGGGGGATCCCAAGGAGGCCGTGGGTGTAGAGTACTCCTGGGAGTATTACTCCGAAGGGGGCCGGGTGTTACAATACTCCTGGGGGATCGCAGCAGCGGCTACCGTCCCAAGCAGTTGCCTTGTGGCTCCCCCAGGGCGGAGAACGACCCCCCCCAGTGCACAGGCGCCCACTGAGTGGGGAGGGGAGGGGGGGGCTGGTCCCGTTGCCGGCCCTTCAAAGGGGCTCAGATTTCAGGCTCCGGCTAAATGAGGCTATTTGTCCTGTTTGGCTCGGCTGGTTAAGGGGCCAGGCCAGGCCGGGGCTGGGCCCCGCGGGGGTTCCCAGGGCGCCTCGCTTGACCCCACATTTCCTGTAAATAGTCGGCCTGGCTGGCTCCCCGAGCCCAGCGCAATTACCGCCCTGGCTCCTGGCGACCGGCGAGTTAGGACGGTGGCTTAATATCGCCCCCCCCCCCCCCGGCCCACCCAGCTTTGTCCACCTTAATGACTATCCAGCCGCCCTCGGCTTGCTACAGCATAACACCCTCCTTTTACATAGGGAAACTGAGGCACATGGCTTGCCCAGGGCGACAGAGCAAGAACATGGCAGAGACTGGAATAGAAGCCAGGTAGCCCGGTTCCTAGTCCCCCGCTCTAACGGGTCACGCCCCTCCCAGCGCTGGGACAGGACCCAGGCATCTGCCGCCCAGGCCCCACTGCTCTATCCACTAGACCCCACTCCCCGCCCAGAGCTGGGGACAGAACCCAGGAGTCCTGATTCCCAGCCCGCCCTGCTGCTCTGCCCCATCAGCTCCGGTTGGGATTTTATCCTGGTAACTGTACCGGGTTATTTTAAGCCAACTCAGAGAAAAGCCGGGCGCAGGAGCCGCGTCTCTCTGGCACATCTGGAGTCCATTAATACCACATGCGGCGGAGGTGCAAGGTCAGCCCTGTGGCCTTCTGACAAACTGGGGGTCACGGCCTTTCCAATTCCCCCCGCGTGCCCCTCAGCCCCCCGCCGGAGTCTGCTCAGCTGCTGGGAATGAGCATTTCCCTGCCTGTGGACTTTAGAGGGAAGCCCCTCTGGTCTGCCCTGCAGCCCCATATCTAATACCTACCCCTTCCCGTCAGCGCTAACATTGCCCCCATTTTACTCCTGGGGAAACCGAGGCACGCAGCGGTCAGCCAGCAGCGGAGCTGGAAGCAGCCGCCGCGTCTCCTGAATTCCGCTCCGGCGTGCTAGCCGGCGCCTCCCCCCCCCCGGATGAAAACTCCTCCTGTATCCAGGCAAAGGGGTGAGGGGTGTTGGAGCTGGGGCGTGGATTCTTGGACAGAAACTGGGCTTCCCATGCTGGGGGGCAATTCTGAGACTTCGCAACGGGGTGTGTGTGTGGGGGGGTGTTATTCCCAATCAGAACGCCTGCAAAGGGGTAATTGTCCCAGGACAAACACTCAGCCTGGCTTGCTCGGGAGCGGCACCGGGGGTCATTTCAGGACCCCCCCAATTGCATTTTGGGACTTGGGGGGAGGGCACATCGGCAGGGGGGCACCTTGGAGGACACGTGCTCCATCCCATCCACGCTGGGCCTGTGCCAGGGAAGGGAGCGCGCCGGAGGCTGCTTTGGCATGACTAGCAGGTGATGAGCGGAGCATCTTGCTTCCCCTGCCCCGCCAGGGCCCATCGGGGGCAGAGCGGAGTTTAGAGCAGCCTTCAGGCTGCTTTACCCGACGCCACCTTTAACACCCACCCCGGGTTGGAACGATCCAAATCAGGCGGCTCAGAGCAGCTGTAAGACTGACCCGGATGGGCAGGGGGGAGGGGGGAATTCATGGGGCGGGGGCAGCTCCTCTTTCCCCATCACAATGTAGACGATGCCCAGCCAGAGATTTCCCACCCCCTGCCATAGAGGAGCCGCCCAACCTCTCGCTGGGCTCTGCTTGGCCCCGGGCCAGGCTCCAGAAGTGGCTGCAATGAGTAAGGTAGGAGGTGGTAATTCTCTTCCAGAGCGGGACAGGTTGGGTGGGGTAAAAGGGTGGGGGCCTCTTCCCGCCCCCAAATCCTCAGGATGAAAGATGGGGGTGGGGGAGTTCCGCCGTGTGCGATCCAGCCCCACCGACTCTTCGGCGCTGGCGTCCTTTATTCCGCGCCTCGACGGGGCAGCCCCTCACCCCGGCGTCTGGGCTCCACGCCGCCCTTGCCGCACGGGGAGTAAAGGTGCCTTTGAGAGCCAGGCAGCAAGAGGCCAGAGCCGGGCAGCGCCCGCTGCAAACAGGGGAGCGCGAGGCTCAGGGGTGGACGAGTGGCGGGCGGGTAAACGGGGGTTTGCTCCTGACCCCCTCCACCCGCTCCCCAGTCCTCCCCTCCCCCCAGCTTGGGGCCCTCCGGAGCCCAGGAGACACCGGTTCCAGCCCTGGTCCCTGACCTGGCTGGAGGGGGGGTTGGGTTGGGTTTTGAAATGCTGCTTTTCTTGGGAGTTGGCCGAGTGGAAGTTCCCAGCCGAACAATGCCGGGGCCTGTGATCGGGTTTGCGCCAGGCCGACTTTGCAGGCAGGGTCTTAGCCGCCGGGCGGGGAGCGGGCCAGGTGGAGGAGCAAAGCCGGCCCCGTTTGAAGTGGCTAATCCCCTTTGGAAATCAGCTCCCCGGCCTAAGAGGCGCACAATGGGAAGAGCCGCCGAGGGCAGCCCCGGCGTGCCGGGGGTCGCGGCGCGCAGCGACGTCTCGATTATCCGCCCGCTCGGATGTGGAGCCAAATCCCGCCATTGTCGGGGGAAGCAGCTGAGCATGTCAGCCCGGATCGGGGACGGGGCGGGGGGAGACCCCGACCCCACGCAGCCTGCGGCAGAGGACAAAGGGAAGGACACATGCTGGGACAGGCCGGAGGGTCCCTTGCCCGGCAGGACATGGATCACGGGCAGGGCCTCCTTTTGCGCCCGGCGCTGCACAAACCCAGATCCGAGCCAGCCCCTCCCCCCAAAGGCTGACAGGCAAAAAGGGGGGGGGGGGAGAGACCCTGTGACCCACCTAAGGACCCACAGCAGTGGGAGTGGCAAAGTCAGGACTGGAACCCAGGAGTGCCCCCTGGATACCACTCCCCTTGCCAGGCATAGAACCCAGGAGACCTGGCTCCCAGCCTCCCCCTGTAACCCACTAACCCCAGTATATAACTGGGAGAGAGAACCCAGGAGTCCTGACTCCAGCCCCCCTGCTCGAACCACTAGACCCCACTCCCCTCCAGAACCATGGATGGAACCCAGAAGGGGGGGGGTGTGTGTGTGTGTGTGTGTGTGTGTGTGTGTGTGTGTGTGTGTGTGTGTGTGTGTGTGTGTGTGTGTGTGTGTGTGTGTGTGTGTGTGCACGCGCTGGGCCTCCCCAGAACCCCCGGCAGGCCTCGCGTCCGCCCTCTGGTATGCGGCTGCCCCACACCCCCTGGCCCTGCACGCCCGGCCTCAGCTCCCAGCGAGGCGAACCCCCCGCCCCCTCCCGGCCCCCGCCGGAGACGGATGGCTCGGCCAGGCCTGGGGGTCAGCAGGGGCCTGACCTCTCAGTGGTCACCCAGCCAAGGAGAGACTGACCCCCATCCCACCCCCCCAGCACAGTCTGCGCGGCAGCCGCTAGCTGGGGGGGGGGGGCGCGTTGCAGGGATAAAGACGAGCTGAGCTGGGGCACAAATCAAACCCGGGACGGGGGGGCCGGGAAAGCAGGAAAGCAACGAAAAACGAACCAATAAACTGCCCGGTTCTCTCCGCAGCTCTGGGAGGGGAGTGGGGTCTAGTGGTTAGAGCGGGGAGCTGGGAGTCAGGACTCCTGGGTTCTCTCCCCAGCTCTGGGAGGGGAGTGGGGTCTAGTGGTTCAAGGGGGGGGAGCTGGGAGTCAGGACTCCTGGGTTCTCTCCCAGCTCTGGGAGGGGAGTGGGTCTAGTGGTTCAAGGGGGGGGAGCTGGGAGTCAGGACTCCTGGGTTCTCTCCCCAGCTCTGGGAGGGGAGTGGGGTCTAGTGGTTCAAGGGGGGGGAGCTGGGAGTCAGGACTCCTGGGTTCTCTCCCAGCTCTGGGAGGGGAGTGGGGTCTAGTGGTTCAAGGGGGGGGGAGCTGGGAGTCAGACTCCTGGGTTCTCTCCCCAGCTCTGGAGGGGAGTGGGGTCCAGTGGTGGTAGTTGGGGGGGGGGGTTGGGAGCCAGCAGTACACAGAGATAGTGGAGAGCGGCCCCCGCCCCCTACGGCCCAGCGACCCCTAGTGCCACGCTGGGCATTGGGGCCAGTCCTGAGTGTGGGGGGGGAAATAGCCCCCCCCCCGAGCCCACACACTCCTCCTGGTGACCCCCTCCGTGGGCTCGATCGGCCCCCGGGCTATTCGGGGCGGGCGGCGGCTGCCCGGCACTAACCCCCCCCGGTCTCTATTGCGGCCCGGCCCGGCGCGGCGCCGCCCGCCCCACGGCTGGAGCCGCTGCGCCACCTTGTGGCAGGAAGGGAGAACTCGCTGCGTGGGCAACTCAGCGCCACCCCCGAGCAAGGGGCTGGGGGGGGGGGCGGGGTCGGGCTTTGCGACTCTGGGGGAGGGGTCCCTGCTTAACCCCCCCCCCCCGCGCGCGCGCGCCCCAAAACCCCGCAAGGGGCGTTGGGAACCTCACACCGGTGGGGGCCAAGCTAGACTGAGTAGTGGGTGAGGCTGATTAGGGGTCAGGAACGCCTGGGTCCCATCCTGGTTCGGGCGGGGGGGGGTCTAGTGGTTGGGGTGGGGGCTGGGTTCTTTCCCCAGCTGTGGGAGGGGAGACGGGGCTAGTGGTTAGAGCGCGCGCAGCGCGTGTTTGCACGCACGTGTGTGCTGGGAGCCAGGACACCCGGGTTCTCTCTCTGGGAGGGGGGGAGGTGCTGGGAGCCAGGACACCTGGGTTCTTTCCCCAGCGGCGGGAGGGGAGCGGGGTCTAGTGGGGAGAGAGGCGCCCCCCCTCCCGTAAGCAACGCTCCAGCCAAACGCAGACCAGGCGCCGTCTGGTCACGCTCGGTTTTCGGGGGCGGAGCGTCCTCTCGTGGCCGCCCTTGGTAATGACACCCGGAGTACTTGGCCAAAAAAAAGTCTGTCCCCCCCTTACTCCCCAGGCCGTGGGGGCATTTGGCGGGGGAGGGGGTTTGAGGGCACCAGGGGCCAGTGAGCTGCTCCAGGGTGGAAAGGTGGGGCAAAGATAGTGTGAAAGCTGATCCCATGGGTTGATTGTGGGTGGCTGGATGGGGCAAAGGCGACCAGGTTAGGGGGGGGGAGCCCCGATTGGGGGGCAGCCTACCAAGAAAGCGACGGTCTCCCTCCCCTCCCCCAAGTCAAAACACAAAGTTCTCGCGTCTCTTTTTTCCCTTCAAAAGATCTGTATTCGGCCCGGCGGCCGGGTGGCATGCAGGTTCCCCACCGCACTGTCTCGGCCACAGAGACCTTCACAGGCAACAGTCAAAGGTTTCTGGACTCGGCCGGCTCGAGACCCCAGCGTTTCAGAAGCAGACGGACGAAACTACCGACAGAGAAGAGAGAGACGAGAAAGAAGGCGCAGGAGACGGCCTCTCTTCACGCCCCACCCCGGGCCACCTGGCTACAAAAATCCCTTGTCTGAAAAGTGTCATTGTCCAAAAACACCGGGACGCGGCGGTAAGAAATCCAGGTTCAAAACCCTGCCCTCTGCGTGGGGCCCACGGAGGGCGACCAGACGCCTCGATTTTATAGGGACAGGCCTGAGATTTGGGGCTTTTTCTTATATGGGCTCCCATCACCACCACCCCCGGCCCCAGCCCGATTTTTCACACTTGCTGTCTGGTCACCCGACACACCTTGCCTGTGCAAAAACGACAAGGCCGCCAATTGCAGGGCGCTTAAAAAAATCCAGGGCATTTGAAAAAGAATGGCCAGCGGGGCCTGGCAAGGGGAGTTCCCGTTGGCCTCTGGCAGTGGAGCTGGGGGGGGGGGGGGGTTCTTTGCAGCTAGAAGGGCTAGAAAACGTGTGTTTTAAAAAAATGAAAGCCAAGATTCTCAGCTAATTCCACCCGTCCCGGAGCCGGGGCTTCCTAAACCCCACCCGGGAACATTGGCTAACACCCGGCCTGTTTGAAAAGGACCCTAATGGGGAAATGACCCAATTGCACCACCCCGGCCAACCCCCCCCCCCCCATGCCCTAATTGGGCCTTGTCACCCAAACTGTCCTTTGAGAGAAAATTGGGTTTCTGACAGACTTGGCTGCTTCCCGCCCGAAATCTCCATGTTTGGGTCGAACGCCCCCCCCCCCCCCCGGAATGCCGCCAAAATGAACAATTTTCAACCAAAAAGAAAATCCCTGGGGTCTGACCTGCCGCCGCGGAGCTCCATGGGAGTTGTAGTTTGGGTGCCTTTCTGCTCCCCCTCGCCTCTATGGGCAGGGCTCCCTGGCCGGACTTCACTTCCCATGGTGCACCAGGGCCAAGCAGGACGGCTGTGGTGCTTCATGGGAGATGTAGTCCAATCACGCAGCCCAATGAAGAGTGGGGGGGGGGGGGACTGAACTACTCTGCCCATGAGGCGCTGCACTGGCCTCTCTCACTTCAAATATTTCTCTTTGCACCCACAATAGTCTAGATTTAGGGGGTGGGTTCCTGGGTCGCCCCCCAAAACTCGAAATTCAGCATGGAAAAATAACAACACCCCCCCCCTCCATGAGCAGGTGCAGCGGGTGGGTGGACCCCCGGAGACCCCCGGGGCGAGCGTCTCCCTGGGCCAACGGGGCGGGGGGGGGGTGCTGTTCTGTGGGATCCGACTTCTGCTTCTTGCACGTCTCCAGGGGTGGGGGTGGGGTGGGGATCGAGTCACCCCCGTCAGTCCTACCCGCCCCCCAAGTCACCCCTCCAGGCCCAGCCAAGCCGGCGCTGCCCTTTGAGTCCCTGTGTTCGGCCGGCCGATGCCCCCCCTCCCCCCGCCCCCAGCCCCGAGGAGAACAAAACAAGTTAAACGAAAACACCATGAGGGCGGGGGGGGGGACAGTTGTGGCGCACGCACACACACACACACACACACACACACACACACACACACACACACCACCCCCGGCTCCCGCTTCTCCTAAACCTCCCTGCCCTCCGACCCCCAAAAGCCTCGCCAGCCCCTAGGGGACTCGTTTGCTTCCAAGCACCCCCATACGCGGGGGGGGGGGAAGGGCCAAATCCGATGTCCACGGGGATTGTTCCTGGGGGGCAGCAACATCAATGAGGTGCTAAAAATTGGGGGGGGGATCGTCCCCCCATATAATGGCTGCACCCCGACAGAGGGGGGGGGGGCTCCCGGTTCCACGCAGACCCTACGAAAACAAAAGGTGACACTCAAAGATCTGGGTGTTGGACACCCCCCCCTCCATGCCCCCCGGGTGGTGTCTCTGGGCAAAGGGGACGGTGGAGGGGGGGGGGGCAGCGTCCCCCCTCCCCGGTGCCGGCTCAGAAGCCCCGGATGTGGCAATAGGCCTCCAGGCTGGAGAAGAGGATGTAGAGGAACCACAGGCCCAGGAAGAGGCCGGCGGTGAGGAGCTTGGCGGGGCGGGGCCCCCCCAGCTCGCCCCCCACGCTGGGCCGGCGGCGGTACATGAGGACGCTGATGCAGACGAAGGCGAAGATGGTGAAGAGGGTGACGGAGAAGGCCAGGGTGCCCGTCTGCACCTTGAAGTCCTGGCCCTGGGCCGCCCAGTAGACGGCGGCCACCGACCAGGCCACCCCCAGCCCCAGGAAGACGTTCACCGCGTTGCTGCCGGTCACGTTGCCGATGGAGGCGTCGGCGCACTGGTCCTGCAGGGCGGCCACCTTGCTGGCGAAGGTGTCTGGGGCGGGGGGGAGACGCGGGGCGTCAGCTCGCGGGGCCCCCCGCCCCCCCCCCCCCCCCCGGCTGGGGACCGGCACCTTCCACCCCGACATCCCGGCCAGCCCAGCCCTGCCGGTGCCCCGCACTCCCGACCCACAGCCCCTCCCCCCCCCCCCCCCCCCCCCGCAGCCCTGCCGGTGCCCCTCACTCCCGACCCGCAGCCCCCGCCCCCCAGCCCTGCCGGTGCCCCTCATTCCCGACCCACAGCCCCTACCCCCCCCCCCCCCGCAGCCCTGCCGGTGCCCCTCACTCCCGACCCACAGCCCCTACCCCCCCCCCCCCCAAAGCCCTGCCGGTGCCCCGCACTCCCGACCCACAGCCCCTCCCCCCCCCGCAGCCCTGCCGGTGCCCCGCACTCCCGAC
Source organism: Sternotherus odoratus (assembly GCA_032164245.1). NCBI lineage: Eukaryota > Metazoa > Chordata > Testudines > Kinosternidae > Sternotherus > Sternotherus odoratus. The sequence goes on from JAVMKO010000043.1 coordinate 12,223,751, forward strand.
CCACAGCCCCTGCCCCCCCCACCAGCCCTGCCGGTGCCCCACACTCCCGACCCGCAGCCCCTGCCCCCCCCAGCCCTGCCGGTGCCCCTCACTCCCAACCCACAGGCCCTGCCCCCCAGCCCTGCCGGTGCCCCTCACTCCCAACCCACAGGCCCTGCCCCCCCCCCCAGCCCTGTCGGTGCCCCTCACTCCCAACCCACAGGCCCTGTCCCACCCCCAGCTCCGCCGGTGCCCCGCACTCCCGACCCGCAGCCCCTGCCCCCCCAGCTCTCCCGGTGCTCCAACGCTTGTAAAATGTCCCGTCCCATCTGTAATGATCTCGGGTGGGAAAGACATGACTGAAAAACCCCCTTTCCCCTAGCGCTGCCCTGGGCTATTGGGGTCAGTCCTGCCTGCCAGGGGAGAGCGCCCCCTGCAGAGCCCCCCGCCCTGCTCCCTGCCCCACAGCTCCCCCTAACACCCCATGGGGCCAGCCCTGCCTGCCAGGGGAGAGCGCCCCCTGCAGAGCCCCCCGCCCTGCTCCCTGCCCCACAGCGCCCCTAACACCCCATGGGGCCAGCCCTGCCTGCCAGGGGAGAGCGCCCCCTGCAGAGCCCCCCGCCCTGCTCCCTGCCCCACAGCGCCCCTAACACCCCATGGGGCCAGCCCTGCCTGCCAGGGGAGAGCGCCCCCTGCAGAGCCCCCCGCCCTGCCCCCTGCCCCACAGCGCCCCCTAACACCCCATGGGGCCAGCCCTGCCTGCCAGGGGAGAGCACCCCCTGCAGAGCCCCCCGCCCTGCTCCCTGCCCCACAGCGCCCCCTAACGCCCCATGGGGCCAGCCCTGCCTGCCGGGAGAGCGCCCCATAGCGGAGCCCCCCGCCCTGCCCCCTGCCCCACAGCGCCCCTAACGCCCCATAAGGCCAGCCCTGCCTGCCAGGGGAGAGCGCCCCCTGCGGAGCCCCCCGCCCTGCTCCCTGCCCCACAGCGCCCCCTAACGCCCCATGGGGCCAGCCCTGCCTGCCAGGGGAGAGCGCCCCCTGCGGAGCCCCCCGCCCTGCTCCCTGCCCCACAGCGCCCCCTAACGCCCCATGGGGCCAGCCCTGCCTGCCAGGGGAGAGCGCCCCCTGCGGAGCCCCCCGCCCTGCCCCCCACAACCCCCGGCTTCCCCCGGCGTACCCGGGATGGAGGTGCCCAAGGCCACGAAGACCACGGCGTTGACGGAGTCCTTGAGGCCCACGGTGCAGCCGAAGTGGGAGGCCAGGTCCCCGATGAGGGCGGTGAGCAGCCCGATGACCAGGATGGAGACGCTGAAGCAGGCCCAGCCGTTCCAGTACTCGGTGGGCGGCACGCAGGCGAAGAGAACCTTCCAGAAGACCGTCAGGAAGTGCATGACGTAGTCGAAGCAGGACGGGAGCTTCTCCTCCCGCCCGTCCTCCTCCTCTTCCTCGTCCCCTGGCGGGGAACGAACGGCAGCGGGTCAGCCCGCGCTGAAATGCCGCCACTTCTGGGGAGGGTCTACAGGGGTCCCTTGCCTGGCACTGAGATGAGGCCACTTCTGGGGTGGAGCGAGCGCTGGGTCTACAGGGGTCCCTTGCCTGGCACTGAGATGAGGCCACTTCTGGGGTGGAGCGAGCGCTGGGTCTACAGGGGTCCCTTGCCTGGCACCGAGATGAGGCCACTTCTGGGGTGGAGCGAGCGCTGGGTCTACAGGGGTCCCTTGCCTGGCACTGAGATGAGGCCACTTCTGGGGTGGAGCGAGCGCTGGGTCTACAGGGGTCCCTTGCCTGGCACCGAGATGAGGCCACTTCTGGGGTGGAGCGAGCGCTGGGTCTACAGGGGTCCCTTGCCTGGCACTGAGATGAGGCCACTTCTGGGGTGGAGCGAGCGCTGGGTCTACAGGGGTCCCTTGCCTGGCACTGGGATGCAGCCACCTCTGGTGCGAGGCACCTGGGTTGGTTATAGAGGGATTCCTCCCGTGATGCTGAGATGCAGCCACCTCTGGGGTGGAGCGCGGTGGCTGGTTATACCTGCGCTCACGGTGATGGCGTCCAGGAACTGCTCCCTCCAGGAGTGGGTGCCGATGACCAGGGCCAGGTTGGTTTTCTTGATCAGTTTGTCCACGGTGTTCTGGCGGGGACGGGGGAGGGGCTCAGTCAGTTTCCAGGTACCGAAGAGGGGGGGAAGGGGCGGGGTGCCCCCTACATGAGATGAGTTTGCCAGGTCTCAGCCCCATTCCCAGCCTCGAGGGCGGAACGGGCCCCGGAGAGCGACACACACACGCCCGTCGCCCCCTAGCAGTGGGTCCCGGCACCAGGCCCCAAATTCCTCTCGTCCCACCCCACCCCCACCCTCCGTGGCTCCTGGCGGTGCAGCCCCCGGCTGCCTGAGGCCCCCGTGTGGGAAACCAGGGTGGGTCTCACGAAGGGACTGAGTCCCCGAGAAGCCACAGGGGCTGGCACTGAGAGGGGGTGGTCGGCTGAGCCCAGCCCCCTTCCACGGCCTCTCCGAGAAAGAAAGAAAGAAAGAAAGAAAGAAAGAAAGAAAGAAAGAAAGAAAGAAAGAAAGAGGCAGTCGCCCCATATGAGCCCAGCTGCCCCCTACACCCATGTTGGGGGGGGTCAGTTCTACCCTGCTGCCCTGCCCCCGGAGGATGATAGCCCCCCCCCCATTTGCTGCTGCCCCATGGGCGGGTGGGGCGGCCAATACACCCCACATCTGCTCCCCGCCTCTTCCTGGATGAGCTCTGCCGGCCCGGCGTGACACGGGTGGAGGGGATGGAGCCGGCGTGGGCCGGGAGCTTTGGGGCGGAGAGATCTGGCCCCTTTGAGACGAACGTCTCGGGAGGGAAGCGTGGCCTAGCAGTCAGAGCCCGGGGGGGGGGGGTCGGGCCGCCCTTTCTCTGCTCTAACCAGTAGCCCAGTGGTTCTCAGCCAGGGGTACACGCCCCGCCCCCCGGGGTACCAAGAGGACCCTCCATCCTCTCCCGAAGGTGACTCCCAACCCCTGTGGTGCTGCGCGGAGCCGGCCTGGGTCCCCGGGGCCCCTCAGCAGCGGAGCGCGGAGTCCTTGCCTTGAAGTCATAGGACTCCTCGATGATGACTTCCAGCCGGCAGTTCTCTCCCAGGACCGGCTTGCCCATCTCGGCGATCCGCCAGGCTTCCTCCTCCTCCGCCGAGAGCTTCTTGTCCCCGTCGGCTGGACAGGAGACAACCAGTGAGCCTCCCGCCGGCTGCCTCAGTTTCCCCATCTACCGCGCCCCCTCCGGGGACATCGCTGGCCCCTCCCCACAGCCTCTGAGCGCCCCCTGCCACCTGTAAAGCAGAGCAGTGCTGTGGTAGTACAGAAGGGGAAACTGAGGCCCAGAGAGGGAATTGCCAGGCCAGCACCTTGACCCCTCCTCCGCCTTCCCTCCTGGGGAGTGACAGAGCCGGCACCGGTGTGAGCGGACCAGCCCCTGGTCTCTCCTTGCCCCGGGACATCCCCTCCCGTCGGCAGGGCTCCCCCCCAAAGCCAACGGCAACCAACAGCCCCCCTGGGCTGGGTCGGCTTTGGGGCCGACAGCCCGGCGGGGAGGGAGCCCCAGACAGGCTGGAGACGAGGCCTTGGTTTGTCACAGGGCAGGAGACCAGACACTAGGACAACTCACCCGGGGTGGCAGCAGGGGTGTGGGTCAGACTGGCTGTTTTCTAGAGGCCCGGCTCTCGTGCAAACAGGGGCTGGTGCAGGCAGGTCTCTGGGCCTGGACTCTTGGGGGGGGGGGGGGTCAGACAAGGTGATCACACTGGGCCCAACTGGCTTCGGAATCTGGGTCACAGCCCAACTGATCGGGATGATGCAACTGTCGGCCAGTGGCCATAACACTCATCCACCCCAATGCACCCCAATGCACCCAGTCAATACACCCCGTCCATCCACCCATCCATCCACCCCAATACACCCCGTCCATCCACCCCAATGCACCCCGTCCATCCACCCCAATGCACCCCGTCCATCCACCCATCCATCCACCCCAATACACCCCGTCCATCCACCCCAATGCACCCAGTCCATCCACCCATCCATCCATCCCACCCCAATACACCCCGTCCATCCATCCATCCATCCACCCATCCATCCCAATATACCCCGTCCATCCATCCATCCATCCTAATACACCCCATCCATCCATCCATCCACCCCAATACACCCCGTCCGTCCATCCACCCATCCATCCATCCATCCATCCACCCCAATACACCCCGTCCATCCATCCATCCATCCTAATACACCCCATCCATCCATCCATCCACCCCAATACACCCCGTCCGTCCATCCACCCATCCATCCATCCATCCATCCACCCCAATACACCCCGTCCATCCACCCATCCCAATACACCCCCTCCACCCACCCCAATACACCCCGTCCATCCACCCATCCCAATACACCCCGTCCATCCACCCATGCAACTACACCCCCTCCACCCACCCCAATACACCCCGTCCATCCACCCATCCATCCATCCATCCCAATACACCCCGCACGTCCATCCATCCATCCCAATACACCCCGTCCATCCATCCACCCACCCATCCATCCACCCCGTCCATCCATCCATCCACCCATCCCAATACACCCCGTCTGTCTGTCCATCCACTCATCCATCCATCCCAATACACCCCGTCCGTCTGTCCATCCATCCATCCATCCCAATACACCCCATCCGTCCATCCATCAATCCCAATACACCCCGTCCATCAATCCATCAATCCATCCATCCCTCCTAATACTCCCCATCCATCCATCACCATACAGATCTATCCATCCCCATCTGGACCTATCCACCCCCATCCTGGCTCCAACCACCTCCCCCCCCCCCCAACCACTAAACTTCCCTCCCCTCCCAGAGCTGGGATAGAACCCAGGAGTCCTGACTCCCACTAGACACCACGCCCTCCCTGAACAGGAAATAGAACCGAAAAGTCCTGCTCTGACAAGTCCCCACTCCGCTCCCAGGAAAGAGAACCCAGGAGTCCTGGCTCCCAGTCTCAGCTCTCACCAGAACCCAGCACTCGCCCCCTTAAGTTACACGTCCAATATTATCCCTACATCAAATCCGTTCAAGGGATCGAGCGAACACTTCGTATTTCTAAAAACGCTTGAAAGGTTTCGAATATTTTATGCCCCTAATACTTGGCAGCAGCCTGGTTCTCGACCTGCCCAGGAACTGCGCCACAAACACCTGCTTTGTCATTTACTTTTCATTTCACCGGCCATGTTTTTACACCTGCGCGTGTGTATTTTGTGCGTCTGCGTGGAGGTTTACGCACGTCTGTGTGCAGGTGTGTAGATGAGTCCATGTGTGTTAGGGTGGACGGGTGTGTGCAAGCAGTGGTCTACGCGTGTTTTGTGTTGGCACGTGTGTACATAGGTGGGCATCCGTGTTTATGTGTCGTGGCCTGACAGCTGGGCACGTGTGTATAGTCAGGTGTTATGTGTTGGGAGTGGCCGCTGACCTTCGTTGCAGATGCAAGAAGCTATTCAGTAAGGCCCCTCCACTCAAAACACGGGCACACAGGTATGTGTGACGAAGTGGGAGTACTGTGTGTGTGTGCCTCAGTTTCCCCTATGCATTTCTTGGGCGTCTATGTGAAATGCATAGGGGAAACTGAGGCACACACACACAGTACTCCCACTTCGTCACGGTACGTTCCTGGTCATTACATGGGATTGCACCAAAGAAACACCCAACTCTAGCCTCAATCTCTCCTCTTCACCGGAATTACCCCCAGGGCCCCAGTTTGGGTTCCCAACCAGGTCAAAGCAATGTGTGTTCTACCTACATTTGTATGTGTGCAACCATTCGCTTGCAGAGTAGTGTGTGTGTGTGTGTGTGTGTGTGTGTGTGTGTGAGGGGGTGTGTAGGTGGGGATGCATGGCTGTGAGGGCCCGTGCATCTGTGGGTGCGTGGGTGTGAGGTGTGGGTGCGTGGGTGTGAGCTGTGCGTGGGTGTGTGCACACCCACACCTGTGCTGCGGAGCAGGGAAAACCCATCTTGCTGGTTTCCAGGAAGGAAATGTCCATCCAGCCCGGCGTGCGGTTCGCCAGCGGAGATCACGACAATCTGGTTCCATCTCTAATTAAAACCCGCGCGGTGTGAATTGTCCCCTCCCAGCAGCCTTCTCAGGGCGATCTTATCGGAGACACCTCCGAGGGCTGGGACCCTCCCCAGGTGGGCTGGCACCCTGCAGCTCTTCCTTTCCCGCTTCAGGTTTGGTGTCATTTGGAGAGAATTCAGGCCGCCGCTGAACCTGGTTTCCCTCCGGTGACTCCTGCGAACACTCGTCGAACCCAGAAAGCTGGGCTGGGATCCCAGGTTTCAGTGACCCGATCAACAGTCCCAGAAAATCAGCCGGGGGCTGCCGGAGGCCCTGAGGCCGGATCCCCAGCGGGGGCGAACTGGCTTCTTGGAAGGAGGCTCTCAGCTTTGTGGCACAGGCGGCGAGCCTGTCTTTCCACCTCCGCCTGTCGACTGCCGCGGTCCTTGCTCTGGTATAGTCCCGTTTCCATGACAGCGACATCTTTCCTGTCTCCAGGCTGCTGTCCTCCGCTTTGCCATCTCCCGCCAGGTGGCCTCCGCACACGGCGGGACGTGGGTTTTGACATCTGTCCAACAGGCCCAAAGCACTTCAGCCGTCTGGCTGGAATCAGCGCCGGTTCCTTGCCCCCACCAGGGACGCCGGGAGCCCTTTGCAAGCATCGCGGAGAGATGCCGTGAGCTGCTCCCCGGGGGGTTCTGGCATTTGCCAAGTTTCAGGAGCAGGTAGCCACCTGCGGCTCACAACAGCCTTGTGTGACTTGCCACAAGCACCTGAGGACTGCCGTGCTGGGTCCGATCGGGGTCCGTCCTTCCAAGTACCCAGACTCCAACGTGGCCCGTACCAGAGCTACACACGTCTCCACGACAGACACACACACATCCCCACAATCCACACCATCAACACACACACATCACCACAATCCTCACACACACACACACATCCCCACAATCCCCACACCCAGACCATCAACACACACACACACACATCCCCACAATCCACACCATCAACACACACACATCACCACAATCCTCACACACACATCCTCACAATCCACACACCCAGGCCCACAACACACACACACCACCACAAGCCTCACACACACTCACTCATCCCCACAATCCACACACCCAGGCCATCAACACACACACACATCACCACAATCCTCACACACACACACACATCCCCACAATCCCCACACCCAGACCATCAACACACACACACACACATCCCCACAATCCACACCATCAACACACACATATCACCACAATCCTCACACACACATCCTCACAATCCACACACCCAGGCCCACAACACACACACACCACCACAATCCTCACACACACTCACTCATCCCCACAATCCACACACCCAGGCCATCAACACACACACACATCACCACAATCCTCACACACACACACACACACACACTCATGCCATTCCTCTCTCTCTGTCTCTCTCTCTCTCACACACACACACACACACACCTTCAATTGCTCTCAGTCCCAGCTTGCCCCCATCCCCAGCCCTGGTTTCCCTGCCCACAAAGCTCTCTGCGGGTCTCCTCTCTGTCCACACCAGGGCGCGTTACTGCAGAGACCCAGGGTCACTGGGTTTGAGCCCAGGGACTCTCCCTCTTCCTTTGCTACCAAGCCCAGCCCAGCCACTCCCGCATCCACCAGCTGATGCCCGCAGGTCGGAGCATTTTATCTGCCCGGGGCGCTGCCTGTTGGCAGGACCAGGCCAGAGCCGGGCCTGGTACATTTTTAGGGTGGGTAGGGAATTGTCCATCCAGACTTTCTTCCCTGATGGAAAACTGGCTTTTCGACCCGAAGGCAGGCCCAGGAAATCGCCTGGTTTTTCCCCATTAAATGCTGTCAAAGGGACACTTTCAGCTGAATGTGGGCTGTTTTGCAGTTTGGGGCCCACTGGTTTTTGGGGGGGATTTTGGCCACTGCTGGTGAAAACGTTTGCCATTTGGGGCTGCAGGGTTCGGGGTTCTTGGCAGTCTTCTGGGCTGAACATTTGGCAGTTTGGGGGCTGAAAATGAAGGGGGGCGTGGACGATCAATCCGCGTTTTCTGCTCACGATGGTCCCCAGCTGCTGTCGGAGGTGAGATAGGCCGGGGGGTAACTCCTATGGACAGGGCAGCACCCCTCTCTGCACCGCAGCGTGCCTACCCGTGGCTCAGCTGATGTGCGTGCCGACACACTTACCACGCCCGCCTGCAGGGGTACACAACTGCACAAGCCCACATCCACACTGGCGCTGGCATGACCTGGGTTTGTTGCTAGGCTTCGGGCGGGGGAGGGGCACACAGCTTGGGAATCCCAAATGCCCCGGCCCCCTGGAGACACCCACTGGGGAGGGCTGGGGGACAGATGGGGGGGGCTGAATGGAGGAGAGGACGAGGTGCAGAGAAAGGGTCTTACCTTGAGTTAGCAAGAGAGCTGCAGAGAGGGGGAGAAAGAACATGTGATGAGCCGGACCCCCGGAGCAGCACCGCGCAGAGGGGAACCAGAGGAAAGATCCCGGCTGAAGGCCGGACACCGGGCTCAGAAGTGGAGTGAGTGGGGCAATCGCCCAGACGCTGGGCTTTTCCCAGCTGGGCTCTTGCACACGAGGAACCAGGCTGAGTCCCGGCAAACTCGTTCCGCTGAGCGGGCAGCAGATTGTAGTAGGAGTTAGTCACAACTGGCACATCCACTGAGCCTCTGCGCTCTCCAGTCCCCATTAACAGGGAGGTTTCTCGAGCCCAGTCCACTCTCCTAAGCTAGGGCTGGAGAAGCTGGATTTGATGCACATGCATCAAAATCCAGGGGCAGAGCCGGGCGGGATGCGAGCGAGCGTTGTTCTCCCAGCAGAATTTCTCACGTTGCCCCTTAAATAAATCTGGCATGTTTGGCGTCTCCTGCTGAGCCCCGGCTCAGCCTGCCCTGCTCGATGCCCTGAAATCACCACCGCCACCCACAACGGGCAGCAGCGCGCAGGAGTCCTGACTCCCACTCGCCCCGATCTAAGCACTAGGCCCCACTCTCCTCCCAAGAGCTAGGAATACACGGAACCCCGGAATCCTGACGCCCGGCCCCCATCCCTCCCCGCTCTAACCACTAGACCCCACTCCCCTCTCAAAGCCTGGGATAGAACCCAGGAGTCCTGGCTCCCCTCCCGATGCTCTTACCATGAGATCTCATTCTCCTCCCAGAGTTGGGATACAACCCAGAAGTCCTGGCTCCCAGCCCCCCCTGCTCTAACCACTTGACACCCCCCCCCCAAGAGCTTTGGATAGAACCCAGGAGTCCTGACTCCCAGGCTCACATTCCAACAGACCCCAGTCTCCTCCCTACATCAAAACTGGAACCCAGGAGTCCTGGCTGCGATGGCCGCCTCTCTTTGCACAGGGACAGGGAGCTGGTGGCAAATGGACCCAGCCCGGCCTCAAACCAGGAACAGGTCAGGTGGGCGGAGAAGCTGGGATCCCCGACACCGGCGGGGCGATGGAGGCAGGTGCCCCCCTTACCCGAGATGCCCCGTTTCAGCCAGCGCGGCTGCCCTAGCTCAATGAAGAAGTTGTCCTTCTTCTCGTACTCCTCATCATCCACAATCTTCACCTGCAGACTCTTCCTGCCGAGACAAAGAGAAGGACACAGCGGGGTCAGCAGGACGGGGGTCCCGGGGTGCAGGCAGGGGGTGTGTGACTGTAGCTTGTCTGTATTTGATTGAGTGCTTTGCATTATACTCAGCAGGAACGCAAGACACCTCCAGGCCTGTATCCTGTAAGACATTAGCACGAGGCTTGAGACCTAGGAACGCTGCACAGCCCCACGGTCCAGCGGGAAAACCCCGAGAGCTTGGGGAGCTGAGAATAGTTTAAGGGGAGGTTCTGGTCACGGGTCAATAATTCAACCACAGAAGTGTCCCGGCAACGAATTGACGCACATGACGGAGCGCCTAGGAGCCTGAGCCAGAAAAGCCGGCCCGGCGCTGCCAAAAATAGCCAATAGCAGACGCTGGGGGGGGGGGGGGGGGCGTTTGTCCTATGCCCTGCCCTGCGTGGGGAGTTCAGGACAGTGCTGCTGTCCTGGGGAGGTGGGCAATTGTGCACCGCCTAGGGCAGAGGTTCTCAAACTGGGGATCGTGACCCCTCAGGGGGTCTCGGGGTTGTTACCTGGGGGGGTCGAGCGGTGAAATCATGCTTTGCCTCCAGCATTTCCCATGGTGTTAATGTGGCTTTAATGATGAGGGGAGGCCGCACGCGGAGGTTTGCTGTATGAAATGGGTCACTCCACCGCCACCTACTGCGTGGAGTCAGAACTCAGCGTGTGTCCGGCCCCCTACACCGCCAGGGCGATTCTCCTTGTGCTCAAGGCCCGGGGTCTGTTGGAGCAGGACGGCCGGGAATTTGCCCTTCTACGCCCACTTGAAAGCCACACGAGCGAGCTCGGCCCAGGGAGTCCCCAGGGTGCACTGGGGCTGGGGTACCAATCTCCCAAAGCATTGCACATTGCTTCCCCGGTATGGTTCCCTAGCAACCGGAGGCAGGAGTGGTCATGGAAACGGCAAGCATCTCTCCCCACCCCCATCTGGTGCAAAGGGGGTACCGTAGCTGGTCTGGGTCTGAGGCTGGGGGGTCTGGGCACGCCTTCCCCACACACCCTCCCCCCTCTTGTGCTCTGCTAGCTACACAGCAGGGGGGGTTGCAATGAATCAGCCTCTGATCTTGGGGGATGCCGCGCTGCCCCCTCCCCCACATTGAGCACTGCCAATTGCCTCGTCTGGTGTCCCCCCCCTCCAGCCCCGCCTGGGAAGCCGATCTGATTAAGGGGAGGCTCATCTGCAGGCAGAACAATCTCCAGGCGAACCGGAGGAGGGAGGTAATTTGCCGATGAATAATTTAATCTGCGGCTCAGTTGATGTTTTTCCGCCCCAGAAGCCAGAGGTACTGGAGGAGAATCTCCCTTTGCAAACCTGTCTTGGCCTTGGCAGAACTCAGGAAGGCCAGCGAGGCACGGGGGGGAGGGGAGGGGAGTCAGCTGAGGGGATCGGTGCCACGCAAGGGAGGGGGGGATGCTCTTTCCGGGAGAGAGGGAAGGAGAAAGACACAATAAAGGAGAGAAGAAAATAGACCTTTCCACCCTCTGGGTTCCTCCGTGATAGAGGACGCTGGTCCCCAGCCCCCAAGCCTCTGCGCCTGGTTCTCCATCACCCTCAGACCCCCTCCACCTGACTCTGTGGGGGAATGAGCCCCTGACAATCTCCCCCCACCTATGCTGAGGGCCTCTGGAATGAGGGCTCTGCTCCCGGCGTAGGGGGCAGATCGGGAGCATGGCCGGAGCATACTGCACTGGCGCTATTCTCTGGGAAAGCAGCATGAGCTAGAGCAGCCTTGGGACTGCTCTAATTTGCACTGCAGCAGGGTGTGTGCTGCACAACAGAATGCCGTCAGAGCAAGGGAGGCTTTAAGCTCCCACCCACCCTGCCTCTGCCCCAAGCACAGGACGAGAGAATCGCGCCCTCGGTTGCTATACTCTCCCTGGTGCCCATTCTTTAAAGAAAGACCCCCTGCAGCTCCCACACGTGTCCCTGTTGAACCAGCCTCTGTGCTCCCGGAAGCACGGTGAGGGGAGAGCGCCCCTGCTGAGCCCCTGCTCCCTGCAGCTCAGCGCCCCTAGAACCAACAGCAATGAGATTAGTGCCCCAGGACAGAAAGACAACTCAATGGCTTTCCTTCCCGCTTCGGGGCTAAAGTGCAAGAGCCAAGACAGCTTCGTTGTTAAGACACCGGGCAGGGACTCAGCAGATCTAGGTTCAGTTCTCACCTGTACGGTCTTGCACAAGTTGCTTCATGCCTCAGTTTCCCCATCTGTAAAATGGGAAGAATAATCCTCCCTATTTAGACTGGAAGCTCTGCGGGGAGAAGCTCTGTTTCTCAGTCTGTGTAGCACCCAGCGTGACGGGGCCCTGATCTGGGTCGGGGTCTGGGCAGCACCCAGCATGACGGGGTCCTGATCTCGGTTGGGGTCTGGGCAGCACCTGGCGCAACGGGGCCCTGATCTCTGTTGGGTTTGTCTATGTGGACAAATAGACCAGAATGGCTATTTTGCAATATCTCCCCATTCCGATTCTCTATTCAGACACAAAACAGAGAGGAACAAACCTGGAACAAAATCACTTTTATTCCAGAAGAGAATGTCCGGGGGGGGGGGAGTTATCCCAAAATAGGTAAATGATTCTGGAATAGCCACACTAGTCCAATCCCCGACTCCGTCAAGCCTTCAGTGACTGGATCGAGCTAGGTCAGCAAACTCCCGTTGTTCTGCAGCTCAGAGAGCCCTCCCCTCTCCTCCTCCCTCCACTCTGACTCCCCGTTCAGCCCAGCCTCTCACAGCCCATCCACTTCCCCCCGACCCCTCTGACTCATTTGCACGTCCCTGTTCTCTCTGCCGCGCGCCAGAGTCGCTGCTTTTCGCGGTAATTATTCATTGCATTCCGCCCACTGTTTGTTATTAAAAAAAAACCCCGAAACATCTTCATATTCCTGAGTCATCAGAAACTGCCTCTTCTCCCAAGTGCACGGCCTTGAAGGAGCAAATCGCCAAGGATTAGAGGCTGTGTGGAAGGAAGGCCAATGGGCTCATCAGGATTTGATCTAATCCATGACTTTCCCCACTCTGTGCCTCAGTTTCCCCAGTGATGCACTAGGTAGACCATGAGCTCAGAGCACCAATCTATCCTTGGCCAGTATCCCATCTCCAGCCTTCCTATAAAGGGTTAAAAATAAAACAGAATACAATAGGGGAAACTTTCTTTCCTTCCTGACCCCCGCCGGAGCCCGGCTGCAGCCCTGAAGCATGAGATTTTGGGAACATAAAACATGGAGTGGAAGGGACCCCCCCATGTGCCGACGTCACACCTGAGAACGCTCCAACTCATTCCACCAGTGGCAGAAGCTTGCAGGCTGGATCGCAGCCCCTTCCCACTCCTTCGCCTCACGATGCCACTGTGTGTTTGGAGGCGGATCCGCGAAGGCACTTGAGAGGGAGCGCGCCGCTATTTGTCTCTGGCTGCACACCCACGCTGCTGCCGCAGCCTTCGCCGCCCGAGCATCATAAACTCGAGCGGGGCGGCAAAAATAATCCAGTTTCCCACACGTGAGATTTAAAGAGGCGCCAGAGGAAGCAACCAGGGGGTGCTAGAGGAAAGAGCCAGGACCGGGCTCGGGGGATTCCTGCTGGGTGCTGAACTAGCTCCGAAGGGGCTGGCACATGGGGGGGCTGGGTCTGCATGGGGCAGAGGCCCTGGCAGGGGCAGGGGGAGGCAGAGAACAGCCCCAGCGCAGTGCGCCCCAGACGCACCCTCTACACCAGGGACTGATGCAGCCCCCCCCCCCCGCAAAAGAGCTGCCAGGTCGGGGTTGGTTCTGGTGACGGCCCCCCCCCCGGAGCGCTGCTGGGTTCCCCAAGGCGCCGGGCCCAGCCATACGCATCTGGCTGCCGCAGCAGCATCTCGAGAGCTCCCAGCCGATCGAGCCACGGAGCTCAAGGCCGAAAAGCCTCGTAACAAACCTCCCGCTCCCCCCGCTCCCGTTCAGCCTTTGTGCTAGCCAAGGCCGGCGCCATTTCGGAGCGCGAAGGCCTCTCGCACGGGGACAGCTCGTGTGAATGAGCATCCGCCGAAGTTATAGATCAGTCCCACTGCTAAAGACTCAGCTGCCAAGAGCCTCCTTCCCCTCCCGCCTAGCTGCCAAGTGTATCACGTCCCCTCCTAGCGGCTAGTCCACGTAGAGAGCAGCCTACTCCTGCTGGCGGTTGGTGGAGTTGCTCCTTTGGCTCCAGGGGGTCGCTGTCTGAACCAAAGGTCAGAGGCTGGAAACCGGCTCCCGGCCCATGGTGGGGCTTTGCAAGCAGCTGTCCTGCTCCACTCCAGAGGTGGCTGCATTTCAGCAGCGAGTCTAGGTTTGAGCTCTGGCTCCTCTTCAAACCCGTCGTGGCAACCGGCCAGCGTTGCCGGTTCGCGTGATTTCATCGCGAGTCTTGTAGCCGCTGGCGTCGGGAGTCCTGAGTTTCCACAAGGATCTCCGCTGTCTGTTCTTGTTACCAAGTAAGTTTCCAGCCCTCGGGGCCGTGGGGAAAAGCTGGAGAAGATCAGCCCGGCAGAGAGCCCGGGGCGTCTCCGTCTTTTAAACAACGATCTCGGGATTTTGAAGCCGGTCTCCGGATTTCTGAACGGTGCCCTGACTCCAAATGTTAAGGCGGCTCATGAGCTTGTAAATTACCTCCCGTTGGCCAGGGGCCAGCGCGCCTGCTGGCTGCTACCCCAGCCCTGATTTTTCATCTCACTTAATTATCTCATTTCCTCCCCCCTGGCTTCCCCTCGCCCCCCCTCCACCCCCGTTCGCTAGGTCACTGAAATCCGACAGAACACGCAGCAGCTCTGTCTGGAGACGCGGCCAGCCGCTGAGGAGTTGGCCATTTCTTAGGAGTATCCTGGCAGTGCTGAGAGGGCCGAACAGAGGGTCGGGGCCCTATTGTGCCGGGTGCTGCGTATACACGGTGACAGAAGGGAAGGCAGACAGAGCAAGGAGTATCACCCCATTGCACAGATGGGGAAACTGAGGCTGGGCGAGAGGCAGTATTTGGTTTGTATCAGTGGCAGAGCAAGAATGTAATTCTGGTCCCCTGTCGAGTGCTTTTACCCGGGCCCGGGCTTTGGAACAACGACCCCTGCAGCTCACTCCATCCCTCCCCCCCCCCATTCCCCTGAGCCCACCCCGGGATGCAGCAGGAGTTAGGGGGCTGGCCGCGGAAGAGACCCCACCGATGCTGCGCCAGACCCTGTCCGTTGGTGTAGCCCACAACATTTCGGCCCCGAGGCCGGGAGTTCAAATGAACCCCCCCCCCCATGTCCCCTCACTTGGGCCAAAACTTTGACAGGTCTCTCATGCCCCCTCCCTCCAGCCCAGCCCTCCCATCTCGGTGCATCTAGGGCAGAGAGAAGACACAGGCACCAGCCGCAGACACCATGTTCTACACCCTGGGTGCTGGCGGCCCCTCCGCCCCCCCGCAGTCTGGCACCGGAGGTGGCCGCCTGGTACGGCCAGCCCTGCGGTCCCCGCCCCGCTCGCTCCTCCCTGGGCTCCGGCTGACGTCCTGCTCCACTCCAGCCGGTCCTCGGGGGCTGGCGTGCTCACACCTCCCGCCGGGCCCGTCAGCCGACCCTAACGCAGCTCCCGCACTTGGGGCTTGGGGGGGGGGGGGCGGCTGGCTCCCCACTCCCACTCCCCCGAGATGCGCCGGCCCCCTGCCCTGTCTGTCGATCCCCTGATGCTTCGCAAACCCTTCCCTCTGCCTCTCCCTGCACGCAGGCTGCTCAGAAAGGACTTTTCTTCCTCCCGTTCGCCACAGTTCATCCATTCCAACCCCATTATTACCGTCTGGTGGCCCCGTCGTGCCGGGCGCTGCCCAGACCCCGACCGAGATCAGGGTCCTGTCGCGCCAGGCGCTGTACAGACCCTGCCTGAGAACAGGGCCCCGTTGTGCCGGGTGCTGCCCAGACCCCGACCGAGGGAAAGTCCCTGCTGAGAAGAGCTCACAGTGTAAACAGACAAGACCGAGGAAAGGTAGGAGGCAAAACAGAGGGAAGTGCCTTAACCAAGGTCACCCAGGAAGTCAGAGCCAGGAAGAGAACTCAGATCTCTTGACTAGACCCCACTGCCCACCTACCCCAGGGCAAACTGCAGGCTGGATCCCGTGAGGTGCCGAGCACCTTCATGAGCTGGGCATGTGTGTTTGTGTGAGCTGTACCCCTGCCCTCTACAAGATGGAATCAGACTTGCTCTAATGTGTGTCATAATCCCTATACTGCTTGTGGGGGATTCTCCTTGCACTTAAAGAGCTGGGGGCTCTTGGAGCAGGTGGATCTGAGTTGCGATGCTGCTCTGAAGTTCCACTGGGCGTTGTCACCCCCTGGGTGTCTCAGTCACTGCCTGGGCATTCCCCCGTCCCTTACGGATTTGGCCTTTCTGACGCAGGAGCCGCCGAGCTCTGCTCCGACTGAGGGAACCCGAACCCGTTTTTTATCCTACCTGCCCCAGAGAGCCACTTAATGGGAACCAAGAGACCCTGAGATGCCAGATCCCTGTAAACTGGAGTCTCTCCCCATCAGCAGGGAAGGATCGCCATGGCAACCCGCATCCCTCCTCGCTGACATGAAGCCCAGAGGACTCAATGACTGAGGCTGGTCAGGTGGGGGGGGGGGGAAGGGAGGCACCGGAACTGAAATCTAGGGGGGGGGGAGAGACAGAGAGACAGATGGGCCACGAGCGAATGATTCATCTGTCCGCCCCCCACCCCCGAGGCTAGGTGTGGGGGAAGGAGGGGCTGGTGTCCTGCACCCCACCACGCTCTTCTGAATCCCCTGCCCTCGGCGTCTCGCCCCACGGGACTTTGCAGCCGGGCCGGCTAGAGCTTCCGGGTGTCCCCGCGTTCCGCCGACGGCAGCGCCGCTCCAAGGCCCCTCGCCCGGCAGCGGGATCCGGGCAGAAGCCTGGGACCACACGGGGCCTGTCGGGCCGTAGCCACAGGGGGGCCCGGGCGGGCCGCGGTCCACACACTCTGCATCCCTGGCCTGCCCAGAGCTGAGCAGGGCTGTGCCGTGCTGCACCTTGGCCCAGAACATCACCCGGCACCTGCAATCCCGGCCGGAGCTCCGCGCCCGCCCTTCGGAAAGCTACGCCCCTGCCGTGTGCTGAGCCGCCACAGAGCCGAGGCAGAAGGTCTGCGTGGCGCAGTATGGACGTGTCAGCACGGCTGCGAGACCCGGGTTTACAACACAGTGCGGACACTCACGCGTGGGCTTGGAAACGCTGAGTCCACAAGCCTGGGTCCCACAATACAGCGTAGACATACCATCCGTACCTTAGTTTCCCCATCAATACAATGGGTTTAACACTACCAACCCCCCTTGCAAAGCGCGTTGAGATCTGCTGTTGGAAAGCGTGGGGATGATTATTGGAGGCACATTTGTACGGTTGTCACTAGGGAGACAATATTAGAACAGCCCAGTTACAGGGGATGATCGTTGTGTGGAGACAAGGTCTGACAGAGCGTACAGGAGCGAGAGACACGGTACCGTCTGTGCCAGAGGTGGAAATTCAATCCAGGTACCAGATTCCCATGTCCCATGACACAGCATAATCCCTAGCTCCTAGCTAGCCGTGGATCTCAAAGGGGTCAGGATCATTATCCCCACTGTACCGGCGGGGAAACCGAGGCACGGCGCTGGGACGCGACTTGCCCAAGGTGACCCAGAGGGCCAGTGGCTGAACCAGGCCTAGGACTCCGGACTCATCTACTTTATCCACTAGGCTGCACTGCCTCGTACAAAGGAAGCCGGCGCCGGCTGGACTACAGGCAGCCAGCTGCTGCTAAGCCGTCTCTCATTCCCACTGGTGGCAACTTGCATCCTGTTGCTTTAAATATCTTGTGATTATTCACATCGGCTCTCACCTGTGGGTTGTTTTTCTTCAGCCCTTCCCAACAATGTGGTTTATCTAGGTGCCGAGGCCCCCGCTCCTCCCCCCGGCCCCAGACTCCTGCAGCGGGCGTGAGAGCCCGCGACAGACGCGCCAGGGACGTGGGCGGATGCCACCGATTATTCCATTATTCAAGTGCCGTGTGGTCTGCTGAGATTTGTCGCTTCCACACGCACTCCGAGCGCGGGGAGAGGCACTTATCAGTGAGCCCCAGAAACACAACCTCACACCCGCCGAGCGAGGCGGCGCCCCATGGATGGGCTCCAGACACCTGCCAGAAGCAGGGGGATAAACCTCCCCCCTCCCGGACATTTCAGCCTGGCTCTCACTGCCAGCCAGGCCTGAGGAGCCGGCGATAAAGTGCTCCCCTGCTACGGAGCCAAGTGCTAGAGGAGTGAGGTGGCGGCACAGCCTAGTGGGTAGAGCAGGACTCCTGGGTTCTATCCCGGGCTCTGCGAAGGGTGTGGGTTTCATGCCTAGCTCTGGAATGGGGGGGGGGTCTGCCGTGCCAGCCCAGTGGTGTGAAGTGACTGGGAGATTCCCCCACACACACCGTGAGCATCTCCCCCCACCCCGGGAAGTCCCCTCCGGCCGGTGTGGATCTGGGTATACAGAGTGGCTCGGGGACATGGCCGCGTGCTGCGCTGGATTCTCTGCTCCCCAGGGCCGTCACGGGGCAGCGTGTGAGTTGTGGGTAGTGGCGTCCTTGTGTCGGAATGCACTGTGTGTGTGTGTGTAAGGACAGCAGTTGTGTCTTGAGGTAGCCTGCCTGTGGAGGAGTGGCGGGTGCGATGGGGATAAGGGTAACCAGACAGCAGGTGTGAAGAATCGGGATGGGCGTGGGGGGGTAATAGGAGCCTAAATAAGACAAAGACCCCAAAATCGGGACTGTCCCTATACAATCGGGACATCTGGTCACCCTAGAGAGTGAGCGGAGAAATTAGTGAGTCACGCATCTCTCCTCGCTTTGTAATGGTCATTTCTGGACCTTTGGGCCTGGTCACCGGCCCCCAGCCCCCGCGAGCCGTCCAGCGACCCAGCTGCATTGGTGAACTCTTTGAACAGACGTGAACGATCACCCGGGGGAATTGGTAATAACACTGGGCCTCTCTCCCGGCCCACCGGCCCGGCGCGATTCCCTGCCCGGCGGCGAAGGGCGATTGCTTTCCAGGCTCTGTCGACGGTGGCCTTGCCCCGGCTTCGGCTGGGTGAGCCCAACTTAGCCCTTTCCCGTCTCCCCGCAGTCACTGCACTGATCCTCTCCCCAATCTCCCCGGCTTGTGCATTTCAGCTTCCTCCTTCGCTCCTTTCGGCCCCACCTTCCCGTCCGCAGCCCCCCACTTCCATTAGCTCCCTCAGCGACAGGGAGCCACCAGATCTGAGGGCAGAGGGAGCGTGATCGGCGCCAAATCCCGCAGCACGGCCCCTTTCCTGCCTGACTCTTCTTGGGGCCCCTCCTTTGGGGGGCTTTGTCCCACGTTGCATCTCAGGGCTGGGTTCAGCCAATAGCTTCCCTGCTGTCGGTACTCAGGTTAGTTAGATTCAAGCTAACGTGGGTGTGTCTACCCCTGCTGCAATCCCTTCTCCAACTCCAGTGTAGACACACGCGCAGGGCGACTTGTCTGCACGGTTCTTTACCTCCTCACGTCTCCGGAGCACCCGTCCCACAAGAGCTGGCAAACTAAACTAACCGTCGAATCATAGAATCAGGGGACTGGAAGGGACCTCGAGAGGTATCTGGTCCAGTCCCCTGCCCTTGTGGCAGGACTAAGTATCTAAACCATCCTAATAGGTGTTTGTCCAACCTGCTCTAACAAATCTACAACAATGGAGATTCCACAGCCTCCCTGGGCGATTTATTCCAATGTTCACCACCCTGACTCTTAGGAAGTTTCTCCTAATGTCCAGCCCCCTTGCTGCAATCTAAGCTCACTGCTTCTTTTCCTAGCCTCAGAGGTTAATGAGAACAATTTTCTCCCTCCTCTTGTAACAACCGTCTACGTACTTGAGAACTGTTCTCATGTCCCCTCTCGGCCTCCTCTTCTCCGGACCAACCCAACCCAACTTTTCCAATCTTCCCTCACAGCTCCTTTTCTAGACCTTCCATCATTCTTCTTTTTCTCTGGACTCTCTCCAATTTGTCCACATCTTTCCTGCAACACGGCGCCTAGACCTGGGCCGAGTACTCCAGCTGAGGCCGAATCAGCATGGGGTAGGGTGGAAGAATTGTAATCCACTATGACCCCCCAGATCCCTTTCTGCCATACCGACTGGAGAAGCATTAACAACGCAAAACCCTAAAGACAGCTCTGTTCAGCTTTTCGCTCCTTGGTTCTACCATGAAGGGCGGGGGGAATCAACCCATTTGCACTAAGCAGTTTATACATTTGAATTAACAAACTGACAAGCCTCCCAAATAGCTGGCACTCCCCGCCCTTCCCTGGATAATTTTCCGAAGATAAAAACACATTTTGCAGGCAGGCGTGCTAGCTGGTGTCTTTTGCATGTAGCTAATCTCTCTCTCGCCTCCTAATACCTGAAATTCTTTGAGCTTGTCGGCTTTAATAACTAGCGTTGGATTGCAATTTTTCTCTCCCCTCTCAAAAGCTGGGCAGCCATTCATTTCAATTTGCAAGCAGGCGAGCCCGGGCAGAAAGTTATCACCAAATTATTTGCTCTGCTGTTGAACGAGATCCACGACGAGTGAAATGCAGATGAGTTCAAATCCTCCCCGTCGTGTTGGGTACGTCACTTTTCCTCTCTGTGCCTCAGTTGCCCATCTGGAAAGTTTGATTTGCATATCACGGTGCCTCATGGGAGTTGTAGTTCAGGTGTCTCGTGTCCCCATTCTCCTCTATGGGCTGCCCCCCCCAGCTGGACTACATCTCCCATGATGCCTCCGCCTCATCCCATCATCCAGGGAGTGATGCATCATGGGATACGTAGTCCTGGCCTACAGAGGAGACTAGGCATATGAGGCACCCGAACTACAACACCTATGAGGGACCGCGGCAAATCAGAATATTTTGAGATGAGACTGACCAGAAATCAGAGGGGCTGAGACACCCTGAGCCCCCTGGGGACACTGAGTGACAGAGGGACCAGGGGACTTGCCCAAGGAGTCTGAGGCAAAGCAGCAGTTGAATCCAGATTTCCAAGATCCCAGCCCTGAGCAGGGCACCTGCCTTCCTTCCACCAATGCCCCTCACCCCTTGTCCCCATTTCTCACACTTGCTGTCTGGTCACCCTACGCGGGATGGAAAGTCCCATTTTCCTGGGATTCTGCAGCTGTCGCTGTCCATGGTGCTGAAAGCAAAAACCCAGCTACGGCCCAGGGCGACTTGTACCGGGGAGACCCTCAAGTGACCCCCAGGGCTGCCCGGCTGGCTAACCCGCCCATGAGACCGCTACAGAGGAGTCGGTAATCAAGGAAACCCATCCGTCTGATTCCAGGCCACGCTCCCCCGGCGCGGCCAGACAGACAGTAGCCATGACAGCTGCTGGGTCTTTGACACGCCGGCCCCATGGCGTGGAAGGGATCCGGGAGTTGCTAAGTAACGGCTGCTCTTTGTCATGGGGGGTGCAAATTTCAGGATGCACGTTCTGCGGGGAGATGGCAATTACAGCAGGGAGGTAGAGTCAAGCGGCGAAGTGTCTGTCAGCCCCGGGGCTCTGTGACAGCCAGTTCCGCCCGCCTGTTTGCACCAAGTCTCGGCCTTGCTAAGGAGAAAGAAAACACAGCTAGGGGTAAGATTAGGGAGCATGGATGTCAGGACTCCTGGGTTCTGTACTTGGTTCTGGCACAGGAGTGGAGTCTAGTGGTTAGAGCAGGACTCCTGGGTTCTGTGGCCAGCACTGGAAGAGGAGTGGGATTGAGATGACAGCACGGAGCAGGAGACAGAATCCTTGGGTGCTCTTCTCCATTCTGGAAAGGAGGGGGGGTCTCATTATTAGGGTCTGGACTCCTGGGTTCTGCTCCCATCTCTGTCACTGTCTGCGTGAGCTGGGGTACATGGACAGGGCTCCCCAGAGGGCAGCAAGGGAACAGGCCCGTGGAGGCGGCAACATAAAGGAAAGCCTTGTTGATGGAGAACCCCAAAATCCAGCTCCCAGACCCGGCCAGGGCCCAGAGGGCCCCGATCCCCAGGCTGCGGCTGACCCATCCCCGCCTGGGAGCGTGAGAGCGGCAGAGGGGTTTCCCGGGCGGTGGTCCGAGCGCTGCCTGCGTGGCATGTAATTCACCAGGGGGCAGATTGGGGGCATGGCCAGAGCGCTGTGCTGGGGCTATTCTCAGCCCCCCAGGGTCCCTAGGGGGCAGCCTGCTCTGATTCCCCCCCGTCATCATTTGACAGACTCTTCTCACATCCCATCTTCTTTGGGACATTTATGCAGGAGACTTTTCCCTGCTTTAATGAATCTTCTGCCGCGGACGCAGCCCCCGGTCGCTGTGGCTCGGCGGAGGGGACAAAGGGGATCATTTTAATTTCAAATCCTAGTCCCCGTAGGAAGGAAGCGTTCAGTAGACTCATGTTCAGAGGTCCATTGTGATAACTTTGCACAAGGGCCTCCCCTCCCCACCCCCATTCCTGCAGCAGCTTTTCCTGCCCAATTAAGCACGAGGGGGCTCTTAACGCTCTTTTAATTGGACACCAGCCCTACAAGGAGCAGCCCAGGGAACCGTGCTGGGCCCCTCCCCAAGAGTCTGCCGAGGTCGGGGGCTCCGCCAAGGCTCTGAGGAGGGAGGTTTTCACCGCCAAAGACGCAGGGAGGATGGGGGCGGAAAAACAACCCCATCATCTTTTCCCTGTTCCGGATTTGTCCTTAATTAGTTTTCGAGACTGGGGGCTATGCAAGCAGTGGTTCCAATTTCAAACTTAAGCAGCACCTCTGATTTATCGCCTGCAGTGGGGGAGAGAGCAGACTTTGAATTAAAACAATCAAATAAAATAAATAGGGCCCGATTTCCCAGTCGAGCTCAGGCCGGACTGGTGGAAATTGCCCCTGGAGAGTGCCCCACATGGCAGGGGACGGTCGCATGGCCTAAATCCACTGCACTGTGGCTACTGTCCGCCCCCCAGGGCCCATAATGGATGGATGAGGGGCATGGCCAGAGCGAACAGCTGATTGTACAGGGACCCTTCACTCACCACTGAGATGCAGCCACCTCTGGGGTGGAGTGCAGCCGCTGGCTATACAGATACTCCTCACCCACCACTGAGATGCAGCCACCTCTGGGGTGGAGTGCAGCCGCTGGCTATACAGATACTCCTCACCCACCACTGAGATGCAGCCACCTCTGGGGTGGAGTGCAGCCGCTGGCTATACAGATACTCCTCACCCACCACTGAGATGCAGCCACCTCTGGGGTGGAGTGCAGCAGCTGATTGTACAGGGACCTCTCACCCACTTTCACCATCCACAAATCCGGCCCTAGAAATCCCAATGACGGAACGTACCCTGATTTAAGCACAACCTGACTGGAACCTGGCTGCTCGTTATAAGCCTAATTTAAGGGCCACTTGTGTGTCTCTGAGCCAACGAGAAGGTCCTCCCAAGGGGAGGGAAAAGCCCGGCTCTGCTCTGGCCCAGGCCAGCAGAGTCTCCAGGCAGCTGCTTCTGGGTGGCTGGGAGGAGCCGAGCGCCAGCCAGTGACTGGAACTAACGAGCAGGAGATTTCCCACCGTTTGCTCACAAACTCCCCCCGCCGGGTGCAAGTGGGAAGCCCAGCTGCTGGACACAACCGGACAGCCGGGGCCGGGCAGGGGCTGGAAGCAGCTACAGGCCTCTCCCTCGGCCAGGCGGGCATGGGGTCCCCGGGGCCCCTTCCCCAGCAGCCGCGGAGAGACGCTTTGTAATAAAGGAGCGAGTGGCGGTGCTGAGCGAGTGGGCGGGAAATGGCTGGTGTGGGCGGCAGGGCTGGCGGGGACGTGATGTCGGGTGTGTGGGGGTGGGAGAGAGTGGGTGTGTTATGAAATCTGTGTGTGTGTGAGAGAGAGAGATTGGGGTGTGCAGACAGCAGGTTGTTCTGGAAGAGTGTGTGGTGTGTGTATGTGGGGGGGGGGGTTGTGTGTCTGTGTGGTGTGTGTGTGTGTGTGTGTATAGAAACTGGCTGCTCCTTTCATCCAGGCCCCCAGCTAGCATCAACAGCCAATCAGAGAGGGAGGAATGCCTTGGATCGGGACTCAGGACACCTGGGTTCTATCGCTGGCTCTGCCACCGAGATGCCGGGTGACCAGGGTCAAGTCACTTCCCCACTCTGGGCCTCGGTTTCCTCTCCCACCCTTTGGCTGCTGTTAGGACCGGAAGACATTGTGACAGGCACCCACTAGAAAGTGTAGTTACGCTTCTGAGTCAACTCCAGGAGAGTGCATAATGGTGGTATTATCTGTGAATGACCTTGCTGTTATCTGTGTGTTTGGGAACCAGTTCCCAGCTGCATGAGTGTTTACCCCGTCTGTGTGAGAATGAATGCGTGGGAAACCAAATGGGGAAACTAAGGCAGGACTGCGTAACCAACAAGTGTGTAACCAATCAGTTTGTTGCTTGCTATTAATGAGATGAGTATGTATGAGATGCAAATGAGCATGGGTATATCTGTGCTGACACACCTCTTTGGGTTGGGCTTTCTCCTTGGGCTTCTACATCGTCCCACGTGTGTCAGTCATCTCGTATTGCGGCCGTGCTGGCAGATAAGCCCCCCAGCACGAAATGCCGCCCCCTCCAATAAACTCACCACTTTCCAACTAGCCACCTGTGTGAGGCCTCGTTTCTCCCGGCAACGAGATAAGCCCCCTGCAACAGCTGCACATACACTGGGCTCGGGTTTGTCCAGCGCTTTGCTGAAGGGGGCTCTGATCTCGGCACCGTAATGAAATCAGGGCCAACAGAGGAGAGATGGCCGGCCAGTGGCCACAGGAGAGCTGAGTTCGACTTCGGGCCCTGTCCCAGCCAGGCAGCCTTTGTGACAGCAACTAAATCAACGGTGGCTAGGACGGGAGCTGGGAGGCCGCAGCAGGGTCCCACTGCCCAGTCTGTCCGGCGGGAGGAATACCAGCGCCCCAGAAGGGAGAATTCCTCTGAAAGAAGCCGCAGGAGCCAGGCGTAAGCGGCGCGGACGGTATAGACTGGAACAACCAGCATCCCGGCCAGCGAGCCAGAAAACAAAGACAGGGAGCTGCCCACGCACAATCTGGCCCTTTTCCTGCTTAAAAATCTCTGCTGGGGGAAGCGATCCGTATTTCAAATCCTTCTGTGTAGAGCCTGTTCAGGTCCACATTTGACTTTGATTCCTCATTCTCCGGGGGGCTCAGGGTCTGATTTTCACAGAGTTCTGAGACGCCCCCACCTGGAAGTGCAGAATCCTTTCAGGGGTCTTCAGTTGGGCCCCCCCCAAAATGACTAAAGGTTCTTGAACACATAGGTCTCTGCTTACTTGGCTTGCCTCAGTTTCCCCACCTATAAACTGCTTCCCAGAGGCAGGGGAAGGTCATCGCGATGGAGTAGTTAAGGTCTACAAAGCGTGTTGATGATAGAAGAGAAATTAATTTAGGTGCCAATTCACCGACCCATACGGCACTAACTACGAATTAGAATTATCATTTATCCCAGGATTGCCTAGAGAGTCTGGCCCAGAACAGGGGCCCTGCTATGCCAGATGCTGCACAGACCCCGACCGAGACCTCAGAACAGATCCCCAACCCTTCCCCCCAAAACTCAGAACAGACCCCGCACCCCGTCACCCCAAACTCACAACGAATATCCAAATATTCACACCAGAGCTCAGAATGGACCCCCCAACCTTGCTCCAAAAATCAAACTCAACTCCCAACACTCAAGAAAACTTCCCCAAGACTTCACCTCAAAATTCAGACCCCCTGGCTGCCAGGCTCCTTCCTGCTCTGACCACTAGACCCCACTGCTCTCCCAAAGCTGGGAGTAGAAGCCCGGAGTCTTGGCTCCCGGTATCTTGCCCCAGACACTTGACCCCACTTGTTGGCCATATCTGGGGAAAAAAACCCAGGAGTTCCTGGTTCATAACCCCTTTCTTTAAACACAAGGGTAAGTCAAAATGTGTGCGCTCTGGGACAAACATTTGTGGGGTGTCCAGACTAGCATGTACAAACAGGTCAATTAACTCACATTAACTGGCAATCAATTAAAACAGGACCATAAACTCCTATCCAGATGCAGCCCACACTGTGTCAGATGCCCAGATGTGGGTGAGCTCCTCTGATACCTTTGGCCGAGAGATAATAGAT
The DNA here is from genome assembly GCA_032164245.1 of Sternotherus odoratus. Lineage (NCBI taxonomy): Eukaryota > Metazoa > Chordata > Testudines > Kinosternidae > Sternotherus > Sternotherus odoratus. The sequence goes on from JAVMKO010000043.1 coordinate 12,249,599, forward strand.
GTTGCAGGTTTAGTCCCAGAGGCCCCAGTTCCTGAGGTCACAGAAGAGCCAACTCTTGGCTTCTATTTCAAACGATGTTTCTCACCCTTGTGACTGAAAAGAGAAGCTTGAACACGTGACCTGAGCTTACCCGATGCCTGCCGGAGTCTGCAGAGAGCCTGAAACAACAGCTCCGAGAAGTGCGAACCTCCCACCGCTCACCCCGCCAGCCAATCAGAGCCCTCCCAAGGCTTCATGAACTGCTACACGGTCAGCAAATCCGAGGGCACCCTGGCTGCTGATTGGCCGGTGGGGAGGCCACATGGTTTTGGAACAACATTTCTTAATGCTGATGCTAAACCAGATCTCCATCCTCTGGTATCCTGCTCTCCCTCCTGCCCTGGGCTCGCTCGAATGCCCACAGTAACTCCAGCTGGTGTTTCAGAGCCCTGCCTGAGCCCAGCCAGTGCCAATCACTGCCTGGCAACTGGCACAGGTGGCCGCGTTGCACATCAACTAAATACTTAGGGCTGGGGCTGGAGGGAAGGAACCGTCTCTGGAGGATTTATCAGCAATTTCTACCAATGCCAGGCCCTAAACCCACTGGCTCCAGGTCCCGGCTCGGATTAAACCAAACGCTCGGCTAGTTTGCCAAGGCAGCTTCTCACAGGAGCCAGCTGTCTGTGATCCAGTTGTTAGTTTTTAAGGAGAAGAGATGGGCAAAAATTGGCATCCAAACCTTTTTTCGGTCAAAAATGCAGATTTAGCCACCCCAAGACATTCTGCAAATGTCATATCGACTTTGCCCAAGTGTTTGTTTTGGAGGAGCGGGGGGGAGACACCCAAAGCGTCCACCCAGAACTGAAAGCCTCTATTCCGACATGTTGAATACGAAACGTTTCGAGTTTTCCATTCTAAATAACTGTTCCTCTCGAAAACGTCCTTCCCCTTTAGTTTAAAACACAAACATTTGAAAATGCTCGAAATTCAAACAAGCCATTTTGTTCAACCCGGAACGGACACGTTTTCCATTCCTGAACACCTGCATTTTTGGTTCAACACGAAATACATTTTCTTTTCAGAATTACCACCAGTCCCAAACTGGCCTCTAAACATCGGGCTCTGCGGATACTGACCGAGATCGGGGCCCCGTTGCGCCGGGCGCCGCCCAGACCCTGACCGAGATCAGGGCCCCGTTGCACCGGGCGCTGCCCAGACCCCAACCGAGATCAGGGCCCCGTTGCACCGGGCGCTGCCCAGACCCCCACCGAGATCAGGGCCCCATTGCACCGGGCGCTGCCCAGACCCCCACCGAGATCAGGGCCCCGTTGCACCGGGCGCTGCCCAGACCCCCACCGAGATCAGGGCCCCGTTGCACCGGGCGCTGCCCAGACCCCCACCGAGATCGGGGGCCCCATTGCGCCGGGCGCTGCCCAGACCCCCACCGAGATCAGGGCCCCGTTGCACCGGGCGCTGCCCAGACCCCCACCGAGATCAGGGCCCCATTGCGCCGGGCGCTGCCCAGACCCCCACCGAGATCAGGGCCCCATTGCGCCGGGCGCTGCCCACACACACAGTCCCTGCCCCAAACAGTTGCAATCCACCCCAGTGTAACTCTGGTGGGTCAGAAGGTGATTTCTCACCGATGTCGTCGTCCGGTGCGAGCCGTGCTCAGGATGCAGTTATACCGGGATGAAGACGACCCGGAGCACAAACTTTTGCCAGCCTAGCTCTGTTGGTCAGAGCGCGATAAGATGCAATCGCTGAGTGGCGGCTAATGCCCCGAGTGCAGAGGCAGCCTAACCGGTGTGAGCTGTGTCCACACGAGGAGCACTTTGCGGGTACGGTATCGGGGGAAAGCCACACCGGGAAAGCCTTCCACGTGGAGACCTGGCCTGTCTCCCCTTCCCTCGAGCAGCAGAGCTAAAGCAGAACACGTCTCTAGTGTATTCAGGGCTGCAGTAGACAAGACAAATAGTGGGTGGGGAAACTGAGTCACAAAGAGGGGCAGGGAGGGGCCCAAGATTACACAGAGCTGGGATCAGAACCCAGGTGTCCTGGCTCCCGCCAGTTCTGATTCAATGGCGTTTTCCTCCCGTTGGAGGCCAGGCTAGAGGGGCAAACACAGTGCGTAGCGCGAACAGGGTGTGCGCCCATCCCGCAGACCTAGGGAAACCAACGAGCAGCGGAAAGGGAATTTGATTTTTAAAGGCCTCCTGGTTTTGTCACAGGTTAGGAGGGTTGAGAGACAGGTTTGAATCTCCGAAATTAATCTCCTTGGACGGGCACCTCGCGCAAGAATCTTTCTTCATCCTTCTTCGCCAACATGTTCCACAGAGCTCGGGGCCCAGTTGGCACATGGCCAGGGCCCAGCGTGCCCAGCTCTTTGGAAAATCTGGCCCGGTACCCGGGTGTCTAGCTGGAGGGTCGTTCTATGGGGTATTCCTGCCTGCAGAGCAGTGCATAGGCTATCCAGACCAGGCTGCTGCGGGTTAGAGCAGCCACGGGGTCGCTCTAAGGCCACACACGCAAAACTGTGCCTTGTGAAGATTGCAAAAAAAACCCCAAGAAACGCAGCCCTGCACCCATTGCCTGCATCGTTAGGGAAATCCAAGGTCTCCTAACAAGACGACCCAAACCCCATTGGACATCTCATCAGCCAGTGAAGACCGGGGGAAATGACCGGTCTTTAGAAGGGTGAGTCCGGCTGTAATTAATTTGACTCCTTTCTGCAAACAAATGGAACCAAATTTTGTCTCCAAAGTCACCTCCCTCCCCCCCCCCCCCCTCGCTCTCTCTCCTAATCCAGGAAGGAGGAACAGAGCCATTAATAAACCAGCCTGTCGGTCCCTTCGTAACACCAGGCATTAAAAATTCACGAGTGCCTTTTCCCCTCCGGCTCGCCATCTCTGTGATGAGTAATGGCAATCGGAAGGTAAGTGTGGGGGCAGGGGCGGGGAAACGGGATGGAATGAAAAGAAAAGGAGCCATCCGGGGCTGGGGGGGGTGATTTTCTGTAGGGCGTGAGGAAGCGGGGTCAGGGATTGAGATCCACACGCCCAAAATGGGTCCCCAAAGGGCAGGGGAGGCTGGTTGGATAAAGGGGTTGGCTCCGACTCTCAATCTATCTAATTCAGGATTTTACAGAGGCTAATGCCATATGCTTCGGAGGAAGGTGCCAGCTTCCCCCACTCTGGGCCATTATGGAATAACCGGGGCTCAGGGAAATACCTTCCTGACCTCAAGAGTTAGAGGTTGCTTTGTGCCCTGAAGCATGAAGGTTGCCACGCTTTCATGCGTCGAAAGGCACGACTGGCTGTTTTCCCCAGATTGAGTTTTCCTGCCTGTGATGGAGGACGAGGGAGAGGACTGAAGCAACACTAAGGAAGTCTCCGAAAAACCGTCTTGGAAATCACGGAGCCTGAAGAGAAATAAAAATAACCCAAACCGCACAAGCAGCGATCAGAAATGGCAGTGGATGTGCTATTTGGATGCCAGATTTGATGAAGGGTTCAAAAGACGTCGAGGGAGAGGATTCTCTGCTGCGCTGAGCGGCCCTGGGGGAGCGGGGGGAGAATTACCGGCCCCCACTAGTCTACTGGCATCGAGACCATCAGGCGGGTGGGAATGTCGTAGGAGTTGGAATGGGGAAGTCAGAGGGAGGAGGGTCTAAGTGAACTGACACCCAGGGAAACTGAGGCAAATCAGAAATCTTGCTTTCTACCCACTGGTGGCAAAACCCACCTCTGGCAGGGATCTTTCCACAGGGGCTGGCCACCGATGGGAGGCATCTCAGTCTGGCCAGCCCCCAAGCCTCCAAAACTCATCGGATTCACCTCCTGGCAAGAGATTTGGGCCCAGACCGGCCCGTGGAGTGGAGAAGAGGGGACAGCTGGAGACGGGCAGGCAGACGCGGGAGCACTGGGAGACCAGGATTTGGTCTCCGATTTATATTCTAATGTGGGAAATCCACAAATTAGCCTCGTTAGTTCACAGTCTGCGCACACAGGGGAAGGCTGCTTCTCGGAGCCAGGAAGCGACTCACTGAAGCTCCCGGAGTAGGTCTGGGGCAGCCCACCCCAGGGTCACAACCAGGGAGAACAGCGTGATCCGGGGGCGACACGCTGCCTCCAGGCTCCGGGAGCCCTGATAATCCAGTCGAAGCTCAGAGGAGAACGGGGCGTTTTCCGTGTCAGCCAGCAAGGCAGACTCCAGCTAATGCCACCCAGCAGGTCTCCCGGCCCTGCCTTCTCCTCCCCCCACCCCGTATTCCTGCTGCAAACCCAGAAACTCTTGGAGGCTCTGGCTTTCTGCAGGGGCTGGGGAGCTGAGGGCTCCCAGACATTTGCTCCATATGGCTCTCAGCACAGAGATCACGGTACACACAGCTCCCTAGATCGTCACCCCGTTGCATGCCAGGAACTTCACAGTGCGGGTGGGGACTGACCCCAGATATAGCCCTTCTCCAAAAGCCCAGCCCCCTGTGCTAACGGCGAATCACCCATCACTCTGGCAGTATAGGGCATATGACACACAAGTGAGAAGTTCTTACTCCCCACTAGCAGAGAGCAACAGTACCAGCCAGCACAATGCAATGCTTTTTCTTCTCTTATCAAAGACAACCTGGGGAGCAAGAAATTGGTGCCAGGGGACGAGTATTTACAGCTGATGTCCCCCTGTGACGGAGTAGGAATACTGTGTATGTGTGCCTCAGTTTCCCCTATGCATTTCTTAAGTGTCTATGTGAAGGAATAGGGGCCCAGCTTCAGATTCAAACCCTTCTCTAGCCCCTCCTCCCCCCTGGCTCAGCCAGGTCAGGTGACCTCCCTCCCCCACTTAGGGTCAGATTCAGGTCTGCAGACCTTCCGAGAGGGGAGAGGGCGTTGCCTGCTTGCTTACACTCAGCCCCTATTCCTTCACATAGACACTTAAGAAATGCATAGGGGAAACTGAGGCACACACACACAGCACTCCCACTCCGTCACACCCCCCACTCCCCCCCAAGTCACCACAGAGCCAAACGGACGAGTGGCCTTTAAAGAGCTAGAATACGAAGGGCCCGATTCTCCATAGTTCAGCACCCGATCTGAATTTACACCCACCTGCCACCGTCTGTAGCAGACCCACATCCTCAATAGCTCGGACACCGTGGAGCAACTGACCAACCGGCCACAAGCCCCCAAGCCCCCGGCCTTGTCTGCGCCGAAGACTTGCCCCGATTCCAGCCACTGGTGGCAAAACCCACATCTGGCAGGAATCTTCGCTACTCAGTGGCTGGCCCCCGACGGGGGGCATCGCAGTAAGGCCAGCGCCCCCACCTTCAAAACTCAGGGGATGAAATAGAGAGAGACATTGGTTGGGTTTTTTCCCCACCTTCTGTGTTTGGGGTCGGGAGGGGGCTGCATTTTCCAGGATTTCTCCCCAACGGTGAGGGCTGGACTCTTGCTTTTTAAAAAACGTTTTTCACAACAATGAAAGCCAAGATTCTCAGCTAATCCCAGGACTCCGGGAGCTGGGGCTTGGCGGCAATGCTGGGCGCATCTCCGAGGCAGCCCGGGCCGTGGCCAGGCTAACGGGAGGGGCCGACGGTTCGTACTTACACCGTCTCGTCGTCCTTGAATTCCAGCTCCCCGCAGGCGTCCTCGTAATCGATGCCCGCTCCGCGAGCCGTGCCCTCCACCGTCCGGTACGGGACCATCACCGTCCCCCGCGCCCCGGAGCTCCGCGCCACCTTCACCTCCATGGTGCCCTGGCATTCGCTGACCCGCAGCAGCTTGTCCTGGAAGGTGAAGATCCCGGCGTGGTCGTCGTCCAGGATGGTGACGGTGGCGATCAGCGGGGCCACCAGCCGCCCCGTGGGGTGGTCGGCCGAGTCGGACTCGAACATGCCCTCGGCGTCGCCCACCCGCAGGTTGAGCAGGCGGACGAAGAAGTGCTCGTCTTCCTCGAAGATGTCGTCGTCGATGATGCCGATCTTCAGCTCCTTCTGCGTCTCGCCCGGCTTGAAGATCAGCGTCCCCTCGCTGTACTCGTAGTCGGAGCCCGCCTTGGCCGAGCCGTCCTCCGTCTTGTAGTCCACGTAGAAGGTGTGGTTCCCCTCGCCGCCCTGCTGGCAGGACACCGTCAGCGTGACCGAGCCGCAGTTCTCCAGGCAGTGGTACAGGCAGGGCTCGAAGAAGATCTTGCTGTAGTTCTCCTCCTCCGCCTCCGACGGCGCCTCCAGGAGGTTGGAGGATTTCTTGGAGAACTCGGTGACGTGTTTCTTCAGGATGTTCCCCGCCCCGGTCATCATGCGGGTGGCCTGGATGCGGTAGAAAGCCCGGCTCTTCTGCTGGTGCAGCAGGGCGTAGTAGTTGGCCATCTCCACCAGCTGCTCCAGCTCTTTGTCCGGGTGCTTCTGCTTGAGGTCCTTGAGGATCTGGATGACCTCCTTGCGGCTCTCGTCCAGCTCCTTCTCCTCTTGGGTGGAGGAGGCCAGGGCCGGGGAGGCGGAGGCCGCCCCGTCCATGAAGACGTTCTCCCGGTGGTCGTTGCCCAGGAAGCTGCCGTCCATCTCGATGTCCTTGGGGAAGTCCCCTTCGGTGCCGATGATGATGCCGCTGCGCGGGTCGGCGCGGTACCGCTTGTAGACGTACTTGTAGAAGAAGAGCCGCTTGTCGGCGATCCAGGCGAAGACCACGCAGACCGGGAAGAAGACGAGCGTCAGCAGCGCTTCCCAGACCTGCACCACGCCCGGGGAGATGACGGCCAGGATCAGGTAGAGCCAGATGTAGGCGAAGATGCTCCAGGAGGCCGTGACGAAGAAGACCCGCAGGTGCTTGATCTTGCGGCTCTCCCCGGCGGGGATGACGTAGACGCAGATGGCGATCACCACGAACATGTTGAAGGCGGCGCTGCCCACGATGGTGCCGGGCCCCAGCTCCCCGGCCTGGAAGTTGTGCCCGCACACCTCGATGACGGAGAGCAGGATCTCGGGCGCGGAGGAGCCCAGCGCCATCAGGGTCAGGTTGGAGACGGTCTCGTTCCAGATCCGCACCGTGCCGATGCTGGTCTCGCCGTTGGCCTTGGTGACGGTGATCTCCTTCTCCTTGGAGGTGATGACCTCGATGGAGGCCATGAAGCGGTCGGCGATGATGGAGACGCCCAGGAACATGTACATCATGGCCACGAAGTACACGATGGCCCGAGCGGCTTTGTCGCCGAAGGAGGGGTTGTCCGGCTGCCAGACGGGCAGCAGCACCCCCGGCTGGCAGGCGTTGGACCCTTGGCAGCTCACGTTGCTTTCCGGCCCCGTCTCCAAGGCTCCCGCCTGGGAGAAGTTCTCAGCCAGGAGGACGGACGCCAGCAGAGCCGTGGGGAGGAATCGGGACAGGGGTTGCCGTGCCGGCGCCATGATCTCGGGTGTTTCGGTCCGGCTGCCAGACCCGGCAGGATCTAGAGGAGAGAACGAGAGGGACTTGTGATAGCTCTCCAGGATCACGCCTCGGCGGGGCTCGGAGCCCCACAGAGCACTTTGCCCTCCCGGAGCCAGGGAGAGAAGCCAGGCACTCCTGCTCTAACCACTAGACCCCACTCCCAGTGCTGGGGAGAGAACCCTGGAGTCCTGGCTCCCAGGCGCCCCTGCTGTAACCACTAGACCCCGCTCCCCTCCCCGTGCTGGGACGGATTGCGCCTACACTAACCAACTGGCTCCCGCCCCCTCTCCCTTCACCGCCCTGCTCTGCTCGCTGCGTCTCTCACACCAGTTGTGAGAAGCTGGTCTGCGACAGATGGATCCCCCCAAACACAACCTACAAGCTCAGCTCCGCGGTGCAGCCTTCCGGGCGACGCGTCGCTATTTTTATTCCTTCTTCCTCTTCCAAACATTCTCCAGAGCTCCCTGCCCGAGGCTCGGGCGGGTGCAGAAAACTGGAGAGATTCTCTTGGGGTCTAGGGGGAGCGGATTTCAGGGCAGTGCTGGCGCCTCCTTCCCCCCAGTGCCCCTCACTCCTGACCCGCAGCCCCCTGCTATCCCGGCCCTGAGCTTCCCCCGCCCCACTCTGCCGGTGCCCCTCACTCCCGACCCACAGCCCCCTGCTAGACCAGCCCTGAGCTTCCCCCGCCCCACTCTGCCTGTGCCCCTCACTCCTGACCCGCAGCCCCTGCTATCCCAGCCATGGGCTTCCCCAGCCCCGCTTTGCTGGTGCCCCTCACTCTCGACCCACAACCTCTACAATCCCAGCCCTGGGCTCCTCCTTCACCCAGTGCCCCTCATTCCTGACCCACAGCCCCCTGCTGTCCCAGGCGCCTCTTTCCCATTCCTTCCTCCTGTAGCTTTCACAGATCCCTGTCCTATAAAACAGCGACAGTTGCGTGGAGTGAGGCACTACCAGCAATGGGTAGTGTGATCGGGGTGTGATCGGGACAGAGTGGAGAATTTGAACACAGAGTGGAGTATCACAGGACGAATGAATGAAGATTTGACTTCAGCTTCTTTTCGTATCATCACTAGTGGCTCGACCCGATCTTGAAGCTGTTTCCCGGGATGAGAGAAGCAGGAATTCGTCTCTTGCTACTCCCAGTCACAACGGCTACGGCTGAGCGTTCGTTTTCCTCACTGAACAGGATTTTCTATTCTGAACGAAGTCGCCTTCTGCCTGATCCCGTGAATGAACTAATGAGCGTATCAATGGACACCGAAGATGACTGCACTGCCTTCAAGAAGTGCATTAACAGAGCTGTGCAGAATGACAACCAGAAACCAAGGAGGCTGCAGATTTAGTGCTTCGTAGAAGCCTTGAGCAGCCCGCTTTTCATTTGGGTGATGATTTGAAAACACGAGTTAAATCTAAGAAAATGGTCATGAAATCCCTGGTGCCATAGAGCCCTCTTCAGCCTCAGTCTCACCCCTCATCAGCTCTGACACACATACCCCCGGTAAATTCCAACACCTCCTCCCCCCCCATTTCAATTCCTGGGGAAAACACTGCTACAGCCCCTAGGCACCGCGCACTTAATGCTGGAGCTAAAGGAGCAGGCCTCTTAGCCAGCGGCAGCAGTAGTAGTAGGCTGTTATCCTCTCCATGGCCCAGCTGCTAGAGGAGGAGAGGACACACGCACACAGTTTTGTACACACACACGGCTTTGTACACAAACACACACGCAGAGTGTGCATGTCCACATGGGCACCCTGCACACATGGTATTGTGCACATCCCCCCACTATGCTATACACACATGCACAGTTTTGTGTGCACAGACACACATGCACACACAGTTGTGTGTATGCACACCCAGAGCAGGCACAGACACACACGGTTTTGGGCCCACATACCTCCATGCACTTGCACACATACATAGTGTGCGCCCATACACACACACACACACACATGGTGTTGTGTACACACATGCATAGACCATGCACATACATAGTGCATGCCCCCTCCTATACAAATACCATGACCATACACACCTTCACAATGCACACACACACACAAAGGGTGTGCACATCCACACGCTCACACGGTTTTGTACACATGGCTCGCACTCCTTAGGCCGCCCGCTGGGGAACAATGGGATTAGGCAGGCGAAGGGAGTATTAGCCCGGGTCACGGAGGCGGGCCAGCCTTCCCTTGATTGGGTCGCCCCAGAGAACAGCGGGGGAGGGGCTCAGATAAGCCGCTTACTCCCAGGGCGTCACTAACGAGGTTTAGCCAAATGATGTCCAGTCATGCCGGTGGGAGACGCTGTTTTTTAAATGACATTCTTAATACGAGATTATCTGTGTCGGCCGCTGCCAGCCCCATGCCTACACCCGGGGTGGGGAGGGGGAGGGACAGGAGACCCCCAAGCTCCAGGGGGCCCCCAGTCTACAAACACCCCTCCCCCCCCCCCCCGGCACCCACAGTGGGATGCACTCGGAGCGGGAGGCAGGAGAATCAGGGATGCCAGGGCTGGCGGGCACCCCGATGCCTGGTCAATTGCAAGCCCAGCTCCGCTGACAGGCGCGCTGGGGCGGGGGGAACCGTCCTGCCCCATGGAGGGGGGTGACTGGACATCGTGTGTGCGGGCCGGGTGACACTGGGTGGCTTTGCACAGGCAGGAGAGATGGGCTCCTGCTCAAAGCACCGGCAGGGGACGCGGGAGACTGGAATCCAGTTCTACCTCATGCTGTTGGCTTCCCGGCTGACATGGGTGGGGGGTGATTTTGGGCCCCACCTCCAATGGCACAGCACTGACGGAGGGCGTGGGGGGATTTTCCCAAAGGGACCAAAATAAAGGTCAGATTTTCATCCAGCCCATTATCCCCCGAGGCCTCAGCTGTACACGGGGGAGACGACCCTTCTTTTGTGATGAGGATTATTAATGGGTCTAGGGCCCCATTGCGCTAGGCGCTGTACAAACACAGAACGAAGAGACAGTCCCATTGTCTGTCTTGTCTCATTAGACTGGGAGCTCCTCAGAGTAAGGACTGGCTCCCACGACAGGGCCCTGATCTCGGTTGGGGTCTGGGCGGCGCCCGGCGCGACGGGGCCCTGATCTCGGTTGGGATCTGGGCAGCGCCCGGCGCGACGGGGCCCTGATCTCAGCTGGGGTCTGAGCAGCGCCCGGCGCGACGGGGCCCTGATCTCAGCTGGGGTCTGAGCAGCACCCGGCGCGACGGGGCCCTGATCTCGGCTGGGGTCTGAGCAGCGCCCGGCGCGACACCTCAGACCCCAACCAAGATCAGGGCTCCATCGCGCCAGGCGCCACCCAGACCCCCAACGAGATCAGGGCCCCATCGCACCAGGTGCTGCCCAAACCCCAACTGAGATCAGGGCTCCATCACGCCGGGCGCCACCCAGACCCCAACCAAGATCAGGGCCCCGTCACGCCGGGCACTGCCCAGAACATAGTAAGAGCCAATCCCTGTCCCAAAGACTGTGCACTCTAATTAGACAAAGGGTGGCTGGGGAAACTGAGGCACAGAGCAGGGAAGCGATTTGCCCAGGCTCAGTGGTAGAGTCAGGAACAGATGCTGGGTTTTCCAGTAGCCCACACGACCCCCTCCCTGGCCAGCGGGAGCCGTAGAGCCAAGGTGTCTCAGGTCGGATACTGACAAACTTTAGCCAACTCCGGGGTTCACCCGAGAGCCACGCGCTCCGAATTGAAAGACGAGGCGACTTTGCTGAGCAAACGCAGGCTCATCCCCGCGACTCCCCGACAGCTGGGGGTTGTCCCCGGCAAGAGCAGCTGTGCGGCGATCAGCGGGGACCGCTGGGCTGGTAACCCCGAGGAAATGGAGTTACCCCGGGCCCTCAGCACCGCGCCTGGCAGCGCGCCCAGCTGGGACCACGCCGCCCACGCCCAGAATCCACTGCCTGGATGCCAGGCGGGTGGGCGAACGTGAGGCCCCTCCCCTAGCAACGCCACCGTTTCCATAGCAACGAGAGACGGGCACGGGCTATAAACAGGCGAAAGAAAGGAAGGAGTGTGAAAATAGAAACCCCGATGGCTCACGGGACTGGCTTTCCGCCGACACCGCTCTCCCCGCATCCCGCCAGCGTGGGCCCGGGGCGAGCCCCCAGCTCGGTCACCAGCGGGCTCCCCACAAGCGTTAATGGACTTATCCTCACAGCACCCCCAGGGGTGTCAATCAGCCAGAGCTCCATGGGGCCAGACCCCCGGGGGGTGTCAATCAGCCAGAGCTCCATGGGGCCAGACCCCCGGGGGGTGTCAATCAGCCAGAGCTCCATCGGAGTGCATGAAGTTTTGCCCACTGACACCAGCTGCGGATTTGGCCCGGGGCCCCTCTCACCCAAGGTGGCTTCCCCCAAAAGCCCAACTGCGGGGCTGTCCGGTGCTCCCAGAGCCGGCAGGGTGACCAGACAGCAAGTGTAAAAAGCCAGGCCTGGGGGTGGGGGGGTAATAGGAGCCTATATGAGAAAAAGACCCCAAAATGGGGACCGTCCCTATAAATGTGGGACACCCTAGGAGCCGGGGAGCTGCCTGAAACGTGGCTCCAGCCCTGAGCTGCGCTAGGCCGGGAAAGCAGCGTCTCCGACTCCAGCGCGAACATTCCTGTAATTAATTTAATAGCCTCATTACCAGCGCCGGGGTGAAACATCAATTAACCAGTCCAGGAGGCTCCTTCTGTGACAATGGGATTGTATTCGTTTTCCCCCTTTTGGATTGGCGGGTTCCCGGTTTTTAATAGACGCTTTCAGCAGGCTTTGTAACTCACACAAAAGGTCCCGCTCGCACGGCCTCGGTTTCCGACCAGGACCTCATCAGGCCGGGCTCTCTGCTCCGGGAGCCCTCATCTGGGGCTGGGGGGAGGGATGAGCTGCCTCCGGGGGTGGGGATCCTGGAATTCCCTGGAGGGGGGCCATGGGCTGGCCCCCCGGAGAGCAGGGACTGGATTATGGGGGATGGATCACGCGATAATTGCCCTGTTCTGTTCCTTCCCTCTGCAGCGTGTGGCACTCTCAGGATACTGGGCCAGACGGGCAGTTCTTAGGCAGGCTCCCCTGAGTGACCTTGGACAGGTCACTTCATCTCCCTGGGCCTCAGTTTCCCCCTCCCTGTAACCCAGGGGCAATAATTCTCTCTTCTCAATTTAGGTTTAAGGCTCCCGGGGGAGGGGCTGTGTCTCGCCATGGATCCGTGCAGCGCCTGGCACAGTTCGGGCCCCGATCTCAGCGGAGGGGGGTTAGGTAATAAAAGCCGCAAGTCACTGCGTGGATGAGCGCAGGGGCTCCAGAGTTTAAGGAAGGTGTTGGGGGGAGTTCCCGTGATCCGGTTCCCCCCTGTAGCCTGGTAATGACTCCCTGGGAATGCAGAGAGAGCGCCGTCGATTAACAGTTGCCATGGTCTCCAGATGAGACACCAGGGATTCAAACATTCATTGCCCTGAACATCCCAGAGCTCGCGGATTTGGGGCAGGTGGATCGGCGTCGCCGTGGAAAACCTGGTTCCTGCCGGAGATCAAGAGCCCGTCTCAGACTTGTGCACCATGTTAGACCACATCTTAACAGAGAGATTCCCCACCCGCACAGTCTCCTCGCCGGCGTGAACCCGCAAGGACCTGTGAGCCACCAGGGATGGGGCCGAGACCCATCAAACAATTGCACGCAGCTGGGAACCTCCAACTCACCGCATCAGCTGAGAACCGACAACTCATCACATCAGCTGAGAACTGACAACTCATTGCATACAACTGGGATCCACCAGCAGCTTCGCCTTTGAGAGCTATTGTAGACACAGGCAGATGTTGCTACACCGATTACACTCAAAGCAGTTCCCCCCGCCCTTCTCAGATCAGTGGTCTCAGGCTCTCTGCAAAGTCAGGCAGTATCGCTGCAGCAGTTACTCCTGGGTCAAGTTTTCACTCTTTTCTCCACAAAGGTGAGGGCTAGAAATGTATTCGTTTAATGATCGTCACGACCTGCCATGATCACACAACTGCAAGAGCTCGGGTGCGGGACACCCGGACCGTACATTTATCCAGTCCTGCCTCTATTTGTCTGAGACAGTAGCTGGGGGGGGGGGGAGCTGCCCCAAGTGTAACTGATGCAGGGACGTCTGCCCGAGTTTGCAGAGAGCCTGAGACCAGAGCGGTGTCATTAGATTGTGGGTTCCTCGGAGCAGGGACTGCCTTCCTTCAGCGTTTGGAAAGTGCCTGGCCCATGAGATATAATCAATCGTGGTGATAATAACCATCGCTACCACGATGGACTCGTTAGTAAGTACATTCAGTATCGCCATGGTTACCTCACCTCTTCCCTAGCAACACAGGACCAGAATCTGTCACGCCCGCTCATGCTGCGAGTTACTTTTCCTCCTCAACTAGAGTCACCGATCTCAAGACTCAGGAACTAACGAACCACTCCTTCTGGTAGGGACTGTAGAATGCCGCTTGTAATAAGCCCCCGATTTCTCCTGATTTGCTGCATATGCACCATTACGATGGGCCAGTGGAACTCATTGCCACAAGACGTCACCAAGGCTATTAAAAGAGGCTGTGGATTTTGGGATGCCATAATTGTTGCGTGAGCAAGGTGGGGTGCCTTAAAGCAGTCGGATTGTCAAAGGGTGGGCACCCGGCACTGCCTGGAAATCTTGCATGGTTTATATTATAATCATAGTCTTTATAAGCACTTGTCATCTGTAGACCGCGAAGCACTTTTCAAGGAGGGTGATATCATTACAGTAAGCTCTTACACCAGCATTTTCACAAGTGACTAGTGAAAAGACACACGCGCAGGGAGCCTGATATTCAGACTAGCCCTGGTCCTTTGCAGGACACAGGCCGAAGAGCCAGGAGTGAAGGATACTGACAGACCGACAGCAGCGCTCGGTGACCCTGGGAACAGCAAACCCGACGCGCCCTCATCTCTCCCTCTTCTTCTCTAAAGACCTTGCTGGAGATGGAACGTCCTGACCCGGCCCGGCTAGCCGTGAATATTAACATTTCACTGGGCTGGAAAGCGTGCTCTCGAAAACCCGGAAACCTCTGCCAGCCACTAGGTGTGAATGCAGTTCCCGCCCGCCGCCATGGCCGGGGAAAGATCTCTGTTCCTGGATTAGCCGCCAGAGAGGGATCGAGAGGAAGACTGATGTAATGGTTAGAGCACCAGCCGGGGACTTTCATCGGCTCTAAGGCCAGATGGAAACCCTGTGATCACCTGGCCTGACACGTCGGCCCTCGGAAGCCCACAAAATATTCCCGGAGCAGATCTTTTCAAAAAACATCCCACCTGGATTTAAATGTTCCTGGGGCTGGAGACTTGACCACGGTGATGGGTAAATTGCTCCAATGGGTATTTCCCCTCCTTGTTAAAAACAGACACCTTTCCCGTCTGAATTTGTCTAGCCTCCCAATGTACGGATACAATGATGGGGTCTAAATTAGCTGTTACCATTCAAGAGCGGGATCTTGGAGTTATTGCGGATGGTTCTCTGAAAACATCCACTTAATGTGCGGTGGCAGTCAGAAAAGCAAACAGAATGCTGGGAATAATTAAGAATGGGATAGAAAATAGGACAGAAAATATCCTGTTGCCTCTCTATAAATCCATGGGACGCCCACAGTTTGAATACTGCAGGCAGATGCGGTCGCCCCATCTCCAAAAAGATAGATTGGAAATCAAAAAGGTTCAGAAAAGGGCAACAGAAATGCTTAGGGGTCTGGAACGGCTGTCGTATGAGGAGAGATTAATAAAACTGGGACTTTTCAGCTTGGAAAAAAGACGACTAAGGGAGGATATGATAGAGGTCTATAAAATCCTGACTGGTGTGGAGAAAGTCAGTCAGGAAGTGTTATTTATTCCTTCTCATAACACAAGAACTAGGGGTCACCCAATGAAATTAATAAGCAGCAGGTTTAAAACAAAAAAAAAGGAAGCATTTTTTCACACAATGCAGTCAATCTGTGGAACTCCTTGCCAGGGGATGTTGTGAGGGACAAGACTATAACAGGGTTCAAAAAAGAACTAGATAAGTTCATGGAGGACAGCTTCATCATTAACCAGGATGGGCAGGGATGGTGTCCCTAGCCTCGGTTTGCCAGAAGCTGGAATGGGCAACAGAGGGTGGATCGCTTGCTGATTGCCTCTTCTGTTCCTTCCCTCCGGGGCAACTAGTATTGGCCGCTGTCAGAAGACAGGACACTGGGCTAGATGGACCTTTGGTCTGACCCGGTCTGGCTGCTCTTATGTTCTTCAGCTTCCAGCCACTGGGACCTGTTACACCTGCTAGATCGAAGAGGCCGTGATCCAGTCTGGACAGGCCTGAGTTCAAGTTCCCTGCTTCCTGGATCACCATGGCCGAGTCTCTTCCCTGCCTCACAAGGGGTTGGAAGGATAAATACGGTAACGGCTGGGAACTGCTCAGATCCTGGGGGAACATGGGCCGTTCAAGTACCTTGGATGAGTGGGGAATAGATGCTGTATTCTGAAACGAAAGTGACTTGATTCTGGAATAATTCCTCCCATCACAGAGCTCTGCTGGAAAGCGTTCAGAATGAAGTGTCCCCGTGGAGGAGTTCTTCCGGATTAGCACTGCCCCTCAATCTCCCCTGTGTAGACCAGTCATGAGTCTGACATGCCAAAGTCACCAGTCGCGTTGGGAAACCCCGGCCATCCGCTCTGTTTTGGAGCTAGGCAAACTGAAGTGCAGAGCGAGGGGAGTGACCGGCCACGGTCCTTTGCGGCAAAGGCAGGACTGAACCCCAGATCTCTTGGGGCCCAGGGCCTTAACCACACGGTTGGGCTTTTTTACTCCCAGACGTTTCAAAACAGCAGCAGGTGGGAGGGAGCAGGGAGGGGGCGCTCCCGGGCTCCGGCAGCGATTTATTGTAGGAGCTGCGTTTGTCATGCACACTTTGCAGGGGGGAGAGGAAACACTTCTCCCTGACACCTGTTCCTCCCAGTCAGGGGCGCAAGTGTACATCAAGGGATGCTCCAAGGAGGCCAGGCGTCCTAGTGATCAGAGCAAGGGACCTGCTTCTTCTGGGCCAACTGCACCTGGCCTGTGCTATGCAATTCAGCCTGGGGGATCCAGTGGTCCTGGCTGGCTTCATAAACTACGAAACCCGTTGGGGGCGGAATGAGCTGCACCAGCCCACATGGGATCCACCCCGATCCCTGCACACTGGTCTAAGGGGCTGGGTAATGGGGCCTGGGGGGAGACCTGGCACTGATGGAAGCAGGAGCCGTGCAGGAGAGGAAGCGGAGGAGAATTCCCGTGCTTGGGAAGCAGGGGGATGCGAGGAGGCAAAGCTATCTCCCAGATGTGGGGCTGGGTGGTTGGCCAGGGGGGCTGAACCTACCAGCGCCGGATGTCCAAGCACGAGAGGCTATTCCTGAGCTGAAAGAGCCAGGCGGGGGGACAAAGAGTCCCATTACTGCAATTTACCGGCATCCAGGGGACACAGGGGAGGAAGTATTTTGATCTTGACAGTGCCTCTTTAAAACCATGCTGCTGAGCACAGCACTGCCTCGCTGGGAGCCCAATTACAGCCAGACCCTAGGGCCCATAGCATGACCGGTCAGTACAGGAGCCTTTCCCTACAGCCCTTGGGATGGGGAACAGAGATGTGATAACCCAGGGCTCTTCCATCTAGCAGGGGAAGGATCCAATAGCTGGAAGTTGACACTAGCTGAATTCAGACTGGAAATAAGGTGCAAATGGTTAGCAGTGAGGATTCTAAGCAGTGGAACAACCTCCCAAAGGCTGAGGGAGAATCCACTTCCCCCTCACTGGGACTGATTCAATCAAGACGGGCTGATTTTCCACCAGATGCGCTGTGGTTGAAAGAGGAATTAGTGCCGGGAAGTCGTGGGGCCTGTGTTATAGCTAAGCCTGGCGGAGAATCCAGATGTTTATCTCTAAACATTTTTCTGTTTTTATCCATTGTGCAAAATGATGGATTTGAAGGGTTTTTTGTTTTGTTTTTACATTTTTATCTATTTAAATGTTCAGTTACTGGAAACTACGGTAAGCGGGGCCCTGGGAGCTCAGACAGTTATTTCATGGCGGTAGATGCTGAGATTCAAAAAGGAAAGGTCTTTCTAACCGTTAAAACACAAATTGTCAACACATCCAAAGTGAATCTCCTTCAGTCAACCCCAAATCAGTTCTCAAACGGCATTTTACTTCCTTTGCCTCTCCATACATCTCTATTATTAGCGATGGAAATAGTTTTCCTGGGTTTGTGTGGAGATGGTGAAATCGACACATACTGACACCACTACCAATGGAATTTTCCAAGGCCAGTGATACAGGAGGTTAGACTAGAAGATCCCGCTGGCGTGAGATAAATCTCGCAGAGTGTGGGGTTTCCACCCGCAGTGGGAGAGGTTTTCTCCCTAGGGCCTGGCACCTCAGCTAAAATGCTCTGGCAGAGAAGGACTTGCCCACATGAGGACACCGACAGGGCTAGCTATTCCAGAGTAGCTCTCCCTGTGGATGGCCTAGTCCGGATTAAATCAGGTGCTTCCAAAGTGGACTGGGTGATTCTCCTGGAACAGAGCATCCACATGGGGGAGCTATCGCAGAAGGGCCTGTTTCTGTTTCCCCATGTAGACAAAACCTTGCCATGGAGAATCGGGTCCCTGACAACATACGCAAATGATGAACACTGATCTCCTTTAATTCCCCGCTCTCGCCACTTAATCACCCCTGGGCTCTGTCCTCCTAGCGCCCCCAGTTTGTCTCCAGCATGTGTAGGCCAACAAGGAGCCCACGAGTGAGCAGGGGGCGGTTACCCCAGAGAAGGAGTCAACGCCTCCGCACCCCCAAATCACATTGGCCTTTATTGAGTCACACACTCAGATAAAATCCGTGGCCCAATGTCCCACCATGAGTAAAAAGCACACATCCAAACCCCGACATTGTCTGTTCTGACTCAGAGGCCTCCCAGGGTGTCAAATTCATCCCTGGCGCAACTGCAGAGAAGCCAGCAGATGGATTTCACCCGGTATCAGCATCCGATTCCCTGCCTGGTTCCACTAACTCAGAATAACACTGTTCCCCAACACAGAGCAAGCCAGACGCCAATCAGCAAAACAGGCTCTGAGGAGGCCCCAGGATTTTGAAGTGGCTGATGAAACATCAGCTGCAGATGAAATCAAAGTATGAAAACGTTGCAAGAAAGTGGCCCTGTGTGTGAGTCACGGAATTCAATGCATTGCCACGCACGTGAACCCAGGTCAGTCTATTACACGCACACACACATAAATCCCGTTCTTTAGAAGACGCACAAGTCCATAAACCCACTTCACGGCGGTATTATATCGGGTACGTGTAGATTCACATGCATGAATTCACACCACTGCTCTCTGCCGGATGGCAGCAGGGCAGCTCAGAGGTGTTACCATAATCCCCATGCTGACACCAACACCCCAAACTAGTCTCCTTGAGCTCAGGTGGCAGGGCCGGGGATTTTAGAGCGAAACACGAGTACCCTGTTCCCATTGGCACTGGGCCTTTCAGTCGGCGGCCACCAATTTGCTACCAAACTTTGGGAGGTACGGGGGGGGGGGGGGGGATGGTGGGTTATTTGATTTCCTCTGAGGACAGCTTGAATCAGGAGATGTAATTCCACAAAAAAGGCTCCTACTGTAAAAAACTGATCTGCCCCGATTCCAGCCGTACAGATCCACACGCACCACGTCGAGTGACGAAGGAGTTTCCCACCATCCTTACCTCAAGGGACCAAATCCATCACTGGTGTAATCCCACTGGCGTCCATGGGGGTCGGATCCCCAGCCGGCATAAAGTGGCATCGCTCCCTCGACAACCATGGGTCCATTGGCCCCTATCTGTGGCTCTAATCAGGGGTTGCTCTATTGAGGTCAATCCCCAGCGGATGTAAATCAGTGCCACGCTGCTGAAGTCCACCCAGCTGAGCCAATTTACCCCAAGCTTTGGTCCAATGGCTCTAAAACCATCAGCCCCTACATGAGCGAAAAAGACCCTCAGCTCTCCCCACCCAGTGACAGGTACGGGGGTGTCCCCCCTACGCATTTCCAGCTCCCCGCTTTCCGGTCTCCAGGGCGTGGGAAAAAGCTGCCCCCTCTTCCCACGCTTTGGAGGAGAAAAGGACCATGCTCCGGTTTCAATTCCGGGTGACGCTGTGCTAAACCGGGTAAGATCTTTACCTAGCGATGTGGACGTACTTTCCGGGAGAGCCAACCCCATTTCAAATAGATAACCAGGCCCGGCTCACTCCTCCTAGCTGTGCTTCCAGTAGCACCCACCGGCCCCAGGCAAGATCAGGGCCCCCTTGTGCCCGGTGCTGTACAGTCGGAGAGAGAAAGCGCCCCCAGGTCAGCCAGCGTGCCATGCAGGAGATGGGAGTTCAGGCTGATCCTGCCGTGTTACCCCAGGAGAATCTCGCCCAAGTCCCACAGATTCCGGGATAATGTTTGGAGACAACGTGACTGGACTCTTAGTTCGGGTTGAAGGTGGCTCCCAAAGGTAAAACCCACTTTTCAGGCAACCTAACGTCTACCCTGCTGTGAAATGTTACCACCCTCCATCTTCTCACCGTGTAAATGATACACCCGGAGCCACAGACCAGCACAGCCGGCCGGGGGATCTGGCCCCACTGACTCCTGTGGCGTGACACCGAGTTACACCCGCTGGGGATCTGATGCGATTGACTCTCATGGAGTCAGATCAGGCCCCACTGACTCCAATGGAGTGATACTGATTGACCCCAAGGGCCGGTCTGGTCCCACAGACTCCAATTTACAGCTGCCGGGGAGCTAGCCAGGAGCAAATCGTTCAAAGTTATTCCACCTGCTGAGCTCTCCCAGGGCATGTTGGTTTCTGTCTTTGGGAGGGTCGGGTCTGCTGCCTGCCACACGCTGTCAGCACTTCAATCCTCCTCCTATTTATTAGGACCTGGATTTCTAAAGCGCGCATCGCCGCAGCAGGGAGACCCAGCTGATCTCTCCAGCGGCGTTTTCAGATCTAAATCCCTCCCTGGCCCCATTCAGCCCAGCCACCACTGGAATGGACGGCGCCGCTTTACGCCCGCTGAGGATTTGGCCCATGCCATTTCCAAAGCGCGTTTTGCTGCCTGGGAAATCAAGCCGCTCCTGGCGGAACACCTGTCCCTATATGGGGGGGCCCGGGGGTCTGCCATGCCTCTCTGACACATCCACATCACCCCATTCCACAGACAGGACCCCCTTCCCGGGCAGGGGCAGGCAGGAAACATTCACTTTCCAATCAACGCGGGGGCTGGCATCCCTCTGGCGAATGCATCGAGGGGACCGAGGGGACCCTGGCACTGGGTGCCCGCCTTCGGAGCAGGGCACAGACGACATGGGAGCCGGCGGGTAAAGGAGCAGGGGAGACAACAGGGGGGGTATTAAAAATCGATTCTGATGATTAAAGGGTCGGGAGGCACCTTGGCAGGATCCATCCCAAGCCGATTGTTTTCTGCCGAGGCATCGCTCGCAAATCTAACATGGCACAAGCGGGGCTCTCTCAGGTGGCGTCAGCCCCCTTTGTGCCAGCGATAGTATCCGGCCCCCCGGACTGTGAGGAGAGACCCACTGAATAGGGGAGAGTGGGGGGGGGTGTAAGGGGAGGGGAAAGGAGCGAAGATGCCAAGGTAACGGAGAGACGGGGCATGCGAGCCACCAGCCAGTGGAGAATCGCACACACACACAAACACACACACCCATATACACAAACACACACACACCCATATACACACACACACACACAAACACCCCCCATATACACACCCACAAACACACACACACAAACACCCCCCATATACACCCACACAAACACACAAACACCCCCCATATACACACCCACAAACACACCCACACACACAAACACCCCCATATACACACACACACACCCATATACACAAACACACATATACACACAAACACCCCCATATACACACAAACACCCCCCCCCATATACATACACACACACCAGCCCACCCCCATACACACCCTGCTCCCAGAGCTTCAAGCACCATCCGGTCCCCCCCCCCCCCCCCGGCCGCATACCTGGGGGGCTGCTCCGCTCTCTCCTCCCCACCGCGAGCTCCGAAGGCACCAACTTACTTCCCCATGCTCGCCGCCTGGCAGGGCTGGGGCGGGGGCTGCGTGCGGGAGGGGAGGGGAGGGGAGGGGGGGGGGAGCCGCGCCAGCTGCCGGATCGCTCGGAGAAACGCCCCCCCCCCCCCCCTGCAGCCGGCCGGAGCCCGCCCCGTGGGGGGGGGGCGGAGCGCGGGGCGGATCCTGGGGGAAAGGGGGCAGGGGGCGAGTTTGGAGAGAGGCTGGGCGGCCAGCACCCAGGGGCGGGGGGGGGGCAGATGCCCAGGACCCAGGGGCGGGGGGGGGCAGATGCCCAGCACCCAGGGGCTCCCAGGCCCAGGGAAAGGTCTTGGCAGAGAGGAGGCCCGGAGCTCCCGAGAATTCAGCACCTCACAAGAGCAGGACAGCTCCGCCCCCCCCCCCCCCCGCCAGTTTCCTTAGCCAGGCCCTGGGGGGCAGGAGGGAACCCAGCTCCCCGGGCAGCCCCCCAGCTCTAGCCCCACTGAGGCAAGGCTCTGCATTCAAACAGACCCCCCCCCCCCATCCACCCGCCCTAAGACCAGCCTGGTGCTTGTAAGAGAAGGGGGGGGGGGCTGGTTCTTGCATTTGTCCTCTGAGTGGCCATTACAGGAGCACCTGGAGGCTGTGCTGAGAACAGGGCCCCAGGGAGCCCGGCGCTGCACACAGGTGGCGTGAGAGGCAGTCCACCTTGAGGAACTCACAGTGTGAAGGGAGAAAGGGTGTGAAGGGAAACTGAGGCACAGAGCAGGGAGACTTGACCACGCCCGCAGTAGAACCCGTCTCCCACCCCAGTGCTCTACCCACTAGGCCACACTCCTCATAACAGAAGCCTGTACACATCATTTAGGGCTGGGACGATCAAAGGCACCTACAGAGAGAGTGAAATTTCCAAAGGGGTCACCCCCTTCCCCTCTACATTTGCTTTAATACCTGCTGCCTTGTCTCCCTCCCCACCCTGCCTCCGATCGCCCCGGCTTGGCTGCTGCTCCCCAGGGGGCAAAGGGAGCAGGCTGGGGGGAGAAAAACCTCAGAGGCCATTTCTAGAGGTTGTTGGGAAAAAATGCTCCCCAACTCCCACCCCACCCACACACCCTCCCACTTCCTTTGGTTTCCTGGCCACACAACAATCTCCCTCATGAATATGCAAAGTGCCCAGAGTTTATTGGTTCCAGGCACTGCATGTGTCAAGCGGGGGAGTAGGGGGAAGAATGCCAGAGCCAATCGGCTCCAAGCAAACTGCATATTTATTATGCTCCATGAAACCCAACGGTGAGAAGGGCGAGTAAAATGAAACCTGCCCATTTAAGATAAAAAAATCCACTTCGGTAACAGGTCCATCCAGGAACACTTAAGGGGCCAAATCTCCTTAAAAGTCCAGGTCTGCTTCCCCGGGACTGTACAAAACCAGCTGGGAGAGAAATTCCATTTAAACACCACCCGGCTTGATTTATTTTTAGCGCAGGTTTCTATACCAGGCAACCTGCAGGAAGTTAGCAAGATGCCTGGGGAGAGAGGAAATCAAGATCTTTTGCCAATCACTAAAGGCTGTTGCCTTTCATTTTTCAGGTGCACTACAGAACTTGGATTAAAACGTACAGAACTCTTCCAACTCGGCTGCTGAGAGGAGTATAAGAGAGGAGAAAAAGCAAGAGAATTCAGTGCCAGTGAGAGTCACTGACGGAGAGCACGCTGCACGCTGGTGATAATTATCATCATTCAAATGAAGGCCAGACCACCTTGTGCCGGAGTGAGAGACTGTCCTTGGCCTATGAAACTCGCAGTCTAGCTAGACAAGACTATCCCGGGGAGAAGAAAGGATTGATCCCATTTCACAGATGAGGAAACTGAGGCCCAGAGTAAGTCCCAAACCCACACAGGGAGTCCACTGCAGAACAGGAAATGGTCCCAGATCTCCCGAGTTCCAATCCAGGGCCAAGTCGAGGGGCAGCGCGGAGATAGATAGAGAACCCCGGCCTTTGTCTGGCCCAGCGCTTTTAGTGACTCCACCTCCTGCTCTGCAGTTTTTGGTGGTTCCCAAACTTTGGCCCCCTAGCCCCTTGCTGGGCCCTGAGAAGAGCTGGACATGCCGGGCGGCCGTTCAAAGCCGTGCACCATTTCATAACCTCTCCCCAGGGATTACTGGCCCCCGGCAATCTGTGTCTGCAAATGGGGCAGGGTCTCTAAAAGGAAAGAGAGGGAGAAGATCCCGGGGTGGAATGAAGGAACAGCCCCCCCCCTCCCGGCCCCACTTGCAGCCCCCCTTCGATGGAAGCCCCCCTCTGCAGCCCCCCTCTGCTGCAGAAAGCTCCCGCCAGGTGCCCGCAGCCGGCAAGGGAGGCCAGGCTGGAACTCAGGCTGGTTTGTCTGCAGTCAGCAGCTGGCCGCTCACTAGAGGGGTTGGGCCCAATGTCGAGAGCTTGGCGATTGGCGGATTCACATCCACTAACCCATCCCGGGGCCCTGGAGCGGACGGCAGCCACCCATGCCCCAGGGTTGGTCTATTTCAGTTCCTATCGGATGTGGAACCTCTGTGAGCACCAGATGCCCAGCTGGGAGATGGTCCCTGCCCCAAGAGGCTTCCCCGTAAGCCAGGCAAAGGTCGGGAGAAGGAAAGCAAGGCCCCGGGGCACAGGCCCCAGCAGCAAAGGAAAGACCCAAACCAGACTTTCCCATCCAGCGCTCAGCCACCGCTGGCAAGCACCAGAATCCATCCTGATGTTAAAGCAATACTCCTTCATACCCCCCTCCCCTCTCCGCCCCCACACCTACCTGCCATCCCACAACGGGGAAATGGGGGGTGTGGGGGGGTCTATCTGGCAGCTCTTTTTAAAGACTCGGAGGCGCGGGAAGGAAAGAGAGAGACCGTACTGGGGAGGAGAGAGGGAGGAAGAGCACGGGAAGGAAAGAGAGAGACCGTACTGGGGAGGAGAGAGGGAGGAAGGGCACGGGAAGGAAAGAGAGAGACCGTACTGGGGAGGAGAGAGGGAGGAAGGGCACGGGAAGGAAAGAGAGAGACCGTACTGGGGAGGAGAGAGGGAGGAAGAGCACGGGAAGGAAAGAGAGAGACCGTACTGGGGAGGAGAGAGGGAGGAGAGAGAGACCGTACTGGGGAGGAGAGAGGGAGGAAGGGCACGGGAAGGAAAGAGAGAGACCGTACTGGGGAGGAGAGAGGGAGGAAGAGCACGGGAAGGAAAGAGAGAGACCGTACTGGGGAGGAGAGAGGGAGGAGAGAGAGACCGTACTGGGGAGGAGAGAGGGAGGAAGGGCACGGGAAGGAAAGAGAGAGACCGTACTGGGGAGGAGAGAGGGAGGAGAGAGAGACCGTACTGGGGAGGAGAGAGGGAGGAAGAGCACGGGAAGGAAAGAGAGAGACCGTACTGGGGAGGAGAGAGGGAGGAAGAGCACGGGAAGGAAAGAGAGAGACCGTACTGGGGAGGAGAGAGGGAGGAGAGAGAGACCGTACTGGGGAGGAGAGAGGGAGGAGAGAGAGACCGTACTGGGGAGGAGAGAGGGAGGAAGAGCACGGGAAGGAAAGAGAGAGACCGTACTGGGGAGGAGAGAGGGAGGAAGGGCACGGGAAGGAAAGAGAGAGACCGTACTGGGGAGGAGAGAGGGAGGAAGGGCACGGGAAGGAAAGAGAGAGACCGTACTGGGGAGGAGAGAGGGAGGAGAGAGAGACCGTACTGGGGAGGAGAGAGGGAGGAAGAGCACGGGAAGGAAAGAGAGAGACCGTACTGGGGAGGAGAGAGGGAGGAAGAGCACGGGAAGGAAAGAGAGAGACCGTACTGGGGAGGAGAGAGGGAGGAGAGAGAGACCGTACTGGGGAGGAGAGAGGGAGGAAGAGCACGGGAAGGAAAGAGAGAGACCGTACTGGGGAGGAGAGAGGGAGGAGAGAGAGACCGTACTGGGGAGGAGAGAGGGAGGAGAGAGAGACCGTACTGGGGAGGAGAGAGGGAGGAAGAGCACGGGAAGGAAAGAGAGAGACCGTACTGGGGAGGAGAGAGGGAGGAGAGAGAGACCGTACTGGGGAGGAGAGAGAGACCGTACTGGGGAGGAGAGAGGGAGGAGAGAGAGACCGTACTGGGGAGGAGAGAGGGAGGAAGGGCACGGGAAGGGAGACAGGAAGAGGGAGGATTCAGTCTATTGAGGGAGGGAGGCTGAGACAACAGTTCTGCTTCATCCTGGTGTTTCACTCTCATGCCCCCCCCCCCTCCCCACGAGAGCCGCCCACAGAAATCAGATCAAGGGCAGGAGAAATCCTGCTGATCGGCAGAAGGAGCCTTTCCCGCAGCTCGGGGGCTGAGACGGCTGCAAATTGCCACAGCTCAGAGATGCTGGGTTTTGCCAAGATCACTCCCACATCCCTGTGCGTTATCGTTTTACTTGTAGTGCACAAAGTGACAGTGTGATCTAGTGGTTAGGGCTCTGCCCCCAGGCCTGCTTGGCAGGTCACTTCCCCAACCCGTGCCTCAGTTTCCCCATCTGTAAAACGGGGTAATGAAGCGGAGCCGTTTGGCCGCGTGCTCTGTGATCCACCTGATAACAGCTAGGGGTGCTCCCTAGAGGCCGTGCTGTGCTGATCTGAGGTAATGAGACGTGCCCCAAAGCGGTGAGGACAGAGAAACGGCTCCACAGGCACCTCCTTTCTAACAACCCACCACTTGCGGTGCCCCTTGCAGCAGAGGATCTCACGGCGTTTCACAAGCGTTAGCAACTTCAGCCTCGCCGAGGCCCGGCCTACTGGGTGACAAGCTCCCCCTTCCACCGAGGGAGTTCCCAGCCGGGCGGGGAATAAAACCTGCATCTCCGGCCCCCTGCGCCTAAAACAAAACTTCTCTCCCGCAGAACCCACGTGACGGCGAATCCAGGTCCTCCCTGCGTCGGTTCTTCCTCGGCTTAGAGACCAGTTCTAGTCTCCGCTGGTCTGGCTTCAGCCCACAGCCGCTGGCTCTCACTGGCCTTTGCCTGCTAGACCAAGTCACTCTCAGAAATCACTTCCCCCTCCCCGGCCGCTTGCCCTTCTCTGGCCCGAGGGACCTGCTGCACACTGAGCGCCCAGGAGGGCCCCAAATGCCCCCTGAAACGTGGCCTGCAGTCCCTCTAGCAGGGACCTCCAACTAGCTCCACATCCCTTTACCGGGGAAGACACAGACGGCAGCAAGACACGGGGTGCATGGGAACGTTTACTGGACGGGTGGGGGGATTCACGTAAACGTCCACCCGAGTCAGCTGTGGCCCCGGCGTCACTGTTCAGGGCCTGGCGTGTGCGCAGAGCGGGCAAAGGGACTGGAGAAGTCCGATGCTCGTCCTTTGCTCTCCCCAGCAGGAGGGGAGGGCCCGGTCTGCCCTGTGTGTACCAGGCACATGCTGCGCAGACTGGCACACGTCCACGTCAGGGAGGCTACGGCACGGCTTCCACTCTCACAGACGATCCTCCGCCATGTCCTGATCTCTCCCTGTCGCCACCATCATCCTTCCCCTGGCCCTTCACGGGGCCCCTCGGGCTGCCAGCCCTTCCCGGAGCCCCTGCGGAGAGCAGGCTCCTGCAACCAGGCTGGCCAGAAATCAGCTGCAATGTGGCGAGCGCAGGACACACCCAGTTACTCCTCCGTCGCGTCCCCATCCACGCTGGCCTCTCGTACCTGCTGGGAGACGTGGCTGTGGTTTGCCCGCCGTGCCACCTCCTGGCGTAGCCGCTCCAGAAGGCACTGAGCCGTCCACTTCAGGCTGTGCTGTGTGGGGGGAGAAGGGAGAGAAGCAGGGAGCCGGTGAGTGGGACGGGCACAGGGAGTTACAGCAGGGCTATCGACAACCCCCCTTCATTTCAGGAGCCTGCTCAGACCGCCCACCTGCGGAACTCACTTCAGCCGACCCGACAGGCCTGGTCTCCCACCACTCAACTGGCCTAGCGCTCGCTCCTGCCAACCCTGCCCATGCATCCGCGCAAGAATCTTCTCCTGCCTGTCTCTCCATCTCATGTCAAATCTCCCAGGCTGAGAGCCTGCTAGGGCAGGGGCTGCCTTCCGCGCTCCTTGGCTGGACAGCTCCCAGCACAGTGGGCTCTGGGTGCTAGCTGAATGGATCTGCTCCTTCTTTCTCTGCTAGTTGCTCTGTATCCTGGCGTGTGTCTTTAACTCTGGCAAGCGGCTGCACAGAACACACATTGCAAAGTCGTCTGGCATTTCTGACTGCCCCCCCCCGATGTCAAACTGCGGGACTCAGGCCTGGCCCCTTTCCCTTGTGACCGCTGGGTTTACAGGCAGCGTTTGGGGCTGTACTTAAGGCCGACCATGGGGAGCCGGACTAGGACAACCTTAGACGTTTGCCTTTTCTCAACCCTAGGGACAGTCTCCCTCTTCCTTCCAACAGTCGGCCAGGGCAGCAACTCCCACCTCTGTTCACGAGAATGCAGCTGTCCAGGAAGATTGTCCGAGAGGACAAAACCTGCAGTACAAGAACCACGGGGCTAGGGCGCTCTCCTGGGCTGCTTCTGTTGGAGCAGTGCCTGGTAGACAACCTCCCCATTGCTACCTGCAAGTCTGGCTGTGCTCTGCAGTGCCTATGTGGGGACATTCACCACCACTTGGCAATGGGGTTTTTACACCCCCGGTTGCTGTCCTTCTCTGTCCCGCGGCACACAGGGGCTGACTCAGGGCCTGCGTTTCTATCTTAAACGATCGTTAAGAGACCGAGCAGAGCGGAGAAGGGACTCGACGGAGCTCTGAATTCTGAGCTCCTTGTTACCCTCGGCCCATACACGCACCAGCGGATCCCCAGCAAGGCAAGGCCCAGGGAATCTAGACGTGATAAAAGGAAATACTCCTTCACGTGGTGGGCAGGGACAGGAGGTGATGTTCCCAGCACAACAGATCAGAGGGTCAGTTATCACAACGCTTCGATCACCAATAACTTATACAGCTAAGCTAGAAAGAGCCAAATCTACAGCATCAGCAGATCACAGCAAGGAATCCCCCGTCCTCCCATATGGTTGGCCTGTGACACTATCAGAAGTGGGGAAAGGGTTTTATAAATCATCTTCTGCACCCGGCACTGCTGAAGGCTACACCACCCGACGGGGTGAACCAGTGACCAGAGCCAGTAAATGGAGGCAGGAATCCCCGGCTAGATGGCCCGACAGTCTGCAGAGGTGAAACAAAACCAGTTTCCTACTTCCCTCCTCCCCAGAGTTCTGCAGCATGGATCTTATCGGCTCTGGGAGACTCCCGATTGGCCAGTGAGAGGGGCCGGCTCCCTCAGGGTGGATCATCTCCCGATCGCAAGAGGGGGAGGGGGGCACAACCCGATCCCCAGAAATAGGGACCACAAGGATACAACTGAA
Organism: Sternotherus odoratus; assembly: GCA_032164245.1. Lineage (NCBI taxonomy): Eukaryota > Metazoa > Chordata > Testudines > Kinosternidae > Sternotherus > Sternotherus odoratus. Next base: position 12,278,470 of record JAVMKO010000043.1, read on the forward strand.
ATCTTACTTTAAAATAGTACTCCCACATTTCACCGCCAAAGACTGCACAGGAGTTAAGCCCCATATGCAAGGGTCACGTCACCTGCCACAGGCATGCAGCCACCTCCAGGCTGGGACGTGGCAGCTGTTTGGTTCCCATGCACCAGTTTAGGACAGGAAGTGAAGCAGAACCTCATGCCCATCTAACATGGGAGCTTTCAGCCAGAGAGAAGGTCACTGTCGCTGGCCAGGGCACTGGGACAGCTAAAGTCGGAGGGCTACTGAGATCTGCTTGGCCTTCTCAGAAGGGCCAACTCACTTGCAGAACATGCAGGCCCTTCAGACACACCACGGCCAGCTCGCAGAGCCCGTCGCAGGTCAGGTCTGCGTACTCCATGGACAGCAGGGGGCTGGGGAAACTCCGCTTCCAGAGCAGATGGAACTCCCCAGCGGGCTGCGACAAGGCTTCGGCCTCTGCTGTGCCAGCACCGGTAGCGCCCGAGCTCCAGTACTTGTAACAGAGCAGCTCCTGTAACGGGCGAAGAGAGAAAGACGCTGGGAAGCAGGCGGACAGACGGGCCGTGCAGGCTGCGCTGGCGGGGGGGGGTGGGGGGTGTTGTCTAACCCATCAGGATGCAGGCACAACACGAAATGACCAACATTTGCAAAAGAGCCAGGGAGTTCCTGATCCACCGCCACCTCCGGACAGCCGTCCCTCCTCCAGCCGGCCTGGCATTGACTGGCCCATTGCAGCGGGAGGCATGCACAGGAAACACACACACACATTTTAAACCTTGTTAGCCAGTAGAACTCCCTGCCACATGATTTCACTGAAGCCAAGAGTTTAGCGGGATTCAAGGAGGGATGTTTGTGTGATTAACAAGAAAATCCGGCATTAGAACAATGAGGATTTGGCAGGGCTAGAGATTCTCCTGCTTCAGGGCACGAGCTGAGCTCTAGCCACTAGAGGGGGTAACAGGCTCTTAGCTGGTGCTCAACCAGATGCTGCCTCAGTTTCCCCAATTCTGCAGCCAAACAAAATCACCACAACCTGGGCTTTGCACTTCTTATCCTAAGACGGTTCCACTTAAAACTAGGCACACTCAATTTCTATCTGCAGGCTCACCAGCTCAGGAGACCCCTCCCAGCGCCTCTCATCCTCCACACAGACTAGCTGCCACAGCTCCCCCGCTCCTTCGAATCTCTCCCTGAACTCCAGCTGCCCTTTCTATCTGTCTAGGGGGTTGTGCGGCAGAGCCGGAGCTGGGGGTTCGAGGAGATCACAAATCGAATGACGTAGTTGTGGAAAAGGTGACTAGCATTCCGGGGGGTGTTAACGGGAGTGTCGTCTAGAAGACACCGGAGGTAACTGTCCCGCTCTGCTCAGCGCTGGGGAACTCCCTAGTGCCTGGACAAACTGGGTTGGTCGGGGTCACTGAGCCCTGGCTCAGCGCAGGGGGCTGGACCCGATGCCCTCTCCAGGGCCCATCCAGCCCCCCATTTCAATGATGCTACAGCATGATTCTCTGATCTCCCAGCAGCCCTGACCCGAGTCACATGCTCCTGTCACATGACCTGGGAACAGCAGAACCAGGAGTGGAAATACTGTGGGAGCTTCACCCAGGGTCAACTCGTGCATGACCAGCCTGGGGGTGGGGGACGACGGAGGGGAGAGCGGGACCCAGGAAGTGTCACAGGCTGGAGAGCAGGTAGGAACCCCCGGGATCCCACCTTTCCCTGCCAGGAGCCAGCTGCCCCCCTCTCCCACCTGGCAGAGTCTCAGGACCTCCCTCTAGTACCGCTCTGCCCCCCCATTCACAGGGAGTTCTGCCCCCTGGACTCAGCCAGGTAAAGGGCCAGGGCAGCCCCCCGTCACTGCAGGGTTTGCTGCGCCTTCCCCTGCAGCAGCTGGGCGTGGCCAATCCCTCCGACTCACCCAGCGGATCCCACCTGACGCGCTGACTCACTGCCTGGGGTCGGCCCCAGACCAGCTCGTGTCAGGGAATTTCACCGTCCGGAGAGGGAAGCAGGAGCCCACCCCCAGCAGCCCGCAGTGCCCCTCCGCCTACCTGTCCATACGTGCCCAGGAGTATCTCGGGCGCTCCGTCGAAATCGACGTCGGTCACCAGGGCACAGAGCACGCTGTCGTACTGGTCACTGGCTGGCAGGATCAGCTGGTCTGCCAGCCCGTGGGTCAGGACGTTCCTGGGGGCACGGTGAGGGACGTTACCAACCACAGAGCAGGGACCCCTATGCGCTGGGCCACGCTGCGTCTCAAACTCCCCCCCCGGAAGCCTGGGTCAGGGTCAGGACTGAGGAAGGCTCCTCGGGGAGGACCCGGACTCCGGGAAAGGTGGCGTGTTGCTGGGCTAGGCAGGCCATTCCCCTCCTGGTCACGGCCCCGTCTCCAGCGGAACTGGGGGGGGGGGGGGCAAAGGCCGCACGCCCCGGCTCTGGGGCACTGGGAGAGGGATCCTGCCGATCGAAGCTGCAGGTGAGCTGGGCGGGAGGAGACCTGCCCCCGAGCCAGCCGTGCCGCAGTGGTTCTCCGACGGTAGCATCCGCACCCTCGACCCCACGCTCAATCTGCCCTCGTGATCTCATCATCCCTGGAAAGGGCCCCATGGGAAGAGCATCGGGAAAGCGTCCCAGCCCCCGCACTGACCTGTACACCACAGACAGCTCGATGGTGCTCGTGACGAGAACGCTGTAGCCCTGGTCGCTAGCATTACCTAGGGGGAGCAAGTACAGCGGGTCGTGACGGGGAGACACCAGCCAGTGGGCTAACGCTTGGCTCACAGCCACTGCAGAGCTCTGGGCAACCTGGCAGCTTCCCTCTCCCCTCGGCCGGGCCCGCCTCGACCCCCACTCCACCTGCTGCCTGGCTCCAGCCCGACTCCATAGCAGGAGCCAAGTGAAGCGGAAAGCAGGACTCCAGTGGCCTGAACCTCCCCAAAATGTGCCTCCCAAGACTTTGGGCACAGAACTTGCCTGTTTGCTAACCCACCTGAACCCCCGGCAGCCCCGAAGGGCTGGAAACCGGAGTGAGGGAGAGAGCTGGAAGGCAAAGAACGAGCTCATCTGTGCTCTGCGCTGCAAGGGTTAACGAGCATCAGACCCCACTGGGCACCCCACGAGTTACAAATGAACCCCCCAATGTCTGCTTGGTCAAATCTAAGCCACACCTCCCAGGCCCAGCTCCTTACCATTGTGGGCAGGGTCCCCCTCGCAGGACGGCAGCCTGAACACCAGGACCTTGGAGATGGGGCCGTCCTGCTGGACACTCCAGCTCTGGAGCACCGCTGCAAAGAGACAGAGACGAGATGCTGAGGGCAAGGCGGGCGACCCAGCCCGGAGGGAGCGCCGGCGCTGCCCACGCTGCAGCTGCCTGGGACCTCTCGGACACAGCGGTCTCCCGCTGAGTCACCCAAAGGGCCAGCGGGGAGGGATCAGCTCTGACAAACCTCCCAGTGGTTAGTTCCTAGTTCAGATGCTTGTTTTCGCTTTCTCCAACCAGTGGGTGAGTGAAACGCAGGGGAAACGGGGCTCAAAGGACAAAGGCAGAACCCTCTCCACATGCAGGGGGTGGCGAGTCGGATAATAAAACGTATAGTGGCTGGGGGTTGGACCAGGGCAGGGCGGTACAGCCCTGGGGTCCTAGCGTGGGAAGCTGGTGGTTCTTTCGGCTGTAGCCTTTCTCCTGTTGGTTCGTGCAGGGGCCAGCCAGAAAGCCTGCATGGAACTGCCGCGGGGTGTGGCCCTACCTGTGTGGATGCTGGTGGAAGTAGGAGCTTGGCCCAGCGGCTCAGTGAGAGAGGGAGCCCACGCTGGTGGGCGAGAGGGCTCAGCGGTGCCCCAGTTCTAGGTGGCACCGCAGGGGGGAACCCGTCACACTCACCAATGCCCTGCATGCCCTTGGAAGGGCAGCCCCGGCTCACCTCTGCTGGCCTGCTCCACCTGGGCCACCCGGACGTAGCCGCTCTGGCACCCGAAGGCTGTGAGCCGCCGGCCTGAGCCGGGGATGTTGTAGACATCCAGCCACAGCACGCTGGGGGGGAAACACAGGTGGGGCTGTGCACTGCTGGGGGGGGGGGGGGGACACGCTGCCCCGAGGGGGAGGGGGAGGAGGAAAGGGAAAGGCAGTGAGAGAGAAGGAGAGGGAAGGGGGAGCATGCAGAACTGAGGGGAGCAGCGGGAAGCCCTTGCACGTGAGGACTAGACTGAACCCGGCTGGGTATCCAACAGAGCAGAGATCGCAGGCCGGGGTCCCGGCCGCTTTTCCCACTTGCTAAGGAGGGGGAGGAGCTCCAGCTAGATGGGGTGGAGGACCTAGCATGGGAGAGACTGGGACCCACTGGTGTTAGCTGGGTATAAACCATGGGGTAGAGCCGCAGCTGGTGTCAACTGGGTGCTTGACTCCAATGGAGTGACGCCGATCAGGGGACCTGGCCCCCGGTTTGCAATAACGAGCCCCCAACCCACTAACACAGGCGCCTCCTCCCCCACACGGGGGACAGGGCCCCACCAAACCATTTCTCTTACTTGCTGGGCAGCTCCTGGAGCTCCGGGAAGAGGTTCTGCACGGGCTGCTCCTCGAACTGGTGCAAGCCTTCGTTCTGCAAGGGGGAAGCGGTCGCGTCATTGCCCGGAACCGCTCCAGGCCCGGCCAGACATTCCTGCCCCACCCCACTCCAGAGCCAGCTGCATATCAGCCCTGCGTGAGGGACCCCACCCTGGCTGTATTTTAGTGAAGGGAAGTAATCCCTGTGCTGGAGGGGGACGGTATCACGCCCACAGGAGTCAATCGCTCTCCGAGTGAGCCCAGCAGCATGTGGCTCGTTCGGCGGGAGTCTGTCCTGTGTACTGATCTCACCTCTTTGTACAGGTGAACGCCGGGGTCGTTCCCGCTCAGCAGAAAGACGGTCTCTGGCTGCTCTCCAACGTGGACTCTAGAAGAGCAGAAAAGGAAAAGAATGACCAGAAGAGGCGAATCCAGGCACTTGAGCGCCCCGCTGCGGGAAGGGGACACTGGAGGGAAGACTTTGCAGCCAACGGATCCCAAAGCACTTCACACGGGCCTGGTTCTGAATGGTGCTGAGCACCCTGATGCTCAGGGGCTTCAGCACTTCGGGATCCAGCACACACACAGTCCACCCACCACCGCAATGCAGCCAGCTCTGGGGTGGAACGCTGAAGCTCTTTAACAGCAAAGGGCAGTGCCATTATGTAAGTTAGGACAGGGGGAGGAGAAATGAAATTGCATGGGGAATTTAGGAATGCAGAATGGAATTTCCTTGGGATGGAATTTGGATTGGATACCATCTGTGGCAGACACGTCAAACTCTTTAGAAAAGCGCTACCGGATCTTTAAGGAGCACAAGCAATCCCAGGCCTGGTCTACACCTCAAAAATTAGGCTGACGTAAATTGCCTGCATCACCCTATTTGCACACCTGTCTCCACTTCCATTTGTCTCTGCCCGACGTAAAAGTCCTGTTACAGCGACACAGTCAAGCCACCTCCCCAGTCAGTCTGGCACGGTGGCCAACCTACCAAGATCGACGCAGGGCAAGCGCAGACAGTGTGTGATCTGCGTTGACCCTAGCAGTCCTCCAGCCGCTCTCCCACAATGCCCCATTCCCTGCAGCAGTGACCGCTCTGGTCACAATTGTAAGCTCCACTGCCCACGGGTCATGGAGCCAGGAAGCCACCCCCCTGTGTTTCTGAAACACCTTTCCTGGATCACCCGCCTTGTTGTGCACAACTGCCCAGCCGACCGCGCCTGCTCCATGTACTTGACACCCCCAGGCCTCCGAAAGTCAGAATGGCAAATCCCCAAGGTCTTTTTTATGGCTGATGTTTCCAGCAGGAAGGGGCTGGGGGGATGGAGCGGTTACAGCTAGTGTGAGCCGGCAGGCTCGTGTATGGGAAGAGAAGAGGATAGTGAAGCGGCATACGTACTCCGCATGGTACAGCTGGAATGGGGTGAACTGCAACTCCAGGTTCAAGCAGCTTTCTGGAGGGGAAGAACAGAGGCGAGTAAGAAGATAAATCGGACACCAAACTACCCGCCGGTTCTCTAACAAACCGCCAATCGCACCACAGGCTCTCGGAGAGTCAGAGGCTGCGGCCCAGATGATCTGCTTTGAAGTTGAGCACTCCTGCAATCGACGCTTTAAACCCCACCTCAAAGGAAAGCGGTAGATGCCTGTGTGGCCAGGGATCTAAGAGATCGGCGGTCAAGTCCCAGCGCTGCCATAGGCTCGCTGTGTGACCCTGGCAAATCACCGCACCTCTCTGGGCCTCACCGGAGAGGAGCACCAGGCCAGCTAGAGTTCAGTTCCAGGCAGCTTTCTCTTCTAAGTCCTCTAAAATCTGCAGGGGAACGGAGATTGCATAAGAATGTGGTGTGCCTCCCGGGGGCGCAGGACAGGCAAGTGATCCACATGGGGGGTCATGCGACAAAGAGGTGTCAGACACAGACACCCCCCCACCCCTCAAAACAGCTTTTCTTAAGGGTCACAGATTTTTTCCAATATTTCTGCACAGCGACAGGGTTCAGGGCAGAGCTGTGAAAGGATAAAACGAGGGTGACAATCCTTCCTTCGGCTTACAGTTTGGTTGCCCTGGCTGTGTAGCTTGTACGCTCTTTGGGGCAGAGACTGTCTCTTACTAGTGCACGTGCAGTGCCCGGCACAATGGGGCCTGGGTCTTGGTTGGGGTCTGTGCAGCGCTTGGCACAGCGGCGCCGTGAGCTCGGTCAGGATCTGTGCAGTATCTGGCACAATGGGGGCCCTGATCTCAGTTGGGGCCTCTGGGCAGTACTGTAATAATCATAATTCACAGTCATTCTGTCAGTCTTGAACTGCCCCCTGCTCGCCATTTAGCGATGGGCTAAATGGGACCTAGCAGGACTTAAAGAGGGGAGACAAACCTACCTAGGATTCTAGAAAGGCTGAAGGGCCTAAAAAGGAAAAAGAGCCTTCCTGATACTGTTTCCTTTTTAAGGTGTTTCCATAGTAAGACCACATGAGACCAGAACAAAACCATAAGTGTGGTCAAGATGAGGATTGTAACAGTGTTAAAATCCCAGCCACTCAGCTCAGTTCTGCAGGCGGTACATTTAATCTGATTGAAGGACGGGGGCACCAGCAGAAGTTACACTGGGCAGCCAGGTCTAGCAAGAATTCTCTGTAGTAACTTAAAAGATCTTCATCCCTGGAACATTTCTTCAGCACCTGCCAGCCTATCGGATCCCCAAGGGTAACTCATCTACCACTAAAATGCAGCCACTTCTTTGGTGGGCCACAGCAGCTGTTCAACAGCACACAGAACTGCCATAGCATTGAACTGTTATTTGCTGTTTCTTATTTGGATTACTGCAGCGTTCAGAAGCCCCCTCCCACAAGCAGGACCCCGTCGTTCCATTGGCCATACAGACATACAGGAAGGGACAGTCCCTGCTCAGAAGGGCAGAAAGTTCCACAACTGGAACGAACGTGGGAACTTTAGGAAGACAACACCAATACTCACATTGGCCAGACGCTTTAGGGAAAGCGCCAGGGGATCTTTCGCAACCTGTAACTGGCCAGATTTCAGTTAGGTCTTCTCTGAAAGAGGGGGCCTCACAGGGGACAGCGCCCACTTTTCAGAGCACTCCCAGTTGAGTCACCAACACCATTCCCTGCGGCACCGGTGTTTTCCCTAGAGGTCCCCTAACTAAGTACTCAGCCAGGCTGATGCAGCTTAGCTTGTAAAATATGACAAGATCACAGCCCTTGGGTTGACTGCAGGAGGCCAATTATATTTATTCTCTGCTGCCCTGCTCCAACCAGACAACAGCACAGGGGTCAGAGGTCAGACGTTAGCTTGGTTACTTACGTGCGATGGAGTCCAGGTTATATTCCGATCCAGGCTCATAGTCACAATAAATGTTCAGAAATGGACTCGCTTTATCTCCAGAGTCCTAGGGAGAGACAGGGGAAAAGAGGAATCTGCCTGAGAATCATCAGAGACATTAGCTTATGGAGTAACGAAACCTGTGGGGTTTATTTAATAGCACAACGTTTTAAAAAGGAAACATTGTAAGAGAACGGACAGTTCTGGGGACCAACAATGAAATCTAAATCCTACACCTCTATTATTTATTATCTAGGAGCTCTAGTCACGGACCAGCACGCCAAGGTGCTAGGCAGAAACACAGAATAAAACCAGACTAATTATCTCACAAGACACAACGGGTGGACCCGGACCAAGGAGTACAAGGGAGCAATATGGCCTGTACAATAGGCAGTTAATCAGGGGCTCAAAGTTGTCACTGTCATGGGAGTAACAGCTGGTTCAGGGGCCTATGTAACATCTAGCACTTTCCATCAGTAGATCTCAAGGCACTTTACAAAGCAGCTTGGTATAATTATCTCCATTTTACAGATGGGGAAACTGAGTCACAGGGTGGGTCTCAGCTCTTTCATGCTAGCTGTCTCAGCAAAGAAGCCAAGAATCTGGGCTGATATTTTTCATAGGAGCCTAAGGGACTTAGGCACCCAATGCTAATTGAAACTCAGTGGCAATTGGGTGTCTAAGTCATTTAGCCTCTCTGGATCTCCATTGCCTATCTGTCCACTGAGGATAATAGCATGGCTCTATCTCACATTACAAGAATTAGAGAGGTAGCCGTGTTAGTCTGGAATAGCAGAGGTGCCACAGGACTCTTTGTTACCTCTCACATTATAGAGAGTGAGGTGCTCAGACCCTGCAGCAATGGGGATCATATCAGGTCGCTAGTTTAGCCAGATGTTCATGGGATTAGGTCTGCACCCTGGGTACATGGCAGGGCTGCGTACACAGTGGAGAAGTTTGCCCTGCAGCTGACTGGGACGTAGCAGTTTTGTTGCTAGCAACATCCGCAGGGATTTCACTCCAGCGCCTTCCACAGAGCTACGTGCATTTTAAAATACAACCACCTCCATCTGTTGAAGAAAGTGCAGGGCAGGAAAGGAAAAGCAGTTACCTTAATGAAAGTTATTCCCACCACGAGGCCCCTCTTCGGCGGCGACTTGCTGAAAGTGTCAATTGAGACAATCTCAGCATCAACTGCCAAGAAACAGAATCAGAGAGGTAGCCGTGTTAGTCTGGAATAGCAGAGGTAACAAAGTCCTGTGGCACCTTAAAGACTAACTATAAAGTTTTGAAGCATGAGCTTTCGTGGGCTAATACCCACTTCGTCGGATGCAAGCAGTGGAAGTGTTCAGAGGCAGTTACGAAGTGGGTATTAGCCCACGAAAGCTTATGCTTCAAAACTTTATAGTTAGTCTTTAAGGTGCCACAGGACTTTGTTACCTCTGCCAAGAAACAATAAATCATTGACATAACTGGTTACTATTATTTGTACCAGGGAACAGGTCCCCATGGTGCTAGTGCTGTACAAGCACAGACTAAAATAACAGTCCCTGCCGTGCTGAGTTTACCATCTTAGATTAACAGTTTAGATTTTTGCCAAAGGTCACAAAGTTTAATGCAATAATAATAAACTTTGCACAATACTTGACTCCTGTTTGCAGGCCTTATACAAACAAAGAGTGTTTTCCCATAACCTCTCACGTGCCTTTAAAAACAATAACTACATTGCACCAGAGGGAGGATCTCAAAGCAATTTACAAAGATCAGTCCCATTATTATCATTCCAGAGAGAGAGAAATGGAGACACAGTCCCAAGGCTACACAAGATTCGGTAGGACGGCTGGGAACAGAACCCAGGAGTCCCAGTTCCCTGATCTAACTTCAACATCTCAATCCTCTCCCCAAACCCAGGAGTCCTTATTCTCAGCCTTCTGCCCCAAGCATGACTACCAGCCCCTCCCCCCAACTCTAATCTGACCTCGCTCGCCAAGGAAACAAGTGAAAAAGTCCCTGTCACCCACCCCGGTTGGACTCCCCCCAACCTGAGTGTGCTCCATAACCCCCCTTCCCAGAACAGAGGCGAAGTGAAGAGCCCCAACCCCAGAATGACCCCTGACCCCTCTCACCAGGGATGTAGGTGAACTGCAATTCCCTTCGCCACCCACCCCCGTGACCCCTGACCCCAGAATGACCCCTGACCCCTCTCACCAGGGATGTAGGTGAACTGCAATTCCCTTTGCCACCCACCCCCGTGACCCCTGACCCCAGAATGACCCCTGACCCCTCTCACCAGGGATGTAGGTGCACTGCAATTCCCTTGGCCACCCACCCCCGTGACCCCTGACCCCAGAATGACCCCTGACCTCTCACCAGGGATGTAGGTGCACTGCAATTCCCTTGGCCACCCACCCCCGTGACCCCTGACCCCAGAATGACCCCTGACCCCTCTCACCAGGGATGTAGGTGCACTGCAATTCCCTTGACAACCCACCCCCGTGACCCCTGACCTCTCACCAGGGATGTAGGTGAACTGTAGCTCCCTGGCCACCCACCCCCAGGACCCCTGACCCCAGAATGACCCCTGACCCCTCTCACCAGGGATGTAGGTGAACTGTAGCTCCCTGGCCACCGGCCGCAGTTTCTGCCGCAGGTCCTGGTAGCGGAAGTAAATCACCTTCCCCTTGAGGGTGGCCACCAGGAGCCCCCTGGGGCCCTCGCCGCAGGCTCGCCCCGGCCCCGCCCCCCCTTCTGGGGGGCCCCCGACGCCCTGCCCAGCCCCCCCCGCTGCCTCCAGCCCAGACTCCTCCTCGGGCCCCCCCTCGGGGTCCCCCCCGGCCCCCTTGCCAGCCCCGCCCCCCGCCTCCCCCCGGCCCGGGCCGCCCCCGGCCAGCGCCGCCAGCCCGTAGACGTTGCTCTGGGAGGCCAGGCGCGTGAAGCTGTCCTCCGGCAACGGGCAGCCCCGGCGCGCCCCCGGGGGCTGAGGCGGCTCCATGGCGCGCGGCCTCCTCCCCCCCCCCCCCCTCACGCGCGCGCGGCCTCCTCCCCGCCCCCCTCACGCGCGCGCGGACGAGGCGCCGTTAAGACCGCGCCGCCGTCACGTGACCAACCGAACCCGGCCGCCCCAGCCCCCCCCCCGTTCACCACCCCCTCACTCCCGGGTCAGGCAGCGCAGCGGGCGCCTCGCCGCGGGGTCCTCGCTGGCCGGGCAGGCGCTCGCGCGGGGCGCACCTCGACCGCTGGGCGGTCCTGGCGCAGCAGCCGGCGGCCAGCGTCGCGGTGGGTGACGTCACGAGGCCGGGCAGGGTAACTTGCCCTCGTCCAAAATGGCGCCCATAAGATGGAAGGGGTCACCTGGAAGGGTAGCCACGCCCCCTCGCTGGGGCAGGGTACAGGAGGGTCACCTGGGCAGCCCCCCCCATGGGGCAGGGGATGGAAGGGGTCACCTGGGGGGAGACAGGACTCAGGGCAGTTCCCCCCCATGGGGCAGGGGATGGAAGGGTCACCTGGGGGGAGACACGACTCAGGGCAGTTCCCCACCATACAACACAAAGGGCAGATGCCCCATGCATAGGGGGAAGGGGCACTCAGAGTAATCCCCCTCCCATATGCAGACATAGAGTAGTAACCCTTTCCATGGGGCAGGGGCTGCCACCCACGCGCCTGTAGTTCCATACCCATGAGAGAGGGAGGGACATGAAAGGCATCTGCCCCCACCGAAGGGGCAGGGCTAGGAACACTCAGGTCAACCCTCCCTCCCACCAGAGAGGGTCCAGGCACCTCCCTCCAGTGGGATATAACAGTAGGAGGAGCACTCAAAACAGCCCCCATACCCAGGGCAGGAACAGGGGGGAGAGTATTCAGGACAAACTCAACCTACACCAAGGGAATAGGTCCACCCTCTTGCTTCAGTTTCCATGCCAGGGCCATGCCATTGCAGTGCAGCAGGCAAGATGTGATGAGCAGCCCTTGCAACAACAGGCAGTCTCCTCTCACACTAAACTCAAAAGGGTTTAAACTTCTCTATGACAAGGTACAAAGTGCAATCCCTAGAGTAGCTAATTTCTTCCTCCCCCATGGGGATGGTTTGAAGGGCAAGGGAGGGCTCCGGCTGGTGGAATTTGGGGTTTAATATAGCTATTATTCAAGCAGAGATTTCTATCGTAAAGTCTTGCCATTGTATCTGCCCCTGTATTCTGCCTGGGAAAGTTTCATAAGAATTAGCAGTAGCTTTTTCCATGCTTTAGCCGAAGAGCTACATTTTGTCACTCCTAAATCTCCTCCTTGGAGGAAAGGGGCCCTCCCTCATTGCCGCACATTTAACCACCTCCACAGAACAGAAATAGGCAGCAAGAGCTGCTGTTTGATCACTGTAACTTGGGCAGCAGGAAGAGTCCCATTCTACACCCAGGATTTCTTGGCCCTGTTAAAAATGTGCCTGCAGCATGGCCAGAGTTCAGGCAGTGACCTTGGAGCCATACCAGTTTATTCAAACAAGCACAAGCTGTCAGCTGATGTCAAGACTTGACCAATCTTTGCAGCTGCTTCAGTGTACTAATGAACTAAACCGCCACATGAGGGACCATGGCTCTAGCTTCTGAAGAGACAAGTTATTAATGAACAGCTGGAACTCTTTAATAGGTTAAGAAAATAGTTTCTGTCCTTGGACCACATTCTAACACAAGGAGAGCAGCATGGAGTCATTAGATCAACAAAAGCATCAGCATAGAAAAAAGGTAAATCTCAGAGCTGTTCATTAATTCGTGCCTACCATATGTTCTGATGGATGACTGGACAGACAGCTGCCCTGCCAAGGAGGTGATTTTGCAAGGATTCCATGCCCAAGGTGAAAAATAACCTCTAACAAAAAAACAAAAATCATGAGAAATTAGAGTGTTTAAATGTTTGTATCACTGGCTTTGTCAGGCAAAGAAGTGGTTTTACTGATCTCCAGCCTTGCCAACTGAACCTGAACTCTCCCAAATGTTTTCTTGATGAGTTGGAATGAAATATTTTGGAGTTGGAATTTAGTTAATTCAGTTATGACATTGAGAGCTGGGGTAGATTGCAGGTCAGTCTTGGCTCTGTGGGGCTAATAGGACTGAACTGAGCAGATACCTGAATACACAGGCAGATTTGGCAAATGAAGGTGGGGTTGGTTTTTGTGTTAGCTCCATAGCCAGCGTTCAGAATAGAATCACAGTTTAAAGGGAGTGCAAGGTAATGGGAGAATTCAGCTGCAACAAGAGGGAGAGGAAGTGGCGCAGGGAGAATGGGAGACTCCTCCAACGTGCAAGCCCTCAGACGCGCTCAGCAACATGACTAGCTGCAGGGCTACGGTTAGAAAAATCTGCTTCTGCTCATGCAAAGTTTTTATTTTTCTTGTGCAATTATTCACTACACTCAGCAAGAGTCGCTTTCTGTTAACATTAAAACATACAGCAAGACTTCCTGTTTCTCTCAAACAATACAGAAGTAGGGATTACTGCAGGGTAAACCGTGAGCTGCCCTGCCCCCACCCCCTTGGGCTAGGTTTCAAAACCAAGAGAGAATAACCCAGATATAAAAACCCTTTATGGCAACGCATACTGTACACACACAATACTGAATGAGAGTAACATTCCCTTCCCACCGGGTGCCATGCCCACCACAGCATGTGGCCTGCTGTGTACAGAATTCACTCATGCTATAGTCTTCTACTGCCTAATCTGAGACGGGATTAAATTAAACAGTCACCACAGAAGGGTTTGCTAAAATTACAGTATACCAGAAGCACAGAACTAATGTTTTTGGCTACCCACGCGGCATGGGAATGACTGTCCAGTCCAGCTCTCGCCTCTTTGGGCTGCATGTGACTGACAGTGCCTGACACTCCTTAACAGCTGGCCATAGAACAGCACTACAACCCCACGGGCAGCGGAAAGGAATGGGGTGTATTTGTTAAGCTAGCATGTGCAGCTGACAATGAGAAGAGGGAAGGAGGAGATCACTGTGAGACAGAGTGAAGTTACGCGTAATGTCAGCTCCTTGCAGAGCTCTGTGGATTCGGGGGGAGGACTCCCCGGGAAATATTTGCTGCCAAGGTGTTAGACACAAGAGTTGTCTAGTTCTTCACTGAAATAAGCAAGAGAGGAAAATGCCAGCTTGTGCTTGCCTTACTTCCCCGCTCTCTGGGGGTTAGGGGAGGGTAGAGTAGCAGAAGCTGTTCTCACAGCTCAGGCCATGGGGGAAGTCACTGCACCTGTAATCTCCCATCCTAGAGCAGGGCTTGGGGCTTGCTGGAAATACTCAAAACTCAGGCTTCTGAACCCCTACAGGGATTCAATCACAGGCTAGGGAGGGGAAGAAGTTAGGGGCTGGGGGAGAGGCTCTCACCATCCCCACTCCTGCTGGTACGGAGTGGGAAATCCCTGCCTGGGATGGGCAAGAACTGCTCCATCAGACAGTGGGGGGCAGGTGAGGGGCAGTGAGAAAGGATCTGTTCTAAACAGCATGAATTAGGAGGCAAACTGATTTTTTGAGGTCTTCTGAAACCAGGATGAAGGGAGTCAGGGCTAAAGCAGGTTTAAGATCTTAATCATACATTATAATCATCATACACTTAAATATCTGAAGAGGGAACAAGGAGGATGCGGAAGGGTGCTAGATCACCACACCTGGGCAGGAGGCCAGGAGGCAGGTTGGGAAGCTCCGTGGACCAGGAAGTCATCTGCTTGGCCCAGGGGGAACGAGCTAGTGTCACTTCAAGAGGTCATCTCTAGAGCAGCTGGTTACAGTCGCACGCCCTGTCTCTGCTAAACAAAGTTGTGCTCTTTGGGTTTTGGGGGAAAAGGGTTAGGAGAGACGGGATAATACACCACTGAAGTCTGAATCCTTTTCCCCCAGGCCCCACCCTCCCCACCCCAAAGATATCCATGCAGACTTCTGCAGAGGAAAGAGTTGACGGTGACAGGGAAAGCGTGGATGGGGTTTAACGCAGGTCCTCCTCTTCGCCCTGGATGGTTTTCTTGATACGGAGGAGCATGGTGGTGAGCCACTGGTCCAGACGTGAGATGGTATCGTACTCCTTTACCTGGGGGGTCAGGGAGAGAACGATCAGAATGAGTGCCGTACCACACACCTGCATTCACAGGTAGCTTGTTGTGGGCTGATCTGCAGAAGTGCCACGTTCCCAAGACTCCGGATGAAGCCAATAGGAGCTGCAACCCGTGCTGACACAAAACAGGAGCCTGGACAAGGAAGTTCAGCTTCCCCGGCAGGGGGGGAGTGAATTAGTAACAGCCCTACAGAGACATTAGGCAGAAGATATGCCTGATCCATTAGTCTGTACCAAGGAAGGGGCAGGAGCCCTACTGCCTGGTAATTTATGGCAAGATGAGACTAAGTCCTTGAGAACACACAGTAGCGAGCAATCTACCACCAACCCTGGGCCTGGCTGACAACCGTATCACAGTCCGACAAGGACTCCTCACACCCACATTTGCAGTTGCTACACTAGCTTCCCAGGCAGTGTATTCACACCAGTCTCTCTCCGGCACCGAGCTGTATTAGAGGCTTCCCTCCCCACTGCACTTACAGAGTCAGTGTAGCTGTCAATGTTCTGTTCTTCATGAGCTTCCAGCAGCTTCTGTGAGGGGGAAGAGAGGAATAAGGATCAGCGCAGATCTGGACTAATTTCCACGCATGGCAGGAACTCCCAGTAACCTGCTGCCCCTCTGATGCAGAAGCCAGATTACAGGTGCAAGCAGAGACCCTGGAACCAAAGCCAGCCTTATTAACGGGAAAATCCAACTGCCTGACAGGCGGCTCCAACTGAACAGTTGCCCTGTGTATTAGGATTGATCTGGCGTTTTATTTTAAGCACAACGACAATTTAGTAAAGCAACAGATTTAGAGCACTGTCCGTAGGCAGGTAGGAGCTGCCCTAGCAGTTCACACCAGCCCAGTACTCTCTCTGGGAAAATCCAAGTTCCGGGACAGCCAGCCCACAGGGGAAGAGAACTACTCCAGGTGCCTTTCACAACCCACCTGGGGTATGGGTAACTACTTCCTTATTGCTTAGCAACACTGCAGTTCAACAGGCTTCCTGCACACTGGCTTAGTAATCAGGAGATGGGTTCTCACAGGGGTCGCAACGGAGCAGGATGGTGCCTCACCTTGCTAAAGGCGGGAATGGATTTTGGTATAGAACAGCTGGAATAGAGAGCTAGGGATTCTGAACAACTGGACCAATAGACGAGCACAACATGCTCCTCACACCAGCAGCTCTCAACCAGGGGTCCAGGAGCAGGTTTCAGACTGTCCAAGCAGGGCCAGCATTAAACTCACTGGGGCCAAGGGCCCCAGGCCCTGCCACTCAGGGCTGAAGGCGAAGCCTGAGCAACTTAGCTTTGCAGGACACCCTGTGGCATGAGGCTCAGGAAAACTGCCCTTCTTGCTACCCCACAACACTGGCCCTGGCTTTTATATGCAGAAAAACATTCGTGGCACAGGTGGGCTGTGGAGTTTTTACAGAATGCTGGGGGAGGGGCTCAAAGCAAAAGGTGAGGACCCTGCCTTAGACCATTAGGAGAGCCCTGTGAATGTTACTGGTGGAGTCATTTCACTCTAGATTTGCAAAGAGTTTGATTTTAAAACTCCCCCGTCCGGCCGGGTCCCTCTCCCACAGCACAATACTCTGCTTCCGCACTGGAGAAAGGGGGAGACCCCTGCACAGACGCAGCGGAGATGGTAAGGTCTGAGCCACCAGGCAGCACAGGGACAATAAGGAAGGGTCACTCACTTTAACCAGTTTGCACTCCCTGGAGTCTGAGAAGGCTGGGAACATCTCTTCATATTTCTGTATGGCCAGCTGAAAAGACAGAAGAGTGAGAACCCTGCCTGCCGCTCGAGGGAGGAGAGCTGGGGAACTAGACTGCTTAGACTGGAGGCTCCTTGGGACAGGGCTTTGAGGGGTTTTTATAGGTCACTCCAGTAGCAACTCAGCTTCCCCACCCCAGCTTCATGGCAGGCTCCCCTTGCGCGAGGTGTTTAAATGGACCCACGAGGTGCTGGTGAGAGGAGTGTTTTCCAGCCTCGCACCCCGCTGGATAGCACAGCGACAGTTCTGTAGAGCCAGACCAACCTTGGCGTTGAGCATGTCAATGCAGAAGTGGCAGAGGGCTGCCTTGAAGAAATACTCCTTAGCACTGTACTTCAGCAGGGGACTGTCCATTGCATTGGCGCCCACCTGCAAGGCACCAAAGGGATCAGATTCCTATGGAGGGATGAATATTTGAGTGCCTGTCCCAGATGTACGTGGAGCAGGGAGACACCCCATCTGAATCCTTGTCCCCTACGGTAGGACAGGAGCAGCTAGCTTCCCGTACACACCCGCT
This sequence comes from Sternotherus odoratus, assembly GCA_032164245.1. Lineage (NCBI taxonomy): Eukaryota > Metazoa > Chordata > Testudines > Kinosternidae > Sternotherus > Sternotherus odoratus. Next base: position 12,295,721 of record JAVMKO010000043.1, read on the forward strand.
GCCTCCAACACACCCCGCCCTGCCACAGCAGTCTGCAGACACACCCAATAGGGCAACACTTCAAGATGGTGCCGTGAGCTTAGAATGGACCATTTCTCACCTTAACATAGAGCGCCATTTACATAGCTATTCTCTTCCCATACCCCAACAAATCCCTCCCACCCCGAGCTTTGCAGGCAGACAAAGCCAGCTGGGATCTAAAGGAGGGCTGCAATTAGATCTCTGCAGACCCAGCCTCATGGATTTTGGATCTCCCCAGGAAAGGGGAAGGAAAGGAGACACCACAAGGTGTCTCTTGACGAAGCAAACATGCCTGCCCTTTAAACACGATGAAGAGTCTCAGACCTGCTCGTAGATCTCTATGGCTTTCTGGTACTGCTCCAGCTGGGCCGCGTAAGTGGCCACTTTCAGTAAACATTTGTTGGCAGAGCTGCCAAGAAACAAAAATGGCAAGAAACAGGCTGATGGCGGCGTCTCGAAGGCTGCGCTCCCTGCTGGCCATTTGCGAGGCTGGTGAAGCACGTTCCCTTCCCGGGGGAAGAGCGCTTAGTGTTAAGTGAATGACGGCACTAACTCAGATACACTCAACCAACCACACAAATGCATTTCTGCTGCTGGGGGGCAAAAAAGCAGAGACCCCAGGATCCCTGCTTTAGTACATGCCTCGTTACCGTTCTGAAGGAGAGCTTTCTACACCAGTGAACTGTGGTGGAGGGTCCAGCCCACAGGGGGACTACCCAGGATTAAGCAGCCCCATTAGGCGCATAAGGGTTTGGCTCAGTTCGCTAGGGCACTAAAGAGTTGGGGGGGGGGGGGAGAAAATGAGCAGTGTCTGCATCCTACTCTTTATAGAGAATCACCCCCCGTCAAGTCCTTTCTAAAGGCTCAGCCGCAAACCCAGCTGTGCACCACAGTGGGGAAACAAGGAGGCATAAGGAACCCACCTTTACTCCCATGTGAGCCACCTGCAATGCCAGAGCCTTTGGAACGGGACAGCAGCTCTAGCAGGGCTCCCAGAGAGGCAGGCAGAGCCTTAACTCTACCCCCAGATTGTGACCCAGTCCCAACCAGCTCCTGGGCTGGCATAGCTACATGCTACCCCTTAATTGGGCTGGATTGTACGGCTACAATACCACCTTAGAGGGAGCTGTGCTGACATGGCCACCCGTATGCCGACGGGCATTAATGCGTGGCTGCTACATCGCTCAGCCCCATCCTACAGCAAGAGGTGGCAAAGCAGCAGTGGATTTACCTGTTGGATTCTTCCCCTTTGTAGTAATCAGCAGCTTGCTCATAATGGGCTATGGCCTAGAAAGAACACAACACATCGTGAGCGCTGGCGGCTCTAGCAGCATTGAGAGACCAGACCCCCCCCCCCTCCCCCCGAGGACAGCACCACACGCCAGACCTGCAGAGAGCATCCTACACACAAAACCCACCCACGCCTTCAGCCAGCAGCGCTGCCACCTGCAAGGCCAACTCCAGAACACAGAGCCTGAGCTGAGAGCATCATCCACCCACCAGCAACGGAGTCCAGACGCTGCCTGTGGTGGGAGCCTCCCTAGAACCTAGAACTTCCATCCCCATCAGGCGCTCCTGCCGGCCCCAACAGGTAGTGCATGAACAGAGAGGCCCTGCCCAAGAGAGATTATACAATCTAAACAGACCATAAAAAGGGTCACCACCACCCTCCTCTCCCCCAAATGGGGATCAGAGGCCCAAAGATTAACAGACTCTGCGCATGGCACACAGGAATATTTTGGAGGCGGCAGAAACTGACCCCAGGTCTCTCCAGTCCCCATTCAGTGCCTTAACCACAAGGCCATCCTTCCTCATCTTGTCTGACCTAGATCCAGGAGGCATATTAAGCTGGTTCGTAGCTTTCTCTGAGTCAGTGCTGTGAGGCTGCCACGGGACCGCAGCCCCAGCACTATGTGTGTCTGGAGTTAGAAAAATAAGATATAAACTTGTATTACTGATGTCAACCTATTCAGTGGAAGCCATTAAGGGTGCTTCAGAATCAATGAACCGTGAATGAGTTTATTTACCTGCAAGCCTTCCTGTGTACATGTGGGCTGGGGGGACCTGAAGAATGAGGTCTCACAGGGACATGTGACCACGTCACCTGATACTGAAATCCATCTTAAATCTTGTACTTTTCCATTTAGAGGAGGGGTGGGGGCCAACCACAGACAAAAGATCCCTTGTGTCTCAGCTATAAAAGAAGGTGGAGCAGGACAAAAGGGGTTGCCAGTCATGAGACAACCCCTGCTCACCACCCAAGATGGTATTTTGGTTTTGCTGAAGTGAAACAGGTTTAAGCTGAACTGAAAAAAGCCAAAATAACTGTTCACATGGGTTTAATTTACGCAGCGCCAGTTTGTGTGGGGGAAGCCCTACATTATCCCAGCGGTGGTAGCAGACGTTCTCCCTCACGAGGAAGAAAGTGATTGCTCCTGGAGAGCATTTGGTGAATCATTTAGCCTTGTAAAACCGGAGGAGTGATCCTAGGGGCATACAGCTGGAGTCAACTGCTCCTCTGGCTCTCGGTCACCCGTGAGAGCCACACGTTAACCTTTAATCAAGTGCAACACAAGCCATGCCAAGTGTCTAGTTCTTTGACAGCGTCCACATTCCAAGCCCCTGCAATTTGTTCCAGCTGGTGAAATTTTAGTTTTGCTTCTGTTTATAAACAGAGTCCTGCCCAAGGGGAGGCTTACGGGACCCAATTCTCCACTGCCCTGCAAACCTGCGCAGTCATTTAGACAGGCATGGAGTGCTGCCATTCTGATTGGCTAGTCCTGGCACTGCTGAGAGGGACTACAAGGTGCAGGGCAATAGAGAACCTGGCTCTACCAGATCCAGCTTTAAGGCCACCTGGGACCACGTAATAGTTGCCAGAGCCCCACCTGGAGCTATGGACACCCACAGCAAGGTCCATACCCCGAGGCTACCAAGCCATTGGCATTCACCCACAATCTCTCACTTCTGACACTGACTGGTACCAGCAGCTTCAGAGAAAGGTGCAAAAAACCATAACGAACAGTTATGACAAGCTGCCACCAGTTAGCAATTGGTCAGGCCCTGCAGCAGGATTTATATCGCTAATCACGAGGATGTTACTCCAACAGTGGGCTCTCTCATTAGCCATCAGTGTGTCTAACTGGATTCAAACGCAGGATTAAGCTCAAATCCTCACAAGGCTGCATACCCCAGACACAGGCCAATCACAGGAGACTGTTTGCATTTAACCCATTTCTAGATGAGAGCTACAAGGCAGACCAATTCCCTCCCTTCTCCCGGCCTCCTCAGGACTGACCTTTTCTATGTCCAGCAGCTCCGTCTCATAGATCTCCGCTATCGATATGTGATGCTTGGCGGCGATCGTGAATCGGCCCTGGAAGAGGAGAGGGAAATTAACATACATCCAGCAACTCAACTTCAGCTCCTGTGTCTTCTCGCTTGTGCCGCAGGGAGGATGCACTGGCAAACCTCAGGGGTGCATCGGAGAATTCCCCTCTGGAGTTCTCAGAATTGCACCACAGTGGGTATAAACGCACCCGCCATGGCCACCAATTCAGAAGTGGCCGTTAATCTTTGGGCCTCTGGTCCCCATTTGGGGGAGAGGAGGGTGGTAATGACCCTTTTTGTGGTCTGTTTAGATTGTATAATCTCTCTTGGGCAAGGACTCTGTGTAGTTTATTCGCCCCAAACGGGTGCCAAATCCTTCTTTTAAGTCCAACACTGGCTTGATTCAGCTGGCAAAATGGCAGCAGGCCACCCCGCTCAGTTCAATCCACACACTGGTTAGTGTAACAGACTGAATTCAATCTAGGGGGCCTGTTCAGTGCTTTACCCAAGTGCTAGGCTGTGAGGCAGAGGGTGGCTGAATCACCGACTCTTCCAAGAAGTTTCATGGTACCTTTAGGGACCACAAGTAGTCAGGGTCTTGATCTGACCTCTGATCTGGCTGACAGCACAGTGCTGAGAGCCCAGGGAAGGGCACCAGCTACTGGATCACACTCCCTTTGGCAGCAGCCCAGAAGCAAAGAGAAAGCTCTCTGGTTTGGTCCACAGACCTAGCGGGACAGACTTACCATGTCTGTGTAGATCTCAATAGCTCTGTTCAAACAGTTAATGGCCTCTGTTTAACAAAAAACAAAGAAAACTTTTTTTAGCAGAGGAGCTTAGCGAAATAAAGCCATTCAGCAACTCTGACCTGCCGGAAGTGATGAAAACCAGGTGTTTGTTTCAGCACAACCCCTCCACAGCAATCAATAGCCACTTCAGAGTAGCAGCTGAGGCAGCAAAGCTCCAGGGAACGGAGAGCAGGCGAGAGGTGGTACAATAGCTAGAAAGGGTCTGCAGAGGAGCTAATGAATCGATGAAGATTTTCTCTCTAGTGCTGTTATTTGACACCCTGTGCCCAATGTCCCCATGCAGCGGTTATCCAGACCAGTCCAGTGAAAGAAAGCCTCAGGGCCCAAAGCAGGAGGCTGCAAGGAGTGAGGTGACCAGGAAACTGCCACTGATTTGGCTAGGATGGTCGATATTACTAAGCACACAAGAATCCTGCGGCATTGTGGTCATTGACCAGACGCTGCCTGCGAGGACGCCAACAACTTAAGCTTTAGGAGCTTTTGTGCATTGTACCCGTAACACTTACAACACTGTGGCACTTCCAGCCCCCTTCGGCTCAGACACTTCATGAGAGAGAGTCCCTGCCCTGAAGGGCTCAGTCTAAAGGGACAATACAAGACCAAAGGGCAGATGGGAGGGGGAAGTGACTGGCCAAAGATCCCACAGCAGGTCAGTGGCAGAGCCAACGTGGCTGGACATTCAGTGCAGTGCCCTCTCCTCTGGACCATGCTGCCTCTCAAACTGCGAAGAGACCGAGTTGAAAGATGTGCGCAGGCTACTAGTTTATTCGCCCCAAACAAGGAGCTTTGTTCAGGGTTAAGAACAGTCGCGTGCCAAGCTCACCAGCACAATCACTAAAAGAGAACAAGGTGTCCCCATAACACTTTGTGGCCCCGATCCTTCAAGTCTCCATGCGAGTGAACCCTGACGTTTCCACAAAGCCCCACCAATTTCACCTAAATCAGCCGTGGCCCCTGCAAGACTAGGGTCTAAAGTTCAGAGTCTGCTTGAAATAAAGCAGTTGAAATTCCCTGCTCTTCAGACAGGATCTTCCAGCCAAAAATATGCGCCAGGAACTCATATGAACTAGTTCACATGGCTTCCAAAGAAAAGGCCACCAGCCTGCTCTGGGTAAATACCTTGCAGCACTGTGAGCAACACAAGATGGCTCCCTTCACTACTACATTTTGCTCGATTACAAGAGGAGTTTCTCTCACCAGCATTCTCCAGAAAGACGTGGGAGGTGTTTTTCAGCACATAAATGCCAAGCTCTGACAGACAAATTTTTCTTACTGTTCCCAAATGTCACTCGCATTGCTCCCTAGCGGGGAGTGGAATGGCCAAAAATCACCCCTAGGAGAAGCAGCTGCCTCTAAACCAATAGGTGTTGCACCTGCTGAATCTTAGATTGCATTTAGTCCTAGGGGCCTGGAAAGCTAGTGCAGGTTGGGGGAAAAGAAGAGAGACCAGGAGTAACACGAGACATGGATGGGGGTATTTACCAATAATCAGGTCTGGTTCCATCTGCAAACTTTTAAAAGGGAGAACTACAAGTCCCATTTCTTGGGCTGGACATAGGAATCACTGGGTGAGCCTCTCTGGCCTGGGTTAGTCTGGTCTGATCTTCTGCATGTCACAATGGTCCCTTCTGGCCTTGAAGTTATGAAAATATTTCCTCAGTGCTGTGAGCTCTGGCACCTGGTATCAGTGCCCAAGGCCATTTAAGCCTGCCAGATACTCACTTCCGTTCTGTACATTGATGAAGGAGCTTTTTCCCCCTCCTCTCCATAACTTGGAAACTGTATCACTAGGAAGAAATAGCAGCTGCCCTTGTTTCTTCCCTAAGCTATGTCCAGCCAGGCCCCCAGTGCTGCCCCACAGAGCCAGGGATTAAGAAGGGAACTTGGGCTGGTGAATTTGGGGGATTTTTCCCTTTAATTAGGGCTGCCTGCATGTCCAGTTACTGAGACCTCTAACGCCCAGGATTTACTGCCGTACCAGAGCCACATAACCAGGATCTCTCCCTCCTCAAGGCAGGCCAGACTTGCTCTGCCTGTCCAGCTGGCGCACAGCAAAAATGCCATGATGCTAATCTCAAGTTCCTGCTACCGGCTGGGGATGTTGATGCTCGGAGCATCAGAGTCAAGAGCAGAAGCATGCCCTCGTGTTCCCACTGGTGGACAAGGAGCTGCAATCCCAGGAATTGGTACACTAGTTACGTGTGCAGAATTGTCCTTTTGCCTGGTGTAGGATATCCTTAGACAAACAGCTCAGGTCTTCTTAAGGGAGCTCTGCCTGAGTAATGGGATTTAGCAGAGAGAGGCAAAAAATAATCCCACCGATGAGAGGAAAAATACCACGAGCCCCCCTGGGACTGGCTCGAATCCCTCTGCCTACCATGCCCAGATACCATCTCCCCCCACCCCAGCCCCCTCACAAAATTGCTCCGCAGAGAGCAGTGTGGCTGGATAATCAGAACATAAATCTCCGAAAGATTAGGCAAATCCCCTCGAGGATTAAATTCGTCATCTCCTCAGGTTACTTCATTATCTTTTCTCCAAAATCACCACCCAAGCGGATCTAACTGCATGTGCAAAACCCCAGCTCAGATAACCCTGGCGTAAGTCATCACTCAAAGCACGCAACTTTGAGTACAATCCCTCCTGTGCTGGGCACTACAAATAGAGCACACACTGCTAACTGCTCTGGAGAGGCCTGCAGAGAGCCCCCCGATGTCATGAGGAGTCCACAGGGGACTGCTCCCACAGACCTGCTTGCAGGATATATGCCCTTCGACAGCAGAAAGAACTAACTCCACTTTAATTCTAAGAACTCATTCAGTTCTCTGCTGCGAACATTCGTGCAGAGCAGTCTCTTAGAAGCTTAATTAGGAGACTTTACCCTTTTCTGCATGGCCACACACCGTGCATCTCGGTAGGCTGCCCCAGCTAGCTCATTGTCAGCCGCACGCCTTGCTATTAGCTCTTTTGAGAAGGTTAACCAGCCACAAGAAGTTCCACACAGAACGGAGTTCTAGGCTTCCTGCCTTTTTGCTGTTGAGTGCCACAACCAGTGTAACTTTGCCATCTGAGAGAGGAGGCACGCTCCCAGACGGTAGGTCAGATTTTATGGAGGTCCCCTACTGAGCAGGGTGGTATGCCTGCTGCATCCTAACCAGCTAATCTACACCAGAAAGACTGGAAATTGCAGCAGTCACCACTGCAGAACAATATTCTAGCTGACCAGTTAACAGTTACATCTGCAGCCTCAGAGAAAGCCCCCCCAAGCACTCAGAGTCAGGGCAGCATGAGTGCTATACCGGGGAAGCTGTTGCAATATTCTAGTAATGGGTTTATCCCAGTGTGATGTAATATTCACACCCCCACACCCTGCCATGGATTGTGACTGGGGTGGTTCTCTTAGAGAAGCAGCACAACACAGCAGACAGGCTCTTCAGGTTGCTCAAGGATTTCCACTTAACTAGGCATCTCAATGTGCAATTTGACAAGCTAACTGGGCAGCGGGGTTTACACCCTCAGGCTGCAAGCCAGAGGAACATCCATGCTGGTCTGACCAAAGATCCGTCTAGCCCAGTATCCTCCCTTCTGACAGTGGCCAATGCCAGGTTGCCCAGAGGGAATGAACAGAACAGGGAATCATCCAGTGATCCATCCCGTCGCCCATTCCCAGCTTCTGGCAAACAGCGGCTAGGGACACCATTCCTGTCCATCCTGGCTAATAGCCATTGAGGGACCTGTCCTCCGTGAACGTATCTAGTTCTTCTTAGAACCCTGTTATGGTCTTGGCTTTCACAACTTCCTCTGGTAAGGAGTTCCACAGGTTGACTGTGTGAAGAAATGCTTCCTTCTGCTTGTTTTAAACCTGCTGCCCAGTCATGTCATTGGGTGACCCCAGTTCTTGTGTTATGAGAAGGAGTAAAGAACACTTCCTTATTTACTTTCATGCAGGCAAGTGCATCGATCACCTTTTGGTGGTTAAGGGTGCAAATCCGACAAAGAGCATTGCCACAAGGGGTCTGGAGTCTCTCTACACCCCCTTCACAGGGATCTATGGCTGGAAGGTGGCATGCAAATCCAGTATGCAAATCCAGCTAACCATGCATTTTATCTGGTCCCAGTTGACCAGTGCATTTTATGGAGTTCGTGATTCCTCACCATTGTACAAGAGCAGACACAGGTGGAGTTACTCAGTCCCAGCAGACTCCCAGCCTGACAGTCTGTAGCAGAGCTTCAGAAAGAACCCAGGAGTCCTGATCCCCAGCCCCCCTGCTCTAACCCAGGGCACCTCATCCCTCTCCCTAAGGCAGGAATAGAACCCTAGTGTCCTGACCCCCAGCTCTTCCACAGCAGAAGCTGTTCCCCAGTGCCTGGAAGGCAGACGAGGCGAGCAGCAGGGCTGGCGTCTTACCTTGCGGGTCAGCTTTCTTGAAGGCATTGCCTGCGTCCACGAAGTTGGTGGCCGCATCGTGCTTGCTCTGTAGCTGCAGGTGGAGCTGTGCTGCCTGGCAGAAGGCGTTCCCCGCAGCTGGAAGAGAAACCGGGAGGGTGAGGGGCATAACCCCAGCCCTTCCCGAGATGCCCGGGGGGGGGGGGTGTCACTTCACGGGCACAGTTTCTTTTTTGGAAGCGCCTCAGATAGCGAGCGAAGGAAAGCGGCACTGTACAATGGTCTTTGCCTGCACGGAGGGGCTGTGTTCGCCTCTTCCTACTCAAGCTCCGGGGAATCACAGTTTAGTAGCAGCAGCAACCACCTCTTGCTGCACATTTCCTCGCCCGGACCCGGGTCCCAGGGAAGACAGGAGGGGAGGCAATCAGCAAGTGCTGCTCAGAAAACCCCTCCCCATGGAAGAGGCCACGGGGCTCGTTCTCATGCCAGGTGAACGCCCGGCAAGCCTTGGGGCTGATTGTCAGAGTTGCTGATCCCTTGCAGAACCCACTGAGCTCAGCAGGCATTCCGAGTCCTCAGCTCTCCCAGATATCAAGCCACCGGGTGCAGCACAGTCCCTCCCCCGGTGCCATACCCCCAAAGGATGGACTCTGTCGCTCATGCTGCCACAGGCTAGTGGCACACACTCAGAGCCAGAGTTACGGCTCTGTCCTGCTGGGGGACCCGACCCCTCCCCAAGCCTGCCCAGCATGGCATGGTTAACAGACACAGCAGCCTCGGAGCAGGTGTACGTACCACTCCAGTTCTTGACCATTTTGAACATGTTTGCTGCTCGTGCATAGATATCGCATGCTTCTTCTATCCTGGAGGAGCCCCTGCAAACAAACAAACCGGGCACCACAAACTCACTGTACTGGAAAGCCCAAGTCCTCTGCTCACATCGCTGGAAACTCCGCTCTAGGGAACGTTTTCCCCTCTTGGAGCAGAAGGTCCCTTGCCCTACAAACAGTGGCTTCTCCATGGATGCTGGCTAGAATGTTGGCCCAAGGAGCCCCTACCTCCCCAGGGTACCAATTCAGGAGAGTTCCCCCTCAACATTCCTGCCTCCAAACTCCACCAACTCATTCCTGCAGCCATGAATGCTAGACTCTCCCCAAGGACAGGAAGCTTTTTCAGGGACCAGTCACTAAAAGCCCCAAAAACTCCAGAACTCTCTAGCTAGAGGGTCAATGAGAAGCACAAATCCTGGAGCCACTCCAGAGCCCACCTGAAAGCTTTGCCAAGTACCATGCACATATGTGATATTCCACATGTGTTCAATGGGCCACTTTGCCAATTCCCACTCACTTTCAGTCTGCTCTCCAAAGACCAGAAGAGCAGAGAGTCAGTGAGGCGGATACCCCATGGAAGCAGGGCTGTTTACACCAAGTAAAATGGGGACAAAGACTAAGAAGGCTCAACCAGCCAGGGAAGAAAAGGAAAAATGTAAGTCTTGAATGAAGCAGTCAGCTCCCATCAGCTAAGCCCTCCTCCCATATCTGTTCTTTGCTACTAATCGAGCAGAACAGATGTTCGTGTGGGACAGCCATAAAAGCCACTTGATGAACCACCATAGATCTTAAACCAGCTGCATGGATCCTAGAAATAGCACATTCCCAAGTGCCAGCCAAGATCAAGAAGCGACTCTCAGTCTGCCTGTTAACCTCAGAGGGGAAGTTTCGAAGCTGGGGCAGAGTTGGCCTGCTAAGGCAAATCGTTCTAAATTCAGGCATTGCGGCAAGTAGGCACAGTCCCCCCCAGCAGCCATTAGTTTTGCTAACGAACACGCCCACCTATGGAAGTTACTGATTCTGACTAAACACCCTGGACATGAGGCGACTGACAATCCAAGCTGCATCATGTCAGTGGGTTTAAAAAAAAAAAAAATCAGAACGTTTATGCTGCATTTCTCCCCAGCCCGTTTGTAGTTCTGCAAAATTAGAGGTAGCAAGAGGCCAGGATGTTGGTAGCAGGGAACTGTTTGCTGGTGCGCTCAGTAAACAAAGAGAAATAAAGGCATATTTCTATTGTCCTTCTCATCAGAGGGTCTCAGGCACTCAAAATCCCCGTATGCTACGCAAGTGTCCCCCATTTTAAAGGTGGCAGAAACTGAGGTAAAGTTTGGTCTAACATCCTAGTGAGACAAGCGGAGACTGTTACCCCATATCCCAGCTCCTCTCTACCCAGATGTGGGGCTAGAACAAGTATTCTGAAGTATTTCAACTTTATCTTACAGAATTTATATCCCGGGATACAGATTGTCAGCTGGCTCCAACCAGGGTGCTTTTGTTTGCAATAAACACTCTGCTTTTACATTACAAGCAAGCATTCCCATGTCTGCCCCAAAGACCGGAGTTTTATTCCATTCGATAATTGCTTGCATATGGCAGAGACAGACCTTGCCAAACCACTGGGCAGAGCCAGCGAGTGTTCCCAGTAGTTTGGATCAGCTTGAGGGATAAAGTTATCCTTAAATCCAGAGTCCGGTTCCAGAAAGGGGCCAAAGCAAAAGGCTATATGGTTGCCATGGAATTCATTAACTGAACACAGACAGCCCAGTTCCCCATTGTCCTATGGTCATCTACACTAAAGAAATGGTGTACTACACTGGTATTACACCAGAAAGGGATTGTACTACACTCAACACTGGTGTTAAGTGGCAGGGCTGTGGAGAATCTGGCCCACAGTTCCTAGCAAGAGCAGGAAAGCGACTAACTAGCTAATTACCAACGTAGCTAAAGCTACTAACCTAGAAAGGAGGTTTCCCACAATATCGGAGGAGTTCACTATTTGGAACACACCAAGGCAGTCCACTACCACTGCGAAGGTGTGCAGTGAGCCTAGCTCATGTGTACTCCCCTGAAATCAAGAGTTTCAATCCCAGCAGTCAGTTGGGCCCTCTATCCTGCCCAGCTGGATAAAGAGAGTCTATGCAATTTGTCCAGTTCTTTAAGTGGCCCTTAAGAACTCAGGCCACCTCGTGCAGTGTGGATGGTGGCAATGGTGCATTCTGTGACCTGGTCTCCTTCGTCAAGTTATTCCCCGGTGCTATGTAGTGCTGCATGTAGAGTTTGTAAGACGCTTTGGGATCCTTTGAGCTGAAAAGCAGCTATAAAAGTCCAAGGCTGGTGAAGATTTCAGCTGTATCAGATGTACCTGTCTTCAGGAATGCTAATGTTTTAGATCCGTGTAAGACACAGAATATTCCCATTGACATATTTAATGCATATTTTATCCTCCATCCCCTCTTGAATGTTGGAGCCTCCAACTAGTACCAGAGGGTGAAGACCTTGCTAGAGAAACTGACATGGTTTGGAGAGGAAGGGTGACCTTCTGGCTAAGGCACTGGACTTTAGCTCTGGAGACCTGGGTTCCATTCCCAGCTGTGAAAGAATTATGGTGATCTTCCGGGCCTGTTTCAACCTGTAAAACAGAGATAATCCTTCCCTAGTTCAGAGTCCTTGTAAGGAGAAGTAATTCAAGAGGCACACACACTATACGGACAGATAGAAGGGACACTGAAGAGAGCAAAGTCCAGTATCCAATAAGGGAATTAGCATTGCTAGTTATGTCATTAAAGGAGACAGCTACCTGGCTCTCAAAATTTAGATGGAGGGTCCAAACCAATAGCATGAGTGAGTCTGGATCAGTTTCCATGTTTTATTCACAGATGCAAGTTTTAAGCATTTGACTATTGGCAAGCAGACTAGTTAAATCTGCACAATATTTATTTTGTAATTAGAGAGATTTTTGGGAGGTATACTTTGTTCTCAGACAAGCTCCTGTAGCCACCAAATGCCAATTAGCATTTAACACAATGATATCTGATGTTATGTACTAATGACTTGTTTAACATGAGCTAAAAACATCTAGCTAATTTAGGATGCACACTAAAAACATCACTAGGGAATTTTACTTGCTAAAAATGTCCTAAAGGGTTTTCAGGGGATAGATTTTTAAAGTCATTGAAGATTCAGAAACACATATCCCAATGACTTAACAGGGCTTGCCTGCTTAGATTGCTATGGGTTTTTTTGGTTGGTTGGTTTTTTAAGCCCCCCCCCCCTTCAACTTTATCTTCAACTGTCTCTAAAATAAAAGCTGTATACACACACACAGGCCTATCTCAGCGTCTCTTCCATGTTCTGCTATTTCTCTAAACTGATTCTGAGTATACATTTCGTAAGAGAAGAGCTGCACACAGCAGTATTACTCTGTTCCATGCCAGTATGAAATCCAGGTTCCTAGAACCAGGACATATTGTCTGTGAACGTTAGATTTAGCTGGCACAATGTGCTGCATTCTCACTTGTTACAGGCAAAGGATTTTAGGAGGCACAATTTAACAGCCTCTTTTGGAGGTTTCAGTTTCCTATTTTATTATTAAGAATTATATTCTTGACATCCGTCACCTCTTTTCCCCTCTGGATAGCTAGCCTGCCAGCTTCCCCCCCCCCCCCCAATTTGTGTGGTTAAGAAGTCGATATCTATTGCAGCTCCCTGCTCTGGAGACCTTGGGAATCTCGTGGCCCAGATGAGAGAAAACAATGTGCCTTGAGTCACAAGAACCTTGTCATTTGCTCTTGTATGCCCTCCCCCTCGGGCAGCTGCTGCTTTAGTTGGGAACTCAGCCTGCAGAACAATGAGATGCACAGCTAGGACAAGCTGCAGAGGCAAACTGAGCTCCCTCAGAGGGCACAGGATTAAAGCCACTAGCTGTGCTAGCTTCCAACTAGCCCCATCTCCCCCATTTTAAACCCCCCCCCCCCTCCACCAACACACACGATTTAGCCACGTGCAGCATCTAGCTACTCCACTCTCACACACTCTTCCCCAGGCAGATAGGAATGGCTGTGAGCTAACAATGTAGGATTGTTCCCTATACAACATCTCTAGCATCCAGTCCAGTTCCTAGAATCCCAAACAGAGGTCTTTCTGCAGTAACAGGTCTCAATGCCAGCAAGTTTCCCCTGCAATTTATCCTTTATTTCCCCCTTCTTTATCAGTCCTACCCATTGCCTGTGTATCACATTAAATTCCACTCACTATTTAATGGTTACCCCTGCCCATTATCTATTGACACAACACCTCTTAGTTCATGGTTGCTTTGCCAAATTACATGGACCTGATCTTGCCCTCCAAATCCAGTGCCTCCTGACCATTTGATTATTGCTGTTCTCCTCAGTCCTCCCCTTCCAGGCAGTCACCTATGTCCCAGAACTGAACATAACATCCCAGCTACAGTCACATGGGGGCGGGGGGGGGGGGGGAACTCACATACCTTTCTCTAGCAACATGCTGGCTCTGCAGTACACAGCCTCAAAATTTACATCGGCTTTTCTTTGGCAGTCCTAGCACATTTCACGCTCCTATCTAATTTGATGCTCACTGTCACCCCTAAAGTCTGTCAGCCATTACCTCTTCCTCAAGTCATGGTAAGCCACTCAATACTTTCCTAACAACATGCACTTCACTCCATTTACAGAGGATCTTAAGGCCTGTCAGAGGGTACATCTACACTACAAGCACTACAGCAGCAAAGCTGTAGCAACACTAGTGTAGACCCTTTCTACAGTGACAGGAGGAGTTTTTCCGTTAGGGTAGAAGAATTCTTCTGTCCACCTAGTGGCATCTATACCAGAGCTTAGGTTGGCTTAATTACATCTCTCAAGGTGTGAATTTTTCCACATCCCTGATCAAGGCAGATAGGTCAACCCAAGTTTTAGGTGGACACCAGGCCTAAGTGGCCTAAGTGGCAGACACGCCAGAGTGAGCCGTAACAGCTTGAGCACCAAGCCTATCGGGCTGGAGCCGTAACAGACTCCTGTCTTCCACAGACTAGGCAGGGAGGGATCTATAACGAGGCTAGGAAGGATCAGAGGTGATGCACCTAACGAACAAAACAACATTTCCATCAATTACTGAAATTTGCAGACAGGCAAAGAAAGAAAAGCGCTGCTTGAGAATATATTAGAGGCTTGATTTAAGGATATTTATTTTGTACAGTTTGACATGTGATGTTGACAATTTGTGGTTTAAGGTTTACAAAGCTTTAGTTTTTTGAATATAAAGTTGTAAGATGATTAGTCTGATCTCCCCACACAATTACCTGCAACTGAATTGTTTTTTCCCCAATTTAAAACTTAAAAAGAAACACTGATAATCAACATTCTAAAATAAGATACATCAAGTTCTGCCAAGTCTACCCAGGCCGCAGAGACTCCACTGTGTTAGCTATACATCCACATGGCATCTATCGGTTAAAAGACAGTATTTGAAAACATCCATGCAGAGGTTATTAGTTTAGAACTAGTACAGCCAGTCGAAACTGATAACATTTACCAACGCAAGCTAAACCAATGTAATCCAGCCATAAACCACGTGAAGGGCATCCACATACAAAGTTGCATCGGTTCAACATACATCACTTTATTTCAGTGGAGTCTCAATCCTGGACTGAGATCTCCTGGCGCTAGGTGCTGTACAAACACAAAACAAAAGGACTGTCCCTGCCCCAAACAGCTTCCAGTCCAAGCAGTTAAACTGGTGCAACTTTGTGTTTAGACCAGGCGTCGATGTCTTTTCTGCCCATGTCCTCACATTCTGCAGCCACACAACCCATCCTACCTGTAACATGCTACTGTGCTGGCATTGCAGATCCTCCAAGTTTAGCAACACTTGATTGTTCTAGTGGCTTGTCTACGCCAGGGCAAACACCCCGCTACGGGTCACCACCAGAGGTAGCCACAACAGAAGCCACTGTCTAGAGGGGACTCATGCCTGCACCCTCCAACTCCTCCTGCCCACCCCCATCCCCCCGGATACGTTACTAGTCCCAGTTTCACCTGAACAGGCTCAAGGGGGGTGGCAGTAAAGTTCTGTAAGCTTGGGGGGGGGGGGGACAGAAAAACTGCCCCTGTTCTCCCTTTAGAGAGGCAGCCTGCCCTAAGAGGAAGGGAGCTGCCCCTGCAAAGCTCGTGGGGGGGAGGGGGGGAGAGAAATCCTAGTTCTGGGGTCACCGAGGCTGTGACCTTCCCAGCAGCCCAGTGTCCCCCCTCTTCACCAGCCTGCCCCAGAGAGCCCTGGCACAGACCCCCCCCCCCGTTCCCAGCAGGACCCATCCCCCACCTCACAGCCCCCCCCCGTTCCCAGCAGGACCCATCCCCCACCTCACAGCCCCCCCCCGCCCCGGCTCCCTCCACCTTGCAGCCCCCCCCGCCCAGAACCGTCCCCCCCCGACCTCACGCCCCCACCTCACAGCCCCACCCCCCGCCTCCCCCCACCTTGCAGCCCCCCCCCGACCTCACGCCCCCACCTCGCGACCCCCCTCCCCGGCCCCGGGACCGGCTCCCCCCACCTCGCAGCCCCCCCCGCCCCGGCTCCCCCCACCTCGCAGCCCCCCCCCGCAGGGCCGGCGGACTCACCCGAAGAGCCCCGCGAAGAAGGACTGGGAGCCGCGGACCTTCCTGTCGGCCTCGGCCAGGAGCTGCAGCGCTTCCTTCTCCTTCCCGGCCGGGTCCATGGCGGGGGTGGGGGAGGGGGAAGCGGCCGCCTCAACCGCCGCGTCCCGTCACGCAAGGGCGGAACACCGCCTGCCCGCCCTCTTGTCACGTGACGGGGGGGGGAAGCCCCGCCCTCCGGCTCAAGGCTCCCGCGCCACGTGACCAGGGCAGACGCTAGTCGGATCACGTGACGCGGGCGGCTGTCGGCCCTATGGGGAGTCCCCTATAGAACTCCCCCCACTGGCAGATATCCCCACGAGAGATCCTGTGTAGAGGTGCCCTATAGCAGGGCCTATACCTCTTTCCTATACTTTAGGCTCCTATGGGCAGAAGCCCCTATAGAGTTCCCTATATATAGACCGAGGTGACTTTAGGCTCCTATGGACAGAAGCCCCTATAGGGTTCCTTACATAGACCGAGGTAACTTTAGGCTCCTATGGACAGAAGCCCCTATAGAGTTCCTTACATAGACCGAGGTAACTTTAGGCTCTTATGGAGAGACGCCCCTATAGAGTTCCCTACATAGACCGAGGTAACTTTAGGCTCCTATGGAGAGAAGCCCTTGTAAAGTTCCCTATGTAGAATGAAGTAGCTTTAGGCTCCTATGGGGAGAAGCCCCTATAAAGGTCCCTACACAGTGATAGAACGGTAGGCAGTTATGGGGAGAATATCCTATAACAGTCCCCACGGAGAGCGAAATAACCGTTGGCATCCATACAGAGATACTTACTTCTGTATTAATCCCTGTAGAGAGCAAGACAGAACGTAAGAATGGCCATACTGGGTCAGACCAAAGGTCCATCTAACTCAGCATCCTGTCTTCTGATAGTGGCCAATCAGTAATCATCAAGTGATCCATCCCCTGTCGCCCATTCCCAGCTTCTGGCAAACACAGGCTAGGGACACCATCCCTGCCCATCCTGGCTAATAGCCATTGATGGACCTATTCTCCATGCATTTATCTAATTCCTTTTTGAACCCTTGGCCTTCACAACATCCTCTGGCAAGGAGTTCCACAGACTGACTGTGCAGTGTGTGAAAAAATACTTCCTTTGGTTTGTTTTAAACCTGCTGCCTATCAATTTTATTTGGTGGCCCCTCATTCTTGTGTTATGAGGTGTAAATAACCCTTCCTTCTTTACTTTCTCCACACCAGTCAGGATTTTATAGACCTCTATCATATCCTCCCTTAGTCTTCTCTTTTTCCAAGCTGAAAAGTCCCAGCTTTATTAATCTAGCCTCATACGGCAGCCGTTCTATACCCCTAATAATTTCTGTTGCCCTTTTCTGAACCTTTTCCCGTTCCAATCTATCTTTTTTGAGATGGGGCAACCGCATCTGCATGCAGTATTCAAAATGTGGGCGTACCATGGATTTATATAGGGGCAATAGGATATTTTCTGTCATATTATCTCTTAATTATTCCCAGCATTCTGTTCGCTTCTTTTTATTGTTGCTGCATGCACATTGAGTGGGTGTTTTCAGAGAACTAGCCACAATGACACCAAGATCTTTTTTGAGTGGTAACAGCTAATTTAGACCCCATCATTTCATACATGTAGTTGGGATTGTATTTCCCAATGTGCATTCCTTTGCATTTATCAACACTGAAATTCATCCGCCATCTTGTTGCCCAGTCACCCAGTTTTGATAGATTCTTTTGTAGCTTATGCTCCAAGGGGCTCTGTTCATTGGCTGAGGCTGCTGTATGGAGAGGGGGAGCATCTCCCTGGCTCGGATCCAACTGAAGTCTCATGGCCATAAGGTATTTCTTCAGTCGGAGCTCTTGTCCCTTGCAGGTTTTGGTTTTTTTTGGTGGGGGGGGAGGGGGAGAGGGACGTAGGGGGAGTGTCAGTTGCTGTACTTAGCAGAGGTGTGACATCTCCAAGGCAACAGAGGCAGTACAGGTGTTTGTCTCTCCTGGAGAGGAAGGGGATACAGTTCTTATACCTCAGGACTTGGGGCATAATCTTTGTCAGTGGGCAAAACGAAGCTATACTAACTATGCTATAATGCTCTAACAAGTCTAAGAATACTAAAAACTATGTACAATTATATTTACAGGTTCTGAAGAAGAAGACACAGAAGTATTTACAGGCACAGGATTCCAACTCAGACTCATGCAGCGGAGAGAAGGAACTGGAAGGCGTTGATCCCCTAGTAACCTCAGTTCAGGGCACAAGGAGGACAACTGCACAGGTGTGGACCAGTGGACACTACTGGCTAGAAATATCCAGTTTCAGAGACATGGTGTTCATGTGTACCCATGCCTCGAATATACATAGGGACCAGCATTTGAAGAAGAATCACCACTCTCTTTGGGAGTTTTTTCCAATGGCTAATTATCCACATTTAAAAATTTATGTCTTATTAATTGGGTACGCAAGGGCAGAATTTGTCCCTTGACGATGAAATAATTAATGATTAATTGGATTATTATGCACAGTTCTTTGAAGATGCAGAAGTATTATTATTATAAATGTGACAAAGGGTCCTGTGGCACCTTAAAGACTAACTAAAGTATTGAAGCATAAGCTTTCGTGGGCTAATACCCACTTCGACGAAGCCTGTCTTCGGCGAAGTGGGTATTAGCCCACGAAACCTTATGCTTCAATACTTTAGTTAGTCTTTAAGGTGCCACAGGACCCTTTGTCACTTCTGCAATTCCAGACTAACACGGCTACCTCTCTGATTATTATAAATGTGAACCATAAGACCTCCCCCTTCCCAGTTTGTATACAAGCCTGCGTTTGTATGCAGCATCTGTGCTCTGAGGTGCCTGCAGCTTTGTTGGCATCCAAGAATACATCCATTTAAGTTCAGATCACTTTTCATCCCAGTGTGAACTTTTGAGAGGAGCCCTAAATGAATTATTTCCAGATGAAAGGTTAGCTATCCCATTTCACTGCACAGAGCTCAGAGACTGCAAACAACTCACCAGCCTGTATTATGCCCATGGTAACAAAGCAGTGAGTATACACAGTCATATGCCTGCTTGTTTCTTCATTTGTCTAAGCCTTGTTTCAGTCTATGCACGATGTATATTTTCCTGTGCTGGACATAATATCTGTTTTAAAGCAGGGGAGGTAAAATAGAAATTCTTATAGCAAATTAACCTTGAAATTATTTTCCAGGCAGGGCTTCTTTGACTACAGCCTCTGTATATGACCAGCTGGAGGTTTTTAAAATTGACGTCACCTCTTCAGTTATTTCCACTGTCACCTTAACAATACAACGCAACTCTCGATGGCATGGTGCAGCACCTTTCATGCAAACGGCATGTCCTCCCCTCCTCGGAAGGCTTTGCAGAGTTAAATGATGCAGTTGCAGTAATAAATAGCAGCAGAGGGCAGGAAGAAATGAGGAGGCATTAGCAAATGAGATAAGCCTGGGTTGGACTTTAAAAAGACTCTTGTGACAAGCATACTGAATCAGATGCAAAGCGTGCAGAGACTACAATTTTGGCTTGAAAATATGTCTTGCTTTCTTTTCTTCTTGCTATCAAGGAGACCTAGCTTAGGTTTTTATATAGCATCTATTACCATGGTATCTAATGATGTCATGAGAGCTGGTGATTGTAAAATCACAAATAGGTATTCCTAGCCACCCACGAAATGCTACATATTTTGACATGCAGCTGTCCTCTAAAATCTTCTGGAGGGAGCGCCTATGGCCGAGTGTTTTATAGGTGACACAACAGATTCCTGATTGCAAAGCTCTCCATCCAAATGATATTTACATTCATGATTTATGATACCTTCAAGGCTTGTTGGTCTTTGCAAGTTGTTGCCAAATGGCCCCTCCTCCTTGCATGGAGCACTGCAGTGCAGATGTAGATATCAGCTGCTTAAAAGATCACCTGTTTACATAAATGGCTGCTGTCAGTATCCCTTCTGATATTGACATAGAACGCTCTTTTTTAGCTTTTGCGTGTAACTGAAGGTGGGAGGTAAGGGGGGATTTAGAAGTCAGTATTTCACAATGCATGACTCAGTGCTAGGAAATCAGAGCAGATCTCTTACAGATGTTTTCCTTTGACTGACCTATGGCTAGCCCTGCTATGCACCTGTTTACACTACTGTTCTATTTGCTTGGGTTCTTATATGGTTTCCCATCATGGCAATATCTGAGCACCGAGACAGAACAGACTGACGTCTTGTCTTCACAGGGAAGAGCAATTCCCTTCACTGCTGGAATTACTGGGTGAAATTTCACACTATGTGTTATATAGTATCTCCAACTAGATGACTGCAATGACCTTAAAATCTACAAATACACTGGCACACATGTTTACTGTACAATGGGAGTAGCAATACTAACTCGTTTTGCAAAGTGCTGTGAAATTCATGGATGGCAGGTGTTATGTTATCGCTAGTCATTAGCTGGAATCTATATCCATAGTAGAGGAGAACCATGGCCAGATTCTGATCTTCCTTACACCACTGTAAATCCCTTGGAACCAAGGACAGTATCTGGCCCCCTATCCAGCTGCCCATTTTTTAACCGCTGAAGTCAGAAGTTCAAGACCAGGCTCCTTGTCCTTGTTCTAATGATCACTGTGTTTCCATCCTTAAGAACGAAATGGCAGATGTAAACTCCAAGAGGGCATCTCAGTTCTTGCAGAAATGTATTAAGCCAGAGGACAATGGAGGAGACGCACAGCCCAAAGAGGAGATAATAGAAGAGCAGTCTCTCCCTGTTATCACTCAATCCTACCCTCAGACAGTGCAAGGTACGTGCATTTCCCCGGCCTCTTTCTAATAATGCATTTTGCAATGATGCCATTATGTTGTTGTTATCATCTGCCTCATATGGCTGTAAAGAGACAGGCCCATGTATGGTGCTGTATACATTATGGTCACATTTCACATGAAGGGACCATTTATAAGTAGTTTACAGATAGATGAATAGATGTTATAACAGTTGATTAACCATTTGTTAAGGTATGTCTACAGTGTGAAATTATATCGAATTTACAGAAGTCAATTTTTCAGAAGAGATTTTATACAGTCCATCGTGTGTGTCCCCACTAAGCGTGTTAAGTCGGCGGAGTGCCTCCACATTACCGTGGCTAGCATCGACTCTCGGAGCTGTCCACTGTGGGTAGCTAACCCACAGTCCCTGCAGTCCCCTGCCCATTGGCATTCCATTTTTTTTTAAATGGAGTTCTGCCTTTACAGATTCTTCTCCCCATACTGCAATCAAATCCAGTACCTCCCGTTCGGTCCATGCTGGAGCTCTTTTGCGATTCTGAGACTGCAGGAAATGAAATTCAAAAGTTCCCGGGGCTTTTCCTGACTACCTGGCTAGTACATCTGAATCGAAAGTGTTGTCCAGAGCAGTCACAATGGAGCATTCTGGGATAGCTCCTGGAGGCCAATACCGTCAAATTGCATCCACAGTACCTCAAATTCGGAACAGCGATGTCGATTTTAGCGCTACTCCCCTTGCCGAGGTGGAGTACAGAAACTGGTTTGAAGAGCCCTTTAAGTCGACAAAACCGGGTTGGTTGTGTGGACGGATTTAGTTTTAATTCGATATAATGTGGCTAATTCCGATATAATCGCGTGCTGTAGACTAGGCCTTAGAGTCCTACAAGCCAACAGGTTACTCATAGCCACCTATAATGCCTTTTACTGATATGTTTATAACCATCTATAGTACATGCCACTCATGTCTTTAGATGCTTATAACATCTATTACTTTATAAATGTTTATACATTTATAAAATTTATAAATGTATCCTCTTTATATAAAGTGTCCTATACGATATTAGACCTTCACAACTAAAAGTTTATACTTAATTTTTCATGCTGTTTTGTAGTATAATGAGTGGACCTGAGAAGGAGGGTCAGATTTCAGGAGGGACTTAGTTCAGCCTGGCACCAAGGAGTTCAGGAATACTGGCTGCACCAGACAGCTTTCACACCAACTCTGGAACTTCCGCACATAATATTGGTCTCTCAGCATTTTTCAATAAAGATCTCTTTCCTACAACTCTGCCATCCATGTCCCTTATTTGTGTTCTTCTGCAGCCTGAGGCATGGTTTGCCTAATAAAATCATCTGGGCATATCTCACCTAATTAATCCCCTGCCATTGCAGGGGCCTCTGGCATTGGTGGCACCTTGATCTCTCCTGTTCTCTGCCTGTGGCACACAGTTTAGACTCCTGAGGACTGAAATGCTTTGTACTAACTAAAGTAATTGGGTGAAATGTATAGCAGGTGATAGAAAGGAGATCAGACTAGATGATCTAGTGCATTCTGGCCTGAAAATCTATGAAATAATGAAATTACTGTGCTTCGCGGGGGTTGGAGGGAACTAATGCAATTTTTGGGGTGATATTAATAGTGACTTTGGCATTTCTCCTCCTCACAGAGGAAATATCGATGGTGTTTAACACCTACAACATGGCCGCCAACCTTGGCCCAGCCTCCAGGAGGAAGAGGGAGAAAGGTGCAAATCACGACGGCACAAGCACCGCCCTCTATGTTGACCGCCGCAAGTCCAAGGTGTGGAACTATTACACCAAGCTGGGAGACGCCTATGTCGAG
This sequence comes from Sternotherus odoratus, assembly GCA_032164245.1. Lineage (NCBI taxonomy): Eukaryota > Metazoa > Chordata > Testudines > Kinosternidae > Sternotherus > Sternotherus odoratus. The sequence goes on from JAVMKO010000043.1 coordinate 12,318,363, forward strand.
TGCAACGTGTGCAAGAAACAGCTCTCCTTTCACAACAGCACCACCACCATGCGGGAGCACCTGGTGAGGAAGCACAGCATTCGCGACACTTTGCTCTCGCAGCTGAAGGATGACCAGGCTTCCGAGTCTGACTGCGTGGCTCAGGAGAACATGATCAAGAGGTCCCGTCAGATGACACCGGAAAACTACCTGTACCATTCCGCGTCCTGCTCGGAACCAAGGACTGATGTGATTCTGGAACTGGTGCTCGAGATGATATTTCGTGACCTCCATCCTCTTTCTGTGGTGAAAGACAAGGGTTTTGGCCTCCTCATCGGGTATCTAGAGCCTAATTTTACCCTCCCATCTCCAATTCAGCTCTCCAGCATGCTGTGGCATAGATACAATGTGGTGAAGCAGCACCTGGAGCGCTATTTGCAAACAGCCCAGTCCATAGTCATCTGCGTGGAGTTCTGGGTGTCCCAGCCCAACCAGACATACCTGACAATCACGGCCAACTTCATCGACGGGGAGTGGCGCCGGGCCAGATGTATCCTGGAAACCCAGCCAGTGCATGAGACTAAAGGGGAGGGCGATTTAGGAGAGAAGCTCTACAGCATCCTGACCGAGTTTGGGTTGTCGAACAAGTCCATTTTCTGTGCGATGCACGACAGCCTGCAGAACACGGTGATGAATTCACAGCCGCTCAAGCGGGCTTATGGCTGGACCAGCCTGTGCTGTGCTGCTCACATGCTTCACCTGTGCATCAAGGCGGGGCTGGAGGTCGAGCAGGTGCAAGAGGCTCTGACGGCCGCCCGAGGCATTGTGCGCTACTTCCAACAGGACGCGAAAGCCACCTGCTCGCTGAATAGCAAGCTGGAAGCGATCAACAAGACCAAGCTGAAGCTGGTGATGGACGTGGGATCTCGCTGGATAACTACCATCGAGATGTGCGAGAGCCTCCTGGACCTCAAGTGGGCTATCATGTCCCTGCTGGAGGAACATCCCAAAGGGACGCTGGCTGTGCAGAACTTAGCTGACCACCAGTGGAAGCTCTTGCAGGACCTGGTGCCAGTCATGAGGACGATTAAGATCGCCACATCGTTCTTGCGTGAGGAGCAGAACATCTCCATCTCCTCTCTGATGCCTTGCATCCATGGTATCGTCACTGCCATTGGGCAGCAGTTGGAAGAGTCCAGCGATGTCATCAAGGTGGTGGTGGGCAATATAAGGTCAGAGCTGATGCAGCGCTGGAGTATATCGGAGGATGAGAAAGTGCTGGAAAGCCCCGCGATTATTGCCTCGTTTCTAGACCCTCGTTTCAAAGAGATGAGGTTCCTGAGTCCCAACCTGAGGAGTGAGCTGCATAAGAGAGTCAAAAATATGCTGTCGCAGGTCTTCAACCACCAGTCCCCACCTTCCACCCAGTTCTGGGTGCCAAACTCAGATTACAAAGCGGAGGTAGAAGAAGCAGGGGGCCAGCTGTCTGCTCATAAAGACAGAGGCCCAAGTGGCCAGTCCCAGAGCATGTATGACATCCTTTTGGGGAAAGATCCAACGGAGAGCATGCCTGAAATCCATCAGCAACTGGAGAACTACATTGTGGAACCTCTCTGCAAACGCAGCACCAACCCACTGGACTGGTGGAAAACCAATGAGCACCGCTTCCCCGCTGTGGCGAGATTAGGCAGGCAATACCTTGCCATACCAGCCACTGTTGTGCTGCCAGAGCAGGCCTTTGCTGCCAACGAGAGCACCCTGGAGCACCGGAGAGCAGTCCTCACCCCTGAAAATCTGGACCAAATTCTGTTCTTGCACCAAAATTTTGATTTTTTAGAATCAATGAGAAACAGTAATGAGATGCGGGGCAGAAATCTGCATGCCCAATATTAAAATGCAGTGGGGGTGGGGCTGAGTGCAGAGGTGATGGGTAACGGTGTTTAAACGCTTCCCTACCTTCCGGGTGGGATTTTGGAAAGGTGTCTGCCTAACTTCATTCCCACTGAAATTGTCCTTTGATGTCAATCAGAGCAGAGTTAAGCCATTGGTGAGTGTTTTCCAAAATCCTTCCTACATGTACAACACTGTTTTTGTAATCACTTTGTGATAGTTTCAGCCAACTCAAACACAATAGAATTCCAGAGCGGAAAGAAAATGTAAGTTCTGTCAATTTGGACTTCTTAGCATCACCTCTGAATTTGGCCCTAGGGCATGCTAGTAAAATCCTAAAGGATATATACATTCTCACTGTAGCAACCTTTTTACAAAACAAAGGTCAAATATATTAATATATGTAAATGTTAAAACTGTTCACCACTGCTGCATGGATCCTACTACTACATAGCCAAAAGCTGTGAGTTTGTATGACAGTTCACTATTTTGACATGTTATTTAAGTTGCACTGATGTGACAAGTTTCAGTCCTCAGAGCTACTCTCCTCTTCACCAACAAGTTGCTGAGAGAAGCAGCCCTTAACACATCATCCAATGGGTCACTAGACTGGAAGGCAGATCCTGTCTGTTGCCAGTTTTCAAAGCGTATTGTGATACAGCATGGCCAGTAGGCAGCAGGAGAGTGTTAGAGGGAAGCAAGTTTGCTAGAAGTAGTTGGAGCACCTGGCGCCAATTAAGGCCCCTGAAGTCAGTCACATGATAAAACCCCCCTGCTTCAATTAGATAGTTTGAGGGAGATTGGAAGGAATTTGGAGGAGTTGGAGCGGTGAGCAGTTTGGAGGAGTTGGAGCGGTGAGCAGTTTGGAGGAGTTGGAGCAGAGAGCAGTTTGGAGGAAAGCAGAGCAGAGTTTGGAGAAGTGCTGCAGTGAGCAAAGACCCAGACCCTAGGTAAACGCACACCTGGCTTGTGCAGGGAGAGGGCAGGAAGCCCCCACAAGCTGAAGGGTAGGAGAGGTAAGTAGCCCAGGGGAAGGAATAGCTAGTCCACGTGGTTTACTGCTATCCTCAGGGCCCCTGGGCTGGGAACTGGAGTAGAGGGCGGGCCCGGGTCCTTCCCTCTCCACTTCTCCCCTTTAGGATACTAGTGGGACAGTTAATACCCTGTTCAGGGGCAAGAAATAGACTACCTGAAACCCCCACAAGAGAGAAAGCGTGGGACCCATCAATATAATGCCAGAAATTTGCCACAGTATTCATGGTTTGGTTGGGAGGAGAGAGAGCAGAAAACCTCCCAGAAGTTCCACCTAATGGGCCAGAGCCTCAGCTGGTACAATACATCAACAGACCTATGCTGATTTACATCAGCCGATGACTTGGCCCATAAACTTGATTCTTCACTCACACACCAGTTTTAAAGCCATATAACTCTATCTTCAGTGGGAATACTCCTGACTCACAACAGTCTGAGTGGCTGAAGAATTGGATCATAGTAATTTTGCATCTGTTTAACTAAAGGAGGATTTTAAACTGCCTCAAGACCCTGCGTGGACACTCGTAATTCAGTTTAAACTGGTTTCTATCAATTTAACTTGTGTTGGTAAATTTACAGGCACAAGCTAAATCAGTACGACCAGTTTTAAACCAGTACAAGGGTATCCACAGGGTTTGCACCTGTTTAACTAAACCAGTTTTTAACCTTTTTTTAGTTAAACCAGTGAAACGTCTGTGGGTAGACAAGGCTTGAGTGAGTGACACGCTTCAAAGTAAAGAGCACATTTAGATGAATGGAGGCAAGTCATGCCAATGCACTGTTTGAGGCCTTCTGTTTGCACTCTCAGAAGACAGCTAGTCATATTTTAAGGGTGTCCTTTGCAGTTGTAGGGCTAGAACGCTTTCTTTCCTCTTTAACCTTTTTTTAAAACATAACACCTTAAATTCTGCAGAACCTAATAGGCAAACTTCCAGGGAAATTGTCCTACTTGCCATGGGTGTGTTTGTCAAGCCGTTGACCTGAACATTGCTGCTTTAGTAAGAGACTCCACAAGAGCATTCGGACTAGTGTGAGGAAGGATTTCATCATCCAGCCTCGCAAAACAGCCACTAACCCAGCACCAAAATCTGTTTTCCAGCTGTCACACAATGATGGTGGGGGGAAACCCCTAGTTATATTTTACTTGCTGTCCAAGCAAAAGAAATCCAGTAACAACTCAACTTTGCAGTTCTGCAAGATTATATCACTTCTGCAAAGAAAGGGATAGACAAAACCAGTGCAATAATTTACGACCCGCTATGGTGCTTTAAAATATTCTGGGATATGAACAGTGAGACCGCTAGACAGCCGATAAGATTTATGACAGATCAAACAGATCTTTAGTTTCGTTGCTGGATCTTTTTCCACTCCCATCACTGTAGTTTCTGAGTGTCTTCCAGTGATAAAATAAACTAGGGACTGACATGTCATGTGTGGCTCTCATTACATTACTCTCCCCTGGGGGAAAACTGCATGTGACTAAAAATAAAAGGAAGAAAGGCTGATGTGCTATATGTTATTATTTGTGATGGCTGGTTTGAAGAAGTGAGGCTTGCATTTGAATTGGAAAGTGGTGAGGTCTGAAGTAACCAAGTTCCTGCGGAGGCAAATTCCTCAGCCTTGGATGAGCCCTGAGAACCTTCTGTCTCCTGCACAAATGAGCTTCATCGTTCCAATACACAATTCCAGTGTTCCAAAGGAGCAGAGTGGTCAGCTGTATTGACTTTTCTTCAGTTTTAATAGTCTAACCTGCTAAAATAATTCCTTGGTATCACCACCAATATGAAGATAACCGTGGTAAAAAAACAAAATTCTGCTACAATTGGATCTGTTGTGCAATTGAGAAAAACCCTGCTCCATAACTTGCAGTTTCCAATTAACTAATATGTTCAGTTTACCCATGGAAATATAAAACCTGCAAATTCGTTATTCCCACAGAGGCTATTGGCTGCATGAAGCCCTTTTGTTTTAATTTAGCATTGGCTCTGCCTGAGAGAAGCCAGGCTTTTTATTAAACTCCAAACCATGTTCGTTTGTCCTTTATCCAGCCTCAGCTCACCGGGCCTGTGACAAGTCCGTAAGGCACTTTAAGATCCAAGCAGCCTATAGTAACGATAGTGACTTCCCTGTATATTTCACCCACCAATGACTGTATGAAGCTGGCACAGCATATATTTAGATACATAGATTCACAGAATCCAAGGCCAGAAGGGACTATTTTGATCATCTGGTCTGACCTCCTGCATAACATCGGCCATAGAACTTCCCCAAAATAATTCCTAGAGCAGATCTTTTAGAAAAACATCCAATCTTGATTTAAAAATCATCACTCATGGAGAATCCACCATGACCCTGGGTAAGTTGTTCCATTGGTTAATTACTCTGACTGTTAAAACTTTACACCTTATTTCCAGTCTGAGTTGTCTAGCTTTAACTCGCAGCCTCTGGCTCGTGTAATGCCTTTCTCTGCTAGACTGAAGAGCCCATTATTATTTGCTCCCCACCTAGGTACCCATAGTTTGTAATCAAGTCATCCCTTAACATTCTCTTTGTTAAGTTAAAGAAGACTGGTTCTTTCAAGTCTAACATCCGTCCGTGTGGCATGCCTGTTCTGCTTTACCAACATGGTATAACTAGTTTTGAAATAACCATTAAAAGAAATATAACAACTTTTACAACTCGAGCTCAAGAACCCAATTTAATAAGCTATGCAGAGAGCACATACAAAATAACAATACACAGATCATCGCAGGGCTACATATGAAATCTGAAATGCAGGGCATGACGATCACGTTTTGGCAAAAAGGATATAAATACAATGGCAATTTCTCATTGATTTTCCTATTTTGACCTTTTCTAACAACAGCAACTGAACCCATAAACTGATGGTAAGAAACAAGGGCTATCCACATCTAACTTTTATTTTTAAATGGAGGCAAGAGGGCTTTTTTTTATTAAACTAGAGCAGAAGTACAGAGTCTCTCATATTTGTACAACAGCTATTTTACAGTCATTAACAACTATATCTTTTTTCAACCATGCATAATTGTAATTTAATGCCAGGCATGCATACTTAATTGAACACACACGTCCTTGCTGTGTTAATGTAAGTAAAGAGCATTTAATGCCTTAATGTTTCTTTATAGTTAAACTTGACGCCAACAATGTTATATTGGTGCTAAATGCTAAAAACATCCAAACAGGCTTTAGCATCCTACCGTATACAAACAGTTACAACTCTCCTTCAGTACCTTCAAGTGGAGGTTTCTTCCCAGCTTCATCAAGTGCTAGTGACTATTTTTCTGCAGTGCCAACAATGAGATAAGCTTAAATGTGGGCTGTGCACACTGTCATGTCAGCTAATCCGCACAGAGCTGATCAGCAACTGATCAGATGCTAAAAAAACAATTACATATTTTCCAAGCTTAGACAAGATTACCGCCACTGATGCCCTGCACGGTTTCCCAGTTACCATTGGAGAAGGTCAACATCTGAGTTTCTTCCTTTCATCTTTGGCTCATTTTTTAATGTTTTATGGGCCACTTAATATTTATCAGCGGCTCCATCTGCTCCTGCACACGGTGGCATTTCATATGAGCATTCCGACTTTTTATCTTGTCGAACACCCTGCAAATTGACAGAAAAGAAGGGCCAGTTGTTAGTTTTCTTAACGAGGATAAATAAAATAGGACTCACACACAAAAGCTTTTCCCAGGTAATGAGCAGAACAGACTCCCTTTATTTTCCCCCTTCATTTTTAGGCATGCAGTGCACATGGAAGTGAGGGACCGGTATATGGTGAGGCAAGGTTAGTACTATGAAAGCTTCTCCAAGCAGCTCTGAAATCGCACCTCAATCCTGACCTAAAGCACTGCTTGGTATTCTCCTCCCACAACCAGTTCTGCCAATACACCTCAGTCCCTAGCTGTAATACTTTCTCTTCCTTTTCAGTCCAGTTCCCATATCTCCTGAACAGTACCTACAAGTAATGTTGCATTGTGGTAAAAGATGCATTTGTTTTGTAGTGAAAACAGATAGGGAATTAGACCTTCAAAGAAAGGGAGATGACCATGGATGTGTTGGCAACAGCCGAAAGACCTATTTCATTTTAGTCATATGATTTTCCAACAGTATCAATGGTAGCCATGGGGCTCAACTCCCTATATCTCTTTAAAAACACAGGGGTCAGCCTACAGATGAAACCGGATATGAATCTACAGCTTCAGGGTTCATTAATTTAAAGGGGCATATGCAACTTTTGTTAAAAAAAAACACACATTTTTATCTGAAATCATTTTGCCTTTTAGAAATAACACCTAATATTACAACATGAAAGAGATTAGAAAAAGGAAATATTTTCCTCTATTTTTTCTCATGTTTGTACTTTGTGCAGTCAGGTTTGTTGTTTCCCCTTTGCCAATTTCCCATTTGTGCGGGTCTTTCATGCCCAAATGGGGGAGAAAAAATTATTTTTTAAAAAAGTTATACGTGGTCATAAAATCACACAAATTGGGTAGGGGGCTCAGGGAGAAATGCACCATGCATTTAACTCATTTTTAAAAAATGATTAGATTTTGAAGTAAATGGTGCTCTTTTAATTAAAAATGCTTTATTTATAAACACAAACTGAATTAAGCAGACCTGTAGGAATCACGGAACAATGCAAGATTAATAATAAAGCCATACCTTTCACACTCTTTACATGGAAATGCATCCTGTAAGTCTGTGCTCCCAGGCTGGTCTGGAGTTCCCCTCTGATTGCAGGCTGGACTGTATGTCTTGTGTGATGCTTTTTTGTAATTCTTTGACTTTATCTTCATGTCTTGTCTAGGCAGATAACCATGCATTTTCTTTGGGCTGCATGCAATCTGCAAATTATGGAACATTTGTTAAAACAGCATTCTTTCCCGCCTGAGAAAGGTTTGCATTGTTGTGGTTGGATAGTTAAAAGGAGTTGAAGTCAAAGAAAATTAACTCTGAACTTTTTAAGAGCTGCATGTGTGTGATTATACACATGTGCGCACACAGGGCCATCCTTAGGATTTATGGGGCCCCATGCAGTATTATTAAACTGGTGCCTCTATGCCCGACGGCCACCCATGCTCACGGCCCGGGGGAGACGGGGGGGAGAGGGAGGGACGAGGCAGCAAAGGATACTAAGACGCCCGGCCCGCCTCACAGTGGCGGAGAGTCACAGTTCCCTGCAGAGAGCCCCCACAGCCTCTCCCTCACGCAGAATGTGCGGTGCCGGTGCATTTGGCTCTGTGAATATGGCCCCTGCCTAAGGAGATGGCAGCACATGCTGGGTGTGTGGGAGCTTTTACTTGCTGTCATGGGCAGTGGGTGAAGCTAGCTCCTCAGCCCAGTTTTTCTGCCTGTGGCCCCGCCCATACTCCATGTCAATTCCATCCCAAGCCCCACCCCACTTTACCCAGGCTCCACCCTCTCCCCACTGTCTCCCTCCTCCATCCTTCTCACCCACTTCCAGCCAAATCCCTGAACCCAAATGAAGCAAATGACATTTGAAAAAAACACTCTTCTACAATTTCTTCCTAAAGAAAATAGCGCATGTCTTCCACTGCATGCCAGATGGTGAAGAGTGGACATGCAGAAGGTACCTAATTAAAAGCACTAAATTTGAGAATAAAAAATGTCAGTCACAAATTTTTGTGAAGTTGCATATTAAAAAAGCATAAATTCCATCTTACTTCCTTACTAAACACATGGGAACCAATTTAAAAGGAACTCTTGTTAAACAAATAGTCCTGTTAAAGACTACATTTTCCATGCACCAAGCTAACATATACAATCACGTTGATGTGGATATATTTATAGCAAACATGAATTTGCCCAGTGAACTCTTTTGAACAGTGAATACTGTAAAAAATAACTCCTGTAAATGAACTGGGGAAAAAAAGCACAGATCTAGTAAACAATTACAAGTTACGTGTGCTATCATATTAGGTGAAACTGCAAAGTCCTCAAATGAAAAGCCTGTTAAATGACCATAGAGCTATAAAACTAACAAACATTTGGGATCAGATTTTTAAGGATATTTAGGTACTTATTTGAATTTTCAAAAGCATCTAGGGATCTACTACCCATTGAAATTAATGGGTCCAGGTACTTTTGAAAATTCAAGTAGGTACTTAAATACCTTTAGAAATCTGGCCTCTGGTGCACTGAAGCTATGTGCTCATCAAGTTTTGCCTGCAAAAATCTTTCTGGTAAATCTTATTCCCCACTTGCTGCCCTGAAACAGTTCAGCAGAGCCAGTGCTCTGTGTCATGTGCTTGGCAGGGTTTTTTTGCAGAATAGTGGCATGTCAAAGATGGCACTGCCACATCAGCAACGACAAGTTTAATGATGACAGCATTACTAACAAGGAGCTAGGGATTATTTTAGATGGTTAATTAGGAGCTAAGAGTTATCTTAATTTTCTTGTTTAATTAGCAATGGTGTCATAATGTCAAGAGCAAATATTGTTACATAACTTCCCTGCGAGAGTAATGGGACGTGTTAGGCATGGTATAACATGCTAACTATTGAACAGGGTTTGTTTGAGATTTTTTCCAATATTATTCCATAGGTCTCTGCAAGTTAAACAAGGGGAGCAACAGAATACTAAACAGAAAGGTGTTTCCTGGAGGGAGCTTGCAGCACACATGAACTCCACAGCTCCTAAGGCAATGGAAGATCTTTAAATTAAAGAGCTGAATCTCAGACAGATTCCCCAAGCAGTCTTTTTCTACCTTTTCTTCTGTCATTTCTACCTCATCCTTCTCCCTTCCTTGAACCTTTTTTCTACCACTTACTTTTGGTCGACTGAAGTCAAATTTTATTATTTTTTTCCAGCTATAGTAATATTCAACACACTGGGACACATTCTTAGTCTGAATCTATTGGGGAAAAACAGAAGTAATACACCATTAATATATCAGAAGTAATATAGTTATTTCTGCAAAATGCAATACAAAAACTGTGTCAGGGAACTGTTTCCATTCCCAACATAATGGGTGCTCAGGAATCGCACTATTAGGGTGTATATCATATATATTTGTGATACAGGCTCATCCCAAGACTGGGAGCCAATCTAAGCAGTTTAATTAGGGTATGTTTGTAAAGTTTTTTGAGAGCCTTTAATACAATACCATACTGCTCCAGCATTGATAAACAGTGGCTTCTGAGCCGGATTCCTCTTGTTATAAAAGAGAGGAGGCTGCTGACAAGGCATTCCCCTGGGAGGGCTCTGGGACTAATTTCCCACCTGGGCTGATATAGCCCAAATTTGGTGACAACCTCTCCAGGTAATTTGCTCCAGTGCTTAACTACCCTAACAGTAGGAATTTTTTCCTAATGTCTAACCTAAATCTCCTTTGCTGCAATTTAAGCCCATTACATCTTGTCATGTCCTCGGTGGATAAGGAGAATTGATCACCCGCCTCTTTAGTACTTTAAGATAGTTATCATGTCCCGCACAGTCTTCTCTTCTGCAGACAAACCCAGTTTTTTCAAAAGGAACAAAGAGTCCTGTGGCACCTTAAAGGCTAACTAAAGTATTGAAGCATACGCTTTCATGGGCTAATACCAACTTTGTTCAATCGTATTTGCTCCAACCCCTCAGACAGAGACCAACACCTACAAGATCTTCACCAAGCTTTCTCAAAACTACAATACCCGCACAAGGAAATAAGGACACAGATCAACAGAGCCAGACGTGTACCCAGAAGCCTGCTGCTGCAAGACAAGCACAAGAGAGAAAACAACAGAACACCACTGGCCATCACCTACAGTCCTCAGTTAAAACCTCTCCAATGCATTATCAGTGATCTACAACCCATCCTGGACAATAATCCCTCACTTTCACAGGCCTTGGGAGGCAGGCCAGTCCTGGCCCACAGACAACCCACCAACCTTAAGCAGATTCTCACCAGCAACAGCACACCGCGCCATAATAACCCTAACCCAGGAACCAATCCATGCAACAAACCTCGATGCCAACTCTGCCCACATATCTACACCAGCCACACCATCACAGGACCTAACCAGATCAGCCACACCATCACCGGTTCATTCACCTGCACGTATACCAATGTAATATATGCCATTATGTGCCAGCAATGTCCCTCTGCTATGTACATCGGCCAAAATGGACAGTCCCTACAAAAAAGGATAAATGGACACAAATCAGATATCAGGAATGGCAAGATACAAAAACCTGTAGGAGAACACTTCAATCTCCCTGCACACACAATTAAAGATTTAAAGGTCAGTATCTTGCAGCAAAAAAACTTCAAGACCAGACTGCAAAGAGCTGCAATTCATTTGCAAATTTGATACCATCAATCTGGGATTGAACAAAGATTTTGAATGGCTTGCTAATTACAAAAGCAGCTTCTCCTCTCTCAGAGTTCACGCCTCCAGTTCAGTTGCTAGAGGAATACCTCCCCCTCCCTGATTTGAAATAACAAGCTAGTTCAGCCTGATTCAACTAACCTTGTTATCTCCTACCTGGTTTTGCCTACTTATTTATACCTGCCCCTGGACACTTCCACTGCTTGCATCCAATGAAGTGGGTATTAGCCCATGAAAGCTTATGCTTCAATACTTCAGTTAGCCTTTAAGGTACCACAGGGCTCTTTGTTACTTCTGCTATTCCAGACTAGCACGGCTACCTCTCTGATTCCAGTTTTTTCAATCTTTCCTTGTAGGTCATGTTTTATAGACTTAATCATTTTTTGTTGCTCTCCTCTGGACTTTCTCTAATTTATCCACATCATTCCTGATATGTGCTGCTCAGAACTGGACAGAGTACTCCAGTTGAGGCCTTATCAGCATGGAGTAGAGCAGAAGAATTGCCTCTTGAGTCTTGCTTACAACACTCTTACTAATACATTCCAGAATGCTGTTTGGTGTTTTTTTGCAACAGTATTACATTGTTGACTCTATTTAGTTTGTGATCCACTATAACCTGCAGATACTTTTCTGCAGTACTCCTTCCTAGTCACTTCCTATTTTGTATTTGTGCAATTGATTAATCCTTCCTATCTGTAGTCCTTTGCATTTGTCTTTATTGAATTTCATCCTATTTATTTCAGACCATTTCTCCAGTTTGTCAAGATCATTTTGAAGTGAAATGGTAATGAAAAATGTTTTTAATTATGAAACAGTGTATTAAAAACATTCTATTACCTAACTACAAAGAACTCTTTATTTTAAATAGCAGCAAAACAAAACAGCACAGCACAACAGGACAGGGCAAAACACAACACAAGCAGCGGAGGGGCTCAAAGTGCCTCTTCTTCTTGTTCCTAAGTCTTCTGGTATTGAGTGGCAAGGCTTGAAGTTCCCAGGGGCGATAGAGAGCTCAAAAGAGCTGGTGTCCTAGGTCAAGTTCCCTGAGCTTGTGTCTGTGAAGAGAGTGGCCTATTGGAGCCCTGCTGGGGGGTTACAGCAGGGAGGAATTAATCAGGTTCCCAGCAGCCTGTATTGTCCAGGGGCTGCATAACATGGCTGAGTGTTGGTTTACAGTACTGCATTGCCAGCTGCCCTATGACATGCACCGCAGCAGGGCATTTTGGCATTATGTTGCCTCCAGGAGTTGCTTCTCCATCTCCCTGTCTATTTCCATACTGGTTTTTGTCCATCCAATGAGATCCCTGGCAACTGCCATGCTACCTTTGGCCACTGCAACAATCTCCCTGTGGAGCAGCTTGTCTGATTCGCTCTCCATCCTCAAATGCTGCCTCCACTTCTCCGCTATTTGAAATCATGTGTGCGAGTATTTCATTGTGAGCTTTCCGTTTCCTCTCCCACAGGTTAGCCAACTGCTCAGCCACTGGTAAAAGCCCTTCTCCTTGAGGGTCTGGCCAGTGCACATGCCATGGTTGTGGGAATTAAAAAATTCACAAGCAATTACTGTTCATACTCTAGTGAGGCTGTGATAGCATTTTTCTTATATGCATATCTGGCTTTCCCTCCCTGAGATTCTTCCCAGTCTCAGGAGAACCTTGGCCATGGTAAGTGGTGTGTGTAATGACATTTTCAATACAGTATATGCTGTTTGACTGTGCTTTGGAGGCTGGCCAGGAAGAGAGAGGGAGCAGAGGTTAGGAATGACGTTCCTAGTCTGGTTTTGGAGTTCTGCTGTGCCTTGGTGTTGCTTATATGGTGTTGTAAGGGAGAGTGGGTCAAATATGGGGGAGAGATGGACAGTAATACCTTCTACCTCCCCTTTAGGCTGTCTTGACTCTGGATGACCTGAGGCAGGTGACTAGGAGGCCCTTTGTCAAAAAGACAAAGGGCACACCAGTGAGATGCGCAGTCAAGTTATTCACCAAGATGGTCCCCCCAGAAGTACTGCAGGAGCAAAAGGGAATCATAAACTATACCAGGGATAACTGTGCAGCTTTTCCTCATAATCTACAAACAACAACTGAGCAATTTCTCAGACTTACATTTTGCTTTATCTCCCCTGCATGGGGAGACATAGTGAAAGTGCAGAGAAAAATTGATAGGGTTCTGCAATGATTGCCTGAAGCTTTTGCTTTTACCAGTCTAGCTCTATGTAAGCCTGTGAAAAGCTGTTAAGAGTTTTGCTATCCTCACAGCAAAGCTTTTTTCCTGTAAGAATGTGTTACAGGGCATTTATACATCAGCAGGGAATTGTACTCTTTGTAGCTTTATGGGCATGCAATGTGCACATCTACCTCATACAAAGTGAGAATGCCAACCAAACTGCTTTTCCTGTAATCACTCTCTTAGTAAACTTAGTAAACTTTTGCAATTTGGACAAAAGAATGTTTTCATTATTTGAATCTGCTGTGGCAGGTGGGGGCTGAAGCTGCACCATGCTGTCAACCACCATTTTGAGCTGGAGAATGGGGGGAGGGGTTGCTGGTATGGACAGCTGAAGGATGGGCATGTGCCTTCCTCGGCGTGGGCCTGAAAATGGTTGGCAGCTGGGGTGTCAGCATGAGATAAGAGATCAACTACCCAGCCAGAGTCACGTTCATTTTGGTAAGGCATATGGGTGAGGGGAGAACAGATGGCATGGGCCGATGGAGGGAGGCAGGGGTCTTGGACTCACATCCACTTATGATGGCTGCAGTCATGGGACACCCAGAACAGAAGCTGGCACAGCCATATAGCTTAAGAGTAATACATTCAAACTTATATATTCAATTATTACTATTTTTTAAAAACCATACAGGCAAGGTTCCCTCCATAGGATCAGCCTCCTCAGCCCTGGTCTGGGTTGCTGTCTGAGAAGCATGGTTAGTTGAAGCAAGGCATGATTCTGGCTTGCCTTCTATCTGGCTGGGATCAGATTGTGAGTCTTGAAGGGACCCCGGGTTTCCAGGGAGATCTCTTCACTGGCCACTTTATGCTCATCTTCCAATGACTCTTGTTGATCTTGCCAGTCGTCCCCAGAGAGGGGTGGGAGGGAGAGAGCAGGCAGCAGGATCCACAGACTGCATGGGTTGGGTGGTCCTGTAGTTATGTAAAATCCCATCCAGCTCCTCAAAAACTAGACAAGTTACATGTCCCCTGCCAGACTTTTTCCTTTATTGGATCAACTTTTGTTGGTGACAGAGACCAGCTTTCAAGCTGATACAGAGCTCTTCTAAGCCTGTCTCTCTCACCAGCAGAAGTTGTTCAATAAAAGATATTACCTCACTCACCTTGTCTTTCTAATATCCTGGGGTTAACATGGCTACAACACTGCATATAACAGATATCTTCCTGTCAACTCTCATTTTAGCATAGGTCCTCTTGACCTGTTTGCTCTTTATCTGGTACTGTTTGTCCTCACGGTAATGGCCCCTCGAGGACATCTGCCTAGCAATGTCCATAAGATCTTTATTCTGGTGGCTTCCTGCATTGATGCTTCTTCCCGGATGGCAATGAAGTGGGGTCTCAGCTCAGCTCCAGGCAACTGCTCGAGGCACGTGATAAGGATTCTGAAGTATTATTGCAGCTACTGTGATATACCCAAATCCAGGTGCAAAAGGACAAAATCTGGCACGTTCCCAGTTGATAAACGGGAGGGAGGGAACATCTGACTGAACTGACCCCAGATCCGGGGAGAGCACACAGGTAAACAGATAGGTCAATAATGGCCGCTTGTGTGGGATACCCGTAGTCAATATATCAGACAAACCTGAATTGCAGCAAAGTTATTTCACTTTGAAAAAGGACTTCAGAGTTCACGATAAACACATCAGCATGCTACGTTGTGTGTACACAAGGATTTTCAAACCAGTTTAATTTGATGTAATCCAGTTTAAATTACCTGTGTAGACAAACCCTTAGCCTAGTCTCTTTGAACCCCTCCGACAAACAAATTCCATCTATAACTTTTTTTTCATTTGCTTCTGATTCTTTTTGGGAAACATCAAAAACATTTTAGCCTTGAGAAAGAGTCTACAAATAGCTCCTTTAATTAATTCTCGAAGGAGCTTTAGCAATCCAAAAAAAACCTCTGCCTAGAGGTCTTACCTTCTTCTGTATCAGGGAAAAATCCTTCTTATGTAGGCAAAAAGCCTTTTTAAATAACTGCTTCTCAACAGGTGTCCAAACACCTGAACCTAATGGTAATAAGATGCAAATTATTAGATCACATAGCATGCTTAATAGACCATCACACTTGCAAAATTAAAACACTTGATTATTCATGTACACATTTTTCTCTCTCAGGGAAACTTAATTCCAATCTATCAAAATAAGTAATCAGTAGTATGTTAGAAAAGTCTGAAAAACTCAAATTACTACCGGCAAAGGAAATAACACATGCTATAAAACATATACACCCATTGAAAAGAATACCACACAATAGCAAGCATCTGTCACTGCCATGTTTCAGCATACTTCTCCCATTGGGTGTCACTGCAGGGCAGTGCATGCTAAAGAGTCATGCTGTCACAAGGGAACCAGGGAGCTGAACATAAGAAAACAGTGTAAATAAGATTAAACTTGACGAGGTGATCGCATTTTCTAGCACCACAGGGCAAGAATCTTTTGTTTATATTTTTTTAAGTGCCTGTATTTTTTAAAGCAGAAAATTAAAGGCAAATCACAGTGTTATCCAATTACTGCATGTCTATTAGCATCTCAGTTCGCTGGTCGTGAACGACAGGTTTTGTTTTTAATTTACCTGCATAACGGTAGTCAGCAAGAGGGTGGGATGGAGCTTTCTGAGGTCCTCTAAACAGCAGCATCTCTAGGGCCTCCTGCAACAATTTAATCCATAAAGTAATCAGAGCCCTCAAAAGAGAAGCAGGGAGTTAAAATCTGCTCTCAGCTATGCTGATGTAAATCCACTGATTTTAGTGATTCATCACTGAGAGAAGAATTTGCTCATGTTTGCACTGCTAATGTAATATAACACTCTCTAGGGGTCCGATCCAAAGCTCACTGAAGTCCATGGGAGTCTTTCTAAGCATCTGAGTTTGGCATCGAGTGTGCATAGAAATGTACATACAGTGTAAAAACTAAAATCCTTTGTCTCCAAATTATAATATCTACATTTGACTCATCTTATTCTCTAAGAGTCTGCAGAGCACTTAAGCTCATGTATAAATTCATCCCTGTCCAGGAAAGCACTGGAATCCCATTGACTTCAATAGAGCTTAAGTACAACCTTCAAGTTAAACACGTTCACGTGTTTTCTTTGAATAGGTATGCGTTCCTGAATCAGAAAGGAACACAAATGACTGGTTAGTTGAACTGCAGTGAAAACCCAAAACAATATTCACTAAGCTACTAAAGTGGAATAGCAAATTTGGGGGGCTGATCCTGCTTCCACTGAAGTCAATGGGAAGTTATTACTATCTCCAATGGAAACTGTGATAAATCTTTCTTGATGGCCTATTAGATATGGAGGCACCACCAGTGGTGTTTAATAATTCTAAGATACAGAAATTCAGACAGTAACAACAGGATTTGGTAGGCTGCATTTAAGTTTAGAGACACTGGGTCAAATTCTACTCTTAGTTACAAGGGATGTAAGCCTGGACAAAATGGAATTACTTCAAATTCACACCAGCTGTAATTAAGAACAGAACTTGGCCAGTTATTACCTATTACTAAATAACTAGCTCTTACCAAAATATTGCCTTGTGCTTCATGCAGACAATGCAGGGCTAGTTCCAGATTGGTCCCTCCCCCTGGCATCACACTGGAGCAGGCCACATTTAGTAGTCCTGTTACTGCAACCACAGTCAGAAAGCAGAGTCAAGTTCGGTGATAGAGGTAGGAAAAGGACATGAGAAGATTACTTTAAGGAAAAAAGAACAATTGTGATACTCAAATGGGCCGCCAGTAGAACACAGAAAGAATGGCAAAATGTCTTCATTTTAAACGTGGCTGTCTCACTGATAAACCAGTGTACTTAATCAAAACATCTCCTCTTTCAAAGTCTCTATAGATGAATGGAGACTAATGGAGATGTTCATGACTGTTTGTGATGAGGAGATGCTACTGAGAGCATAACGGCTGCCTAATTTGTCTATTGCTTCAGCCCTCCAAAACTAAGCAAATCACTTCTCGGTAATGCAAATGTGTTGAGAAGGAGGTCAAGAAAATTAACATTTTCCACAGCACAATACAGTTAACAAGGGAGAGAATTAAAAAAGAACACAAGGTTGCAATGACAGCAAAACAATTTCTAATCATAAAATCTTGGGATAATCTTGGGATAAAAATTTTAAGACACCTCTGTCCTGCGTTTCCTGGTTGGTTGCGATGTCTCCCCAGGGTTTCCACACTAACGATGCTGCATGTTCATCATTTTCTAAAAATGCTCTATCCTGGAGGTTTGGTATCTCTGCCTGAAACCGGTTTCCAATGTTAATGTGTCTAAAATAAAAAGTGGGGGATGGGGGAGAATGAATTGGGAACAAATATAACTCACAAGTAAGCAGATACACACAAACACACACAGAGGAACAGCATTTCAGAGCATACAGATGAACAAGATGCAGTGTGATATGTATGTCTTTTATGCTGCGCACAAATGCCTCCGCAAACCATAGCTAGCGCACCTTATCTGTCCCCAAATAAACAGCAAGAGACAACGGGTAATGTCTACAATGCCAGCAGGAGTGAGCTTCCCAGCCCAGGTTGACAGACTTGGGCTAGCAGCATTTGTGCTGGCAGTCTAAAAATTGCTGTGTAGACTGCGCTTTACATTTACAGCTTGAGCTGGAGGGGGTTGGCTTTAGGGTCCCCTGTTCCAGCCCATTCCACAACTTCAAAGTGTGGTCTACACACCTATTTTTTGAGCGTTAGCATGAGCCCTGCTAGGCCGACGCTATTGACCTGGACCAGGAAGCTTGCTCCTGCGGGTTGTCTATACCCAATAAAAGCATTACTCCAGTTTCATGTCAATGTAACATCATCTAAGCAATGGCATCACACTGGAGTAACAAAGCAGTGCATCAGGCCCTGAACAACTACAAAATTAAAGTAGGTCACTAACCCTGAATTTCTGCTGTTCAGTGGCTTGTATGAAACATAATTGATTACAACTGGGCAGGTACCCACATCACAAAAACTACTATCAAACAGGTATCCTTGTTGGAAAATGTATTGAAGACAAGGAGTGAAGGGGCCGAGGAGACTGAACACCTGATACCTACTGGGATACTCTGCAGGCAAAGGTAAGTTGAAGCATATTGGTAGGACAGGGAAGGAATGCCTGAACTGGGGTGCCAGCACTATCAGTTATCTGGGAACGCCACAACTTCAGTTCTCCTGCTGCCAGTCTTGAAATTATGTGCCTGTATTTTACATATATAGCTGTAGATCATTCCCAGCAAGAGACATAGCAATGTGCTTAACATCTTACCCTTGGCTGGCTCAAAGAAGGGTAGGAACAGATGAGTAGTCTCAACTGATGGCCCCATAATGAGCATTCAGTGTAATGTGTATGGTTCAACTATTCTGTGTGCCTAAACTGCGTGTAAAACTCTTAGACATATTGATCTTTTTCACCAGTATTACTTTTATCCTCCTTAATTCCTAGTCAGCTCTGCTGACTTGTGGTTTTCACAGTTTCCCCTTATGCACTGCTCAAAGGTTTGCCTTTACAGTTCTTGCTCTTGTAAATGGCATGAAACTCTTCAATGGGTTGTCTTATTGCAGGATAATCCTGTTATAGATTATCTTGTTACTACGTATATTTAACCCACATGGTGCAATCTTGTTAACAATGCCCCCTTCGGATATATTATCCAGATCTTAGCTTTTCACTAGATGCTGAGCTACACAACACTGCTATATTCACTGCAAACAGAATTAGTCTTTGATAAATCTTACTTCATTATTCCACAACTACTGTAGCACTGTCACTCTGTCCATGTTACGCATCCAATGACAATCAGAGAAGACTCTATCCTTCCTTCGCTAATCAGAGCCCAAACAAAAGGAATGTAATACCTATATAGTTCCTATTCACCTTTTTTATTTAACAAGACCCACAATATCACTCACACTATTAAACTCACTCCATACTAGTAAAATATTTAAAACTGCTAGCCATGTATTTTAAGTATCATCATCTGTCACCGCTGTTGACAAAAATACAGTTCACAGAATTATAGCTGTTAAGGATGGACACTTATATGGGTAATAACACACAGAGTTATAATAGTAAGGATTTTTTAAAAAGACAAGCGTTTCAGAAGTGTTGTAAGCTCCCCTGCTTCAGGACATAAGCTAACTAATGGGGGATTAGGAAAAATCTTTCCCTGGTGTCAGGCTATGCCATAACTGTTCTTTGCATGGTTATTACACCTTCCTCTGAAGCAGCTGATACTGGCCACTGTCAAAGACAGACTAATAGACTAGGTACACCACTGATCTGATCCAGTGGGACAATTCCTATCTTCCTAAATCTTAAGATGGAAAAGACCTAATAGGTAACTTGTTCTACTTCCCCTACTATATGCAGGATTGAAATCTGACTGATTGCCTCTAGTACATTAGATTTCTTGTAAATCTGGTATGGCAAAAATATTTAGATTCCATTATACAATCATCATTTTACAAACTGAATTAAAGCCATGTATTAATCCACAAAATCCCATCTTTCCCTCATTAGCATCATTTTATCTATATCAAAAAACGAAGGGAGACTGGTTAAGTGGGTTGTCCAAAGCCTCGGAGGGAATCGTAAGAAATATTATTAGAATTCAGAAGTTCCTGGCTGGCTCCTAGTCCTCTGCTCAGACCACACCTCTCCACCTGCCTCACATTCATTTACATGAATATACTACAAAGAACTGAGGCTTGCATCTTTTGGTTCATCTTAGCATATTAACCTCTTTGCTCTTAGACAATCATGGAGTTATCACAGGATTTAATGTATCCCTACACAAATAATAAACCAGGCTCTCCCTCTAAAGTTTCTGATATGTAAAGTGAGAGGCAGAGTGTGAAATTAACAGTGGATAACAAGAAAGGTGGCTATGACAGATGACAGAGCAGGATATCTAAACAGCCTAAGAAAAAATGAAAAGACAGAGCAATCTTTATTTATTATGCTAGCCTCATGCATAACTCAGTCCATGTTTAAAGGGGATAGCGCTGGATATTTTGTTGCAACTTCATTTTGGCCAGCATCTGACATTATTTAGCCAAAAATGCTATTAATCCGACCAATGATGCAAGACAGTGAGAGAGCCAGCCAAATGATGGATTTGTGGGCGGTGAAGGAGGAGGGAGATGGATAATGTTATTTTAAAAGGCCTTTAAAACAATGTAGTTGCGATAGCCAAGATTCTCAGTCTCCTAAAATTGTCTTTTTCCCCCACTATTAACATTTTCCAAGTTCCCTTTTTAATGGGGAGTATAGAAAAAAAGGGATGCATCATATAGAATGACTTAACCAAACAAAAGGAATAACACCGTCAAACTGTTTAAACTGATGTAGTAACACACTGTGTTTATACAGTTCCTTTGCTCCAAACATTGAGTGCTTTACAACCATTTAATTAAGGATCACAACACAAATGTGAAGAAGGTATGTGTTACTATTCCTATTCAAGGATCAATAAACTGAAGCACAGAAGGAGGAAGCAAAATTTAAGCATGGGTAACAACTGCCTAATATAGTGTTTAAAGCACAAGAGCCTATTTCCAAATGAGAATATTCTCTTTATTACAATACTAATAACAGCATAACTCTTATGGCTGTTGTGAAGCTTTATTCATTCATGTTTGTAAAGCACTTTTAGATCCTCAGATGGAATGGTCTAGTGCAGTGGTCCCCAACCCCTGGGCCACGGACCGGTACCGGTCCGTGGATCATTTGGTACCGGGCCGCGGCTGCCTTTGCTTCAGCAGCGCCGCCGTTCACTCAGCGCCTATGTGTGTCCTCCGAAAATCCGCCTCCTATTTGTGTCCTCCGAAAATCCGCCTCCGTGATAGCTTCCGTATCGGAGGAATTGTATTCGGCGGCTTTTCGGCGGACATACACGGGTCCGCCGCGCCGAGAAAAAAAAAGAGGAGTCGCGCCGCACAGAGGCGAAGGGGTCGCGCTGTGCCCCGGGCCGCAGTAAAATTGTAAGAGCATTGACCGGTCCGCGGTCATACAAAGGTTGGAGACCACTGGTCTAGTGAAATGCAAAGTAGGGCCCAATTCACACGGTACTTTAAGAATATGCATAACACTAAGCACCTGAGTAGTTCTACTGAAATTAATGGGGCTGCTCATGTGCTTAAAGTTAAGCATGTGCTGAATTGGTGCCTGAACTTGACAGCAAATTAGTGTCTGAGCCAAGAACTGAACCCAGCAAACTACTCCTAGACCCTTCTTTAACCCCCTCCGTGCATTTAAAGCACTGCTTTCCATTCCATATGTCCATTCTCTCTTGTCCCTGGAATTGTGCTGCCCGCTGACACTTCAGAGTCGAAAGAACAACTTTGTGTCTATGGAATTACAGAAAACTCACAGCCCCATATGCAAATACTTTGCCTATGACTATCTTGTACGGTAGGATCTGTCTTGCATTCAAACTTTCTCACTCCTTGCCTCAGACCAGCTAGTCCAGTTATCCCATCTTCCGCAGTAGCCAATGAAGGATACTGTAGAGGGAAGGAAATAGCTCTGTTTCTCATAATGATGTGTCCAATCACTTGTTTAATGCTACAATATTGAGAAGCATGAAATGTTGTATTAATTATTATTATTATGCCCCAACTTACGGCTTTATGCTGATTTTGGTGTTATCTTTCACAAGAGAGAATCCAAAGTCTCCATCCATTCTGCCTAAAAAAATATAAATACATTGAAGATAAATGTACTTACAAGACTCTTCCTCTTGGCCTTACTTTCCATGCTCATCTAAAATCGCTCAGCAACTACTTTTGTAGCTATTTCATTCTTAGAATTCCCACTGACTTCAGTGGAACTACTCACATGACTATGTCTTTCAAGAACAGGCCCTCAAATTGGAACATCCTCACACAATTTTTCAGTTTTTTTTTTTTTGACCACTCATCATAAGTTGTCATCCCATAGGCATAACAGGTCTTTATTTTGGAATCATAAACAAAATCTAAATACCATACAATAGTAAATATAATATCTAGACCTAAATTCTGGCAGGTGTATTCCTCCTTTGAGAAACCAACAGCCAGTACAGAAAGCACAAATTGAAAGATGTCTTCTGCTATTCTCCCTGGCTGTCTGTGATAAGAGTTGCAAACTCCTGGGCAGCACCTAACTCAGCAATGGCCCCCAAATATAACCCAACCCTAGATTATACATGCTTTAAGCAGGAATAATCAGACCTTGGAGGACGGAAAGCTGTGCATTGGGCTGCAGAGTTGGAAAATACAGGTTACACTAATGCATTGTGGCAAAGCTTTGGCCTTCTCCCTGTGGGTACTGCACTTCCAGGTAGTTTGTGCTAGCCTCAGAGGCTCACTGTGATTAGTTGGGGGAGGTAGAAAAGGGGGGAGCCCAGGCCCACCCTCTACTCCGGGCTCCAGCCCAGGGACCCTAATAGTATCAGATAAGATGGCTGACCTTTTAGGCACCAAACACCATACAATTCCCTGGGCTACTTCCCCACAGCAGTCCCCCGCTTCTTCCAACTTCTCTTCACCCTTACCTCAGGGCCTCCTTCCAAACTCCCTCCACTCCAATGCCTCCAAACTGCTCTCTGCTCCAACGCCTCCAAACTGCTCTCTGCTCCAATGCCTCCCAAACTGCTCTCTGCTCCATTGCCTCCAAACTGCTCTCTGCTCCAACGCCTCCCAAACTGCTGCCACCCACACCCACCTGACTAAATGGGAGGGGTTGTAAGTGGTTTCAGCCAGCCCCTGATTGGCTTCAGGTGTCCCAATCAGGCTAGCTGTTTCTGCTGCTTTCTAGAACCTTCTTAATTGGCCTCAGGTATCTTGATTGGCCTGGAGTAGCCTTTGTTTGGCTATCCAGGGAACAGAGACCTGCACATCCTGAGAGGCCTACTTCAGGTCACTTATCCAGTCACGCATCCGGGCGGAGTTCCACTGGGCAGCATCCACCGGCTCCCTCGACAGCTTTGCGGAGCAGTGGGCGCTGTGCGGGGTTCTCTGCTCGGTGTCCCCATCCTGTACCCTCGTTTTGAACCTGTAACCCTCACGCACTCCCCTGCCTTTTTTCATTAGTTGTCCCCCATATTCAGTTGGCCCCGGGTCTAGTGTCCCTCCCGCCAGGCTGGGGGAGGGACTTCAGTAACAGGTGGGCTTAGGCCCACCCATCCCCCGGGTATCCAAAAGGTGCACATCCTGAGACTGATATACCTGCCTTCCAGCACTCTCCTATACCCTTCTGGCCTGACTCCGTCACAGCATATTTTACACTCTTTTGGAGTGAAGCCACTGTTCTAAGATTGGCACCAGGCATGGGAATATATATAATGACTGAATTTTGATGCCTCTATACTAATATTTGTACATTTTGCTGTAACTGTCAAATGCTTTTAATGCTCAGACCAACACAACAGAGAAGTAGAGCAAGAAAATTAGCTGAGCAGTTTTCATTCTTAATTTACATTGTTGGACATATAGGTCCAGATTTTCCATTGATCTTTACATTGTGTCATTGATATCAGTGCAAAAGTATGGGCCTTTCTAATTTAGTACCAATTATGCACATTTTGCATTGTAGTAAATGTCTGCACAAAGGTCAGGGCAACAGACAATCTGGGTCCATACAGCTAATGATAGCAAATGGGATTTATTTCTATTATTATTATTAGCTGAATGTGAACACTGTGGTTTTTATTACCTAGAATGGTACTGTAAAGCTTGCTGGGACCAGCATTAGTAGCGGAAGAACAAAGAGTGTTGAAATAAAGCCCTGATCCCTCCCGTATTGGGCTGAGCATAGGAGGCGGAGTATATGGAGAGTTTTGGAATAAGTCTCTCAGGAGGTGGTCAACCATGTAGACAGGTGATCGAAGATTACTCTCATGGCATCCTCCCGTCATGGCTGACTGCATCGCAGCACACAAGGGAGATGGAGGTGGGATAAAGAGCGATTTGGGACGAGTCTGCCTCTTCCTCTTTTTTGGGGGCAAACTTTTCCTGATGTCCTTTTCATCCTGGCTTTCCTTTTCATTAACCTGAGGAGACATTTTATTTGGAATTTTAATTGACCACAGGAACAAGTGTAACAAATTTGAGTTTCTGGCATTTAAAATATGTGGCATATGACCAACATGAGGCACTTAAAATCATTTAACAGAGAAGAAAGCTTGAAATTACACGGGATCCATGTCGTTTGCATGTTTGGGTTTTTCTAGAATCTCGCTTTTGTGATTTATCATTTCTAGGACGAATAATTACCAGCAAACATCAAGATTTACGAGAAAGAAAGGACCCTCTTTTGCGGCCCTTACTCATGCAAGTAGTCCCATTTAAGTCAACGGAAGTATTCACATGAGCAAGGAATGTAAACTAGAGCCCTATGTAGGTTTCTGTGTAATCATGTAGAGTTGAGAGAGTTATCATTGGGAATCCTTCCTAAAGAGTTCAGATATATTCTCTCTCTCTGCCCATCACCCCCCAGGCAGGGTATGGGCCACCAACCACAGAGCACTCCATCTTTGTTGTTGGTGTTTCAGTAGCAAGTTGGTTCCCTACAGGGTGGAGTTGCTAGCCCCATGCCCATGTTAAGCCTACAGCACCTGGTATTCCTAGGAGGTCTCCCATCCAAGTACTAGCCAGGCCCAACCCTGCTTAGCTTCCGAGATCAGATGGGATCGGGCGTGTTCAGGGTGGTTTAGCCGTATATCAGATATATTCTAATTTGCTTTAAATCAAATGATTATTCTACACAATAATCACATTCAACAACCAGTGCTGATAGTAAAGTAAGTCTGTGAAATGCCTTCCTAATAATTTTTCTAGTAAAGCCTTTTTGCTAACTTCTTAGTTAAAATATTCACTTGCTAATGGCGACAAAGAATTACCAGAGAAGGCAATTACTAGCAAGATACATAGAACAAATTACTTTTTTCAAATCTAGCAAATTAAATAAACTCAGTTCAATGTTGCCTTCACTGTGTAATTCCAAGTTGTTGGTTTTTTTCACAAAACCAGAAGCCAAATACAAGGCTTACATCATAATTCAGACACTTCTCACAATCTTCAAATGTTATGCAACTCAAAGTGTTTATTAGATTAACATATTTATATATTTCCAATTGATAAATCTCACAGGTCCAGATGAACCCCTTACGCTGAAGTGAAATCCACCTCTGTATAGAAAGCCACCACTGAAGTGCCACTTAAGTTCTATTTTAAGGGTTTAAGGAGGACCTAAGTGGTGCATAGGCTTTTTGCTAACCCTCTGAGCACCGATTGATTTCACATACTGGTGAACAATTGCTCACAGAAGTAGTCCCATTAAAGTCAAGAAGAAGCCATTTAGAAGAACACAAATCACAACCCACTTTGTTACTGGTGTGTTGGTTCATAGCTGTCACAGGTACAGAGACTGGGATCACAAGAGGCGCCACTGTTACATCTTCTAAAGATTTCTTAATTTCTGATGGAGTGTCTCCATCTCCTATTGGCTGGAGTGACAAGTTCTGAGGGTTTACGTTTTCTGCACTGTACACCTTAACACAAAAAATTCTAATAAATAATTATAATAATAACAACAAGCATATCTCATAGTATCTTCTCTCAGAGGATCTCAAAGTGCTTTGCAAACAATTAATTCTCAAAATATCCTTCTGCACTATAATTATCACTACTTTATATATGGAAAAAAACTAAGAGCCAATTACTTAAATGGCTTTCTCCGAAGTAACATAAGTTAGTGATTGAAAGAGACAGGAAGAGAACCAAGTAGCAGTCCCTTATTCTAACCATTATGTCACACTCCACTCCAGACTTGGCTCTCAAACCCTAAGACTGTGCTGCCACAGTAGACACACTTAAAAAGTTCTCTCTTATAAAAAGAAAGTGATCATTTTCAGTGATATTCCCTGTCTACATAGGATAAAATTTTGTGGGAAACAGCACTCCTTTGAAACATTACAATTATTAAAGGATGCCAACTAAACAATAATCACTTGAGGTGTGTCTGATAGTTTCAGAATTCTAAATTCTATCCTATAATTCTTAATTTTCAATGCAAAGGTTAAGTTGCTTCAAGACATTTTTATCCCCTAGGCCAGGAACAGGTTTTAAAGAATCCTTGTGACTTTAATTCAAACTCCCATTAACTAACAAGCACCGAGGGATTCGATTTCCCTTTACCTGCTGTTCCATTTTCCCTGGTGGTGAATGCCATTGTTCACTTTGGAAACACATATGGCTGTTTAAACCTTTCTCAGTATAGAACAGCTGACCGCAGGTCTTGCAAACGAAACCACTTCCATATCTGTTCCCATCTGCAGGGACACCACTGGTGTTATTACTAAGCATGGAAAGCAAGGTAAAAGGATGGAAAATTAACATTATGAAGCTGAACTACTGTTTGCAGTTATGTCTCTATCAATATTAGGTGCATGCTTGCATTCCCTTCTTTAGATCTCATTTTATGTCTAGCTGGAAAAGAAGTCTCTACAGTTCATTTATCAGCAAACTATGTTAACCAGAGAAAAATCCCCACTGGGACATAAATCATCCATGTTAGAAAGATAGTTTTAAACAGGAGATGTAATGAAATGCCCTCTTGAGCATTTACATTTACTTCTGTTACCACCTATGTAGAAATGCCTTTTCCAAAAACAGCCACACAAGGTGGATGAGGTGATCTTCTACTGGACCAACTTCTGTAAAATTTCTGTAATTTTGATCAGTATCAGAGAGGTAGTTAGTCTGGATCTGCACAAGCGACAGAGTCTTATAGCACCTTATAGACTAACAGATGTTTTGGAGCATAAGCTTTCATGCGCAAAGACCCACCTCATCAGATGAATGTGGGTCTTTGCCCACGAAAGCTTATGTTCCAAAACATCTGTTACTCTATAAGGTGCTACAAGTCTCTGTCACTTTTGTAATTTTGATGTTGTCACTGAAAAACATGTGTTACATGTGGGTTGTTTTTCCCTTTTTTTATCCCCTATGGGTTTGTCCTCACTAGGGGGGTAGATCGGCTGTAGATACACAATTTCAGCTACGTTAATAACGTAGCTGAAATCGACATCTCTACAGCCGACTTACCTCCTGTCCTCACAGCGGCGGCACAGTCCCCCATCAACTCCAGCTTGCGCCTCTTGAGGAGCTGGACTTCCGGAGTCGATGGGGGAGCCGCTGGCAATCAATTTATCGCATCTTAACGAAGAAGATCGATCCTTCCCGCACGTAGTGAAGACGAGCTCTCTAGTGAATTTTATGCTGATGAATGGTGGCAGAATGACAGCTCTGGAGACTCAAGTCCTCTAGCCACAATACAAACAAAACAAAGGCAGTTCACGCTTTCCAACAGCTAGAAAGCTGGAGGATGAGGCGAGAGAGAAGGAGATTGATTACCTTGATGTGTGGGTGATTTTTTTTTTTATGTGGACACTTGCTCACTATGAACTGTGCCTTTCAATCATTACAGACCAGGAATGGATTCTTCAGATTCTTAATAAATGTCAATCAATTTCTTAACGATGTAAAATTATTGGCGTATCTATCATGGTTAGGGGCACTTTAGGAAAGGCAGCTGTTTGTGCAGTTTAAATGAAGAATCATATTAAATTAATCTATGCAATGTCTACATAAGAATTAAATCAGTGGGCCAGATTCTACTCTCAAGCTATACCTGTGCAACTTCACTGAATTCAACTGAATTTCACTAGATGAAACTATAAGGCTGTGACCCGGGAACCTCCTGGTGCTAACTGGCAGAGAACCCCCAGGCTATGTAGGGATGTGTAGGAATCCCCTGGGTCTGATAGTATGTGATACCAAAGAGTGATATGTGAAGTCTCTTATCAGCAACCACTGATTATTAGTCACTCTGTAATGTATGTATGGGTAATATTTAGGAAGCTACGTATCTATAGTAGAAATTATGTTCTTAAAGCTTTGAAGTTAAAAGCAGGTCACCAGGAGGTAACCAGCCTTGGATAGATTCTGTTTGGTCAGTGGACAGGAAATGCTTCTCTCTTTGTTTGGTCAAATGTGTATTGTGCACTGTGTGTCTCACAAGGTAAGCCTATGTGCATATGGAGCCAAATGCCAATTAAAAGATTGCAAGGTCAACTAGAGAGGGAGGCCACAGTGAAGAACAATAAGCAGGAGGGTGTCCTGTTAATGAATACAGATCAAAGGGATTTCAAAGAGACACAGGGGATCTCTCCACTAACGAAGCAAGAGGACAACATGACTTGTCTCATGAATAGAAGATTACAGCCAAGACTGGCTTTAATACACTGTAAGGATTTTGGGTGAGCTTTTCCTCCATGACATGATAATGTCTTGTTAGTTAAGTTTAGGTTCTACAAAGCATGTTATAATTTTATTTTATATGCAGCCATTTGTTTCTATGAGTTCTACTTCCTTCTTCCCGATCTCTGTTCTTTGTTAAATAAACTACTTCTACTTTTTAGCTGTGAAAAGAAAAGGACTGGTCAGTTTTTATTATCATCTTAATAACCTTAAATACCACACTCAAAGATCCCTCTGTCATACTTAAGTTAAGTTGCTATATGGCTTTCAAGCTTGTGGGTTAGCCACTATTATGAAAGCCTAGTGGCTCTAATTCAAACACCTATTAATTAGCATAATCTCAGAACTAGCCAAAAAAAAAGGGATATGCTAAAATCCAACCCTAAGGGAACAGACAAATACATCATTCGGACTCTTACTGCTATCATACACACTTGAAGCCAAACCTAAAAGTACAAATAAAAATCTGTGTCACATTATTTTATTTGAAGCTGTGTCAAGACTACAGTGTACCCTGCTTACCATCCAGCTGACAAGTTCTCTTCCCTCACTGCATTAGTAAGGCTGTAGATATTTCCACCCTGAGTTTAAAAAAAAATAATCAAAAACAGATGTTATACTGTCCATGACTGAAACTTACAATATAGTTATTTCATCCTGAAACAAGACATAGAACTTCTGAGTTGTTTCATTTGTAAAATTAACACTTTGCTATTATATGGTTTAGAAATTTTCTTTACAGGATCCCAAAGCCCTTTACAAACATTAATGAATTTATCCTCATAACGCTTGTGTGCATATACAAATAGCACATGAGTTCCAATCAACACCTCTCTTACATCGTAAGTTGCATACTTCCCATTACTGGACCTTCTAAAAGAGAACGCAATCATCAGCACAGAGAAAGTAACTTCCTGCATAAGAATGCCAAAGAGGGAGGATACTCTCCTCCTACTTTCCAGTCTCTTAGGCATTAGGCTTCTAATGCTTGATGGCCACATGCAGGGATTTGAGGAAGGCAGCAAGATGCCCCATATAGAATTCAAGAAGTTAAGAGAGTTCCTATAGCTTCGGAGCCCTGCACAGGTTTCCTAGTGCTGACATTCCTCTGGCTCAGCCAGCATCTCACCCCTCCCACAGTAATGGCAGGCCCCAGAATAGAGAGAGCCTTCTGCAAATGTCCCGGGGAAGGTGAAGAACGGTACCACAAAGGTGGTTCAGCACCTGCCTCCAGAGTATGGGATAGCAGGGATTCCTTGCACAAAGGGTCACCTCAGTGCATAGATTACAGGCGACCTTCTGGCCTGCAGAAACAGCAGCAGCTCATGCAGAGCCTGGACAAAAGCATGCATATGAACTCTCCATCAGAGTAGTGCACGGGGGTGAGATGTCATCAGACTGCATGGGGCAGGAAGTGCAACTAATAATCAGCACAACAAAAATGACTCTCCACAAAACCTTGGAGACTCAAAACTCCTATTTATCCGTAGAACACATACTGCAGGGGCAGCACTACTGCAAGCAGCTTCTCTACCCCACTCCATCAATGTGCCTCATCTCTGACCTGAAGGGACTATCTCTAAGAGTGAGAAGTTCACTATGTATAACTCTTTAGCCCCTTATCTCTCTGCTGATGCAAGCAGTTAGGCACTAATTACTCCCAACTGAGAAAGTAATTTGTGCTATATGGACATCTGTACACAGATATACAGTGGATTACAAATATAGTAATTTGTGCTATATGGATATTATTGTACTGACTCCTTTCACACAGCTCCCTGCCCAGTCTGAAGACAGCATGTTTTATTACTGACCAGAGCCTACCTAGGGGAAAGGCTTTCCTAAGCATCCTGTGAGATTTCATCTTGTTAAATCATTTTAAACTTCGGACTCTGGATTAATTAGTTAATGTTTTTAATGCACTTTGAAATATGTAAAGTGCCATGTAAATGCTAAAGATTATTTTTGGTGAGTCTAAAGCTGTCAACACTAATAAAAAGCACTTAAAAGAACACAGAGAAGCAATGAAGTCCAATAGCTAAGGTTCAGTGCCCAGAGTTAGGAACCGTAGGTTCTATTCCAGATTGGAAACTAACTAAATATACTACCTATAACATCTCTGTGCCCCAATTTTCCAAACTATAAAACAGAGGTAATATTAACCCTTTTCATGAACCATTATAAAATATTTTCAGATCTTGGGTTAAAAGCACAGCTAACTCCCCCATATTTTTATTCATAATAAAAGAAAAAAATTGATGTGCTGTTTAAAAGAATGTTGGACCCACTTTACCACGTCCTTCACGATGAAGTTTAATACAGCAACACTGACCAATAAAGTATAAGAAATAAGGATCCTGACAGACTACCAAGTGTGAAGGATGTCAGACTAAGCTTTACTGTTTTTGATTTATGAAAAGCAAAGAAATATTTAAGTGCAACCCATGGGAGCACTGAAAGATATCTTCACTGATTAGTGACTAAGCCTAATACATAATTCACTAGAAGAACTGAATGAATTATGAGCATTTCTCCCACATGTTAAAATAATGTAGTAATACGATCCTGACAAAGACATCAAGATCAACAGTAACTGTGAAACTATTTATTTATCCTGTGGAATACTAAATATTTTCAATGCTGTGGATTTTTTTTTAGTCTGAAAAGGAGTTTTATTATGCAACTACATTAACACTTGCTTTCGGATGAGCTGATTAGAATCCCATCACAATCCAGAACCTGATTCCAACTTGATTCCTCCTGGCAACAAGTCATTAGCATAGTCTATTAGCACAGCCCTGTTAAAATGTGTATTTCTGCAGTTTTCTGTACAAATTTGGTACAGGAGGTCTTTGTTTTAAAATAACTTCCCTATATATTTACACCCTAATATTCATAAAGACTAGCTTACATGGTGGTTTGGTTTGGTTTTGAACCACAAGGGTTACAATAGCGGTTTCACTTCTCAGCTAAAAAATGGCGCCTTGTGTCACTGTTCCAATAATCTGTCAGAACTTCTCAAAGGTTGATAAATAATCATTATCCTTGTTTTAAAGATGGAGAATCTGAGACACAGAGGGCCAAATTTACAAAGTTATTTAGATACTTAAAGATGCAAAAGCACCCAAACGAGTTAAGACACATAGCTCTCAGTGACTTTCGATAGCAAAAGGCAGGATTTCTGACTCCTAATTCCCTACTCTAACCATTAAGATGCCATCTCTGTTTTCTATTTATTTATTTAAAAATTTAAAGGTTTTTATTTTATTTGTTAAAAAATAAAACAAGATTTGAACATACCTGAATCCTATTAAAAATGGTTAGTTTGTGTTTCTTTTCAGTCACATGACTGGGTGAAGTGCCAGGTAACGAAAAGGAAGCCATGGCCACTTGACTTGGAGAAGCTGTGCAAGACAGGTCAAACTTTAGCTTCTCCTTTCGGACACTGGGCAAGCGGCGAGGTCTACCACTGCTGGAATGTAGTTTGCCACCTGTTCCTTTGCAATATCCTTCATTCTTCTCTTTGTTGTTATACACAGAAGTGTTATTTTCCCGCTGACGTGATTTCCCATAAGTAGAGTTTCCCAGGACTTTATCACATACTGCAGTCTGGGGTTGGCTTGGGTTGTCAATATCTTTGAATCCCACATACCCTTTCAAGTGTCTAGTCTGCTTGGCAGAGTAAACAGAGTCTGAATTTATGAAAGGGTCAGACAGGGACTGAGAAGACTGCAAAGTAACCGCTGCCTGATGCCTTCCTATTTGGCCTTGTTCTTCACTAACAGATGACACATCTTTCTGATACTGGGTCAAAGTCTTTTGCATATACATGGGAGACCCTTCACGTTCTGTGTGCTCTAGAAGAGAGTGAATCACGTCAACCTGCTGCTGCTGTTGCAATACATTTTGGAATGGTTTTTCTACAGTCTGTTTCACCTCAGAAGTTGCTTTCGGTGATGGAGCCACAACGTGGGTGTGGGACAAAATGTGTTGAGATTTGGTGAACATTTGGAGCAAGTGCTGCTGCACTTGCATATGCTCTTGGTTCACTGAGGATTCCACAAAAAGCTGCCTGAAGTGTGGGTTAGCGTCATTCTGTAACACACTATGCTTCTGAATGTTCTGCCAGTGACAGGAATCAATGTCACATTCTTGTCTTTTTGTTGGCCTAAAGGTTTCCTCAAAACTGCTGAGCTTTGTTTCACCAGAGATTTCCCCTTGGGTCTTCAAAAGTGCAAATGACACAGCATCTGGACACTCATACATCTGTGCAAATGAGTCGAATGCGTGAGAAGGTCCAGGAAACCCACCTGAAATATTCTGAGCTGCAACAGATGGATTATGATTAATATAAACACTATTCCCTTTGCTTTTAGTACAAACGGGCATGTTTCTGATCCACTGAAAATTACTGCTTGACTGATGGGAGGAGTTTGCAGAAATCTTCTGACCTCTGAATAATGGAAAACAAGGAAGAGTGCTGTTATGCCAATACTCCAGCCCTGTAGTCTCAAAAGGAAACTGTGATTCTGAAAGTAGGGATGTATCAGTCAAACTGGTAACTATGTTTTCTCCTGGTGTGATCACAGATAAATTACCAGGATTTATTATGGCATACACATTGGAAGAGGTGGCATTCTTCTGGCAAGGATAATGCTCCTTCACCAGGTTGTCACCTGTAACTTCTAATAATGCAGTCGTGCTAGATGGGATGCAAGAAACTTGATCAGCTGCAGAGGAGCAAGACTGCAGTGAACCTTTCAAGTCCCCTGCAGACGATGCTGGAGTTGATGGAAGCTTCTGATTTACAATGCTGCTAACAGTACACTTCAGCAGGTCTTTG
The DNA here is from genome assembly GCA_032164245.1 of Sternotherus odoratus. Lineage (NCBI taxonomy): Eukaryota > Metazoa > Chordata > Testudines > Kinosternidae > Sternotherus > Sternotherus odoratus. The sequence continues at coordinate 12,351,994 of JAVMKO010000043.1, forward strand.
TTGGGCAGGACAGGATTTGGAGATTTGGATTCAGAGTGAACAGCCAGCCTCTCCATTCTACAGCTACTTTGTCCTCTTTGGACAACTGCATCATGAGAAGGTGATGAGACCTTACAGGCATCTTCATCACAGGAGGCCTCCTTCAAGATAGACAAGCCATGTTGCATTTCATAATGTCGAAGCAATGACCGATGGTCACAGTAACTCTTATTGCAACCCTGTTCTATACACATAAATGGTTTTGTTTTCTGGTGTGTCAGCATGTGTCCACTCCTGAAGTAAAAAAACAAAAGACAGAAGAGAAGACTCATATTAAAAGGACTAGCAGATATTAAATCATTTCTTTTCTGAACTATTTCAGTTCTCACTTCTACGGTTTTATTAGATCCTGAAGGTCAAATTCTGCACTGACATATCCAGTGAAGCTCCTACACAGTGTAAAACAAGGCACAATTAGGGCTCTCTAAAGCAGGAGGGGTCCACTCAGGTGCAGCCCGGCTGCTTTCTTTTTTTCACTCTAGGAAGAAAGGTTACATCACTCCCGCCCTACATCAGCTGCACTGGCTGCCTACCGCGGAATCCAATTCAAAACTGACCTTCTAGTTCTTAAAACTCTCAAGAAAGATGTTTTTAACTGCCAGCACTGAGAAATTCATCTTGTCCCCTGTGAGTGAAACGAGGTTCTTTGGCATTCTCATAAGCTACAGAAGTACAGCAGACAAAATAATGTCCTTAAATAACAGCATCGCAACCCCATTCTCTTCCAATTATGCCCTGAATTACACCTGTGAGAACCCACCAAAGGATAATGGGATTGCACTGCTTCCATTGAAGGCATAACCTAAAGACAATGAAGACAGACAAAAATGAGGATCTAATTTGACCAGTAGAGCTTCTCTTAATGCACCAAATGGAAAAAATCCTGGTTGTCTGTCAATTTCACTTAGCTGGCAATTAGAAAAATCATTTTATAAGCAAGGGAACTTTGATATAGAAACCAGTGGGAAACAATAATTATGGAACACCACAATGCCCTTTCTACAGAGACACTTTAGGATAGAGCAACACTTTCAAAGGACACAGATCAATCCAAATTGATGTATGTATAGTAATATTTTGTTCCCTGGAACTGGCATTTGCATTGGTCCAGTGTTTTGGACTTGATACAATTAGTCTGGACCAGCACAGCTACATCAAGAAATAAGACTAGACTACTGAAGGTCCAATACTTCAAGAACCCTACAGATCAGAACAAATGCTATACAGCATTTGAAACATTAAATCCCAGTTACTAATGGTGTGAAAATTTAATCTTTAACTGCAGTTCACAACATATTGGCTGCTAAAACCACACAAGAATTGGCTATCCAGTACAAGTACTTCCAATACCAGTAAGCTTTTCCCTGGACCACTGACCAGAAAGAAAAATAAAAGGCTCTTAGTTGCTATTGCACAATACAAGATTAACAAGTCTTCTGTAGCTGAACTATGTCTTATATGGCCAGTTGAGGCACTTTCTGAACCAATATGCTCTGGAAATTCTAGAACTAACTTGCTTCTGCTACTGATATAGTGTTGCAATGCAATTTGATGGAGTTTGCTGGCCTGACAAATGCCGACACCAAAGTCCCAAGTAGTGTAACTGTGCATCTAAACCAAACTGAAACAGGAAAAGTACTACTGGAGTGGATACTATCTACATTGTTTTAAACATGAAATGAACATAATTGTATGCCGTTATATTAATAAATGCCTACATACAGGTGGTCCTGCCGTTTAAAAGCCTTGCTGCAGATTTTGCAGATGTATTTCCGTTCCTGGCTGTGAGTCAGGTTATGTTTGCTAAGAGAGCTGGCACTGCTGAACACTTTCCCGCAGAGACTGCAATCCAGGACAGGGTTTTGAGGAGAGCTGTGATGATGTTTCCCTTTCCTGGCACTACCAGAATTGGACTTGCCTTCTTGTTCAACTTCTTTAGGTGCTGCTGGGACAGGAAGCCCCAATTCTAAATAAAGGGTGAAAGTTATACTCATTAGGTAACACAGTATCTTATTAAATTACCCCAATAATATAAGGTTTCATAGATTTCTCTTTTTAATTCCCCTACATTTTATGTTGGGAGCCTAGTTACAGGGTAGGATAACTAGTACAAGCACCACAGTTTTGTATTTAACAATGTAGCCTGTAATCTGCAACACCCCTTCTATGTCAGGTCTGTGTCCTCACACAGCTCTGACAATGCACCTCAGTTGTGGCTTGCGATTTCAGTCCTGAGTCTCTTGAACAGTGTCAACTGAGATGAATTCCGCCACGTTTTCCCCTTTTGGGACAAAAATGGACACAGGAGACTCCTCTGAATTATTTTGCACTTGTGACCTAATAAATATTTAAACCAAGGTCACCAGAGATGACTGATTAGTTAATAAATCCATTGAGCCACTAACCTTACATTGTTTTCATAAATCTAAGATTAATTACCTATGAACCAGAAAGAGAAAGGAGAGACGTAGATATACTACAACTTTTATCAGTTGGCCTAATCAGTTAAATAAAAGATGCACCAAATTTTATCAGAAAATTTCTATCATTCTCTTATTTGAGCACTCCCAGTAGTGTTTTTTTATTTTTTCTGTCTTCAAATTTGCTTGAACTTATGCCTGATAGCTGATCTGTATTAGCAGTGATGCTACCCTGGGCTTTCAAGAACAGTATTTTACTAAGGACATTCTCCTTTTAATTTCTAATTGCAAATTTTGGAGAAAGCCCATTCAGCTAAATCCATTTCACAGAGAACCTGAAATGCAAGAATTAAACAGAATATTTCTTCTATGTTTCAGGGAAAGTTAGTAATGTAGATGTTAGCATCATATTTAGGAAATCTGTTATTTTAATGTTTTTAAATTTTCCATTTGCAGTTTGAGATCAAGTTGCAAAGAATCTGAACAGGGTGTGCATTCTTAGCCCCAGTTTAATTTCAAAGAAACAGAGTCTTAGGGGAAATATTCCTATCTATTTAATATAAATACACATGACAATTTATAAGACAAATAAAGGCAACTGGAAAAAATGTCAAAAGCACGTAAGTGACTTAGAAGCCTAAGTCTCATTTTCAAAAGGCACTTGAAATTGGGATTTAGGTTTCTAGTCACTTAGGGGCTTTTAAAAAATTTACCCAATATCCCTGCCCCAAGAGATTGTCACTAGGTCTACTTTAGCTTATAAACTAACTACTGAAGAATTCTGGCTACACTGAACTGTAAAATTAAAACCAAAGGAGATTCCAATGTACTCACCACACAAAGAAGGCTGTGAGCCAAAGTCAGACTCATCAAGGAGTTTAACAAAATCACAGTCCTTCACAGAATACAAAGACAGTGCATCTAAATTGTCCTCCAAAGTGTCATTAGCCATATCTGCAGCTGAAAGGCTAGGATCCATATCTAGGCTGCTTAGGCCAGTATACATTATGTCTCTTGTATCTGGACACAGCTTAAGGTTGAGAGTGTCACTACAGTTCAGCCCTTGACTCTCTGAAAATCCAGGGATATGCATCTCTGATTGGATGAAGTTTTCATCACTGAGGTGGTACTGGTCCATGTTTACCCACCTTTAATGTTTGGTCAGGGAATATGCTTTGGTTTCTGATAAACTAGGGCAAGACTCAGAGCTTGAAAACTGCATTAGTGTATAGCAAGATTCCTAAACAAAAGGTAACAGGAAAAAGTTAAATAACAGAGATGAACAGATATACCGTACATTTTAAAATGAAAGCAATACCAGTATTGATACATTAGCCAGTATATAAACCAACCCTTATTATATAGGACTCAAGATAAATACTTCTGGTTTGTATTTTAGATGGAAATATGTGTTCAAATTAAAAGTGCTTTCAAATAACTGGAACTTAGTATGTGTGGTTAAATCCATTTTACTGTTTAAGCTACATTGATCATCCTGAACAGATTTGGCAGAATTCACATTTTTAAAATATATTTTTAGGGATAATATTGTTTATTTTTAAGAATTTTTAAAATGTTTATCAATCTAAATTTTCACAATTGCACAAAATTATGGATTTTAAGCATTGTCTTCTATTTTTATGTATTTATTTTTTCATAGTTGCAGGAAAATATGTGGGGGTTAAGACAATAACTATTAAATGACAGTATATATTATGATTCAAAAAGTTAGTTTTACACCCCTAAAAACACAAACTGTCAATATCACATATCAAAACATACAAAATAAATATCCTTAAATCAAACTCTAATATGCTCTGAAGCAGCAATTTTATTACTTTTTCTATACATAAATTTAAATTATTATCAATGGTAATATTTTTCATAGGTTTGTGTATGTATGGTGAAATTGACATTTGCCAATAAAAATCTAATACTTCCAAGCCTAGTCATGAACAACTCAATTAATTTAAGCCTGGTTTGCCTTAAACTTGATTGATCAGAAATTTGATCTTGATATTATTTTAGGAAATGCAACCTGCAGAGAAGATATTCAAACCAAGTCTGCACACTGTGTATGAAAAAAACACATACACAATTGCACACAGCTAAATGCCAATCAGTGTATGTACCAGAACAAGTCCATAATTAAAATATGCCTGAATTATCTATGAAACTTGAAGTTCCTTACAACTGCTGCTGCTGCAAACATGAAAAATGTTCCCATTTATTCACTACATTATTCCCAAAAAAATCACGGAATCTCATGTATTTCAGTAGGGTCAAAAGATGTCCCACAAAAACATCCCTGTTTATAAGTTTGTAACTTATGATGCTATATGCCTAGAAAAAAGTAGGTCCAGGTTACAGGACCTGCAGAAAGGTGAATTTCATGCAGTCTGCATCATATATCTCTCGAACAGGACATATACATCTTAGAGGCACAACCCACCTCAAAAAGAATACTTTATTGCTCCATATCTGAGAAAAAAGAATTGCCTCATACTACTCCTACCAAGGGCAATATTATATTCAAGGAACAGGTTCAAATTTTACAGATGGAAAAGTAAAAATGACACCTAATTTTCTGGTTATAATTTCTTTTTAGTGGTATGTACAGCATTGTATATGTTGGGTATCCTTCCTTTGTTCCACACTCATACCTTAAACAACAGGAAAATATTTAAATCTTTCCCCTCCCCCAATTTTTAAGAAATATTTTCCTTTTGAAGTCAAATGCATTACATTTTTTTCTTAAAAATTCACTATCTATATAGAAAGTTATTCACTCTCTGTATAGAAGCTTTCAAGTGCTTTTCTTTCTTTGTTTTAAGAGACAAAGAAGGCTGGAAAACTGATTTGTAATAATTTAATAAAGTTACTAAAATTACATCTAACACTTCCATAATAGGTTTGCTGCTCAAGCAAAGCTCTCATTTAAATAAAATAAATAAATGGAGATATACCAATCTCCTAGAACTAGAAAGACCTTGAAGGTCATCGAGTCCAGTCCCCTGCCTACACTAGCAGAATCAAGTACTGTCCCCTGACATATTTTTTGCCCCAGATCCCTAAATGGCCCCCTCAAGGATTGAACACACAACCCTGGGTTTAGCAGGCCAATGCTCAAACCACTGAGCTATCCCTCCCCCCCATTGGGAATTAAAAAAAATCATTGGGAATTTTTGCCAAAGTAAGGCTGGCAAGAGTTATGAAAAAAATAAAGACAATTCTTAATTTTGTTAAACCAGGGGCACCCAAATTTGCAGAACAGGGGGTAAAATTAACTTCTATTTCTATCTGTAGGGTGCCCCTCATCATAGCATTTAATTCCCAGTCCTGCAAAATTTATGCTTAACTTTATGCATATTGGTTCCATTGATTTCAATGAGACTACTCACATGCATAGTTAAGCATATGCATAAGCCTTTACAAGATTTGCCAGGAGCAAAAGCATTATAGCTAATTTACAACTAAAGGGCCCAGACATGAACACATTTATATCGGCAAAGCTTCTCGTGTGAATTTGGGCTCAATCACATTTGTTTTTTAAACTACCAATAAACACACATAGCTCTAATAATCCGCTGAAACTTTAATCTATTTTGTTACATTAAAAGCCTGTTGCTTCCATTAACCAGCAATCAAAACCTGAAGCTGATTGATTCTGTCTTCACACTGATACAGATAGAACGTAGCTGTGGACCCTCTTTGGTCCACAGGTTGCATTTTTAGGATTGTGAGCTGCTGGGTCAAAATAATTGAGAGTTATACACAGTATTTTTTTAAATTCAGCCTTTAAAAAAAAGGGGTGGGGTGGTAAGGGGAAAAAAACACCAGAAAATCCAAAATGTCATTTATAATGGGTTGGGCAAGAGGATAAATACTTTTTAGAATGTTGTCTCTGAGGACCAACGATTAATAAATACATTATAATTGCAGAGCTGTTTGTAATTTTTATTGTGGGGGTCTGAACTGCATATTAGTAAGGAGGCAGAGCACATTATAACCAAGGGGCTGTAGGCAATCAAAGCAGCATGATGATGGGAGAACAGAGTATATTAGGGACAGAGAAACATGACAGAGAAGCTAAGGTCACTATGTGTATGCTGTCAAGGAGGAAGATCCTGAATTTATCCTGGAACTAGGGCATGTTCTCCTCATTCTTATATGAAGAATAAGAGGGATGGTGGCAGCTTCCCTGGTCTGAACTGAGATGAGGGAAGCTAAGTATTAACTGGCCATTGAACTGAACTAGTTGAATAAACTCCGCTGAAAAAAACATATTCTCTCTGCACCTGAAAAGGCTACTGCTGTCAAAAGCTGGTTCAGCATGTCAGCAAATTCTGGTTCTGGGTGCTTAGTCAGCAATTTCCACCAGTTCAGTGGTTTGACTTTAAACTTCAACAGCAAACATGTACTGCTTGAATTTTGTATGTAGTTTAAATTATTATTTTAATAGATTATAGTAAATTTATGCCTTAATATAGGCTGACAATTTCAAATTTAATTTTCAACATATTTATTTTAAAAAGAAAAATGCATTTAATTTAAATTATAAAAATCTGATGTCAATTTTAAAAGAATAAAAAAAATTGAAATCCATTTTTATCCACTCTGACCCCTGATCCACTAAGAAGGTAGAACTCTGGCACTGTTGGGGATTAAGTGTGTGTGTGTGGGGGGTTCTACCCTCTGGCAGGGATGGGGGGTTGCTGTCTACCTCCAGCCCCACGTGAGCGTCGGGGGGCGGGGGGAATGCTCCTGCCCCTGGAGAGGATGGGGAAGACTGCTGTCCATGGTAGCAGAGGGGGGAAGTTCCTGCTTGGGTAGGGATGGGGAGCTGCTCCTGCCTGGTGGAGACTGATACTACCCCGGGGAGACTGCTCCTAGCTCCGGTGCTAGGGCTCTGGAGATTCCTTCCCCTGGTGGGGATAAGGCTGCTGCTCAGATTGGGAATGGCGTGGGGGGACTCCTAGATCTGACGCGGATGCTGCTCCTGCCCCTCGTGGTCTGGGTACCTGCCCATGATAGAGGGGTATCCCTGTGCCTGGAGGGGATAAATGGGAAACTCCCTGCCCATGATAGGAGGAGAGTCCTTATCCCTAGGGAGAATGGGTAGGGCATCTGTGGACCCTACTTGTGATGTGGGTGATAGTCTCTACCTGTGGTGGGCATGAGGGAGCAGGGTAGTCCCTGCCCTGGATTGGTGGGTCACTGCCTCTGGTGGGGATGGCTGGGGTGCTCCCTGTTTGTGATGGAAGTGGGCTGTCCTTGCCCCTGGGGACATGGGCCTGGGGTCCTTGGCCTTGGTGGGGATGCATGGGGGGGGGAGTCCTTGTTCCTGCGGGAAGCGAAGGGGTCCCTGCCCTTGCGGAGATGGGAAGGGGGTCTCTCTCTACGATGGGGCAGGAAGCGCCTGTTCCCGGGGGGATGGAGGAGAGGTCCCTGTCTGTGATAAGAGCAGTGGGGGTCCTTGCCCCAGGCGGGGATAGGAAGGCGGTTCCTGTCTGTGTAGGGGAGGGCGGGGGGGGTTCCTGTCTGTGTTGGGGAGGGCAGGGGGGGTCCTGTCTGTGTTGGGGAGGGCAGGGGGGGGTTCCTGTCTGTGTTGGGGAGGGGAGGGGGGGTTCCTGTCTGTGTTGGGGAGGGCAGGGGGGGGTTCCTGTCTGTGTTGGGGAGGGCAGGGGGGGGTTCCTGTCTGTGTTGGGGAGGGCAGAGGGGGGGGTTCCTGTCTGTGTTGCGGAGGGCGGAGGGGGGGTTCCTGTCTGTGTTGGGGAGGGCAGGGGGGGTTCCTGTCTGTGTTGGGGAGGGCGGGGGGGGGTTCCTGTCTGTGTTGGGGAGGGCAGGGGGGGTTCCTGTCTGTGTTGGGGAGGGCGGGGGGGGGGTTCCTGTCTGTGTTGGGGAGGGCAGGGGGGGTCTCTGCCCCTGGGGGATAGGCGGGGCGTTCCTGTCCGGAATGAGGATGTGCATGGAGATCTCTGTCCATAATGGAGGGCGCCTGCCCCTGAGGGGTTGGGCGGGGGGTACCAGCCTGTGATGGGGGTCTCTGCCCCTAGAGGAAGTTGTGCAGGGATCCCGGCCCCTGGGGGGCCCTGTCCGTGATGGGGGATCCCGGCCCCTGGGGGGCCCTGTCCGTGATGGGGGATCCCGGCCCCTGGGGGGGGGGCGGGGGGGCCCTGTCCGTGATGGGGGATCCCGGCCCCCGGGGGGGATGGGCGGGGGGGCCCTGTCCGTGATGGGGGATCCCGGCCCCTGGGGGGGATGGGCGGGGGGCCCCTGTCCGTGATGGGGGATCCTGGCCCCTGGGAGGATGGGCGGGGGGAGGCCTGTCCGTGATGGGGGCCCAGCCCCGGGGGGGTCCCTGTCCATGAGGAAGGATCCCTGCTCTCGGAGTTGGCCGGGGGGGGTGTCCCTGCCCCAGGGAGATAGGTGGGGGTGCCTGCCCGTGATGGGGGTCCCTGCTCTGGGCGGGGGTCGCTGTCCCTGGGTCCAGCCGTGTGTCCGAATCAGGCCCCGCCGCCTGAGGGGGGAGAAGACGCCGCCCCACAGGCGGCAGCAACTTTACCCGTCGCCTCGCGCCCCTTCCCGCCTCGGTCCCGGCACGCGGCGGAGCCTCGCGCCGCCAGCGCAGCCCCGCGTGGCGAGGGGAGGGGCTGTCAGGAGGGAGAGGCGCCCCCCCTCCCCGCGAGGTCACGTGGTGCTGGGCCAGCCTGGGCGGGAAAGGGGGGACGAAGGGCGGCGCCATTTTGTGAGAGGGGGAAAGGAGGGGAGGTGTGAGGGGACTGGGAGGAGGGTATGGGGAAGGGGAGGGTCTAGAAGAGGGGGAAGGTGGAGTGCGGGGATAGGGAGGGGAGGGGAAGGGCTTGAGGGGAGGGAGGATAGGGGAAGGGGTATATGAGAATAGGGAGGGGAGGGCTTGAGGGGAGGGAGGATAGGGGAAGGGGTATATGAGAATAGGGAGGGGAGGGCTTGAGGGGAGGGAGGATAGGGGAAGGGGTATATGAGAATAGGGAGGGGACGACTTGAGGGAAGGGAGGATAGGGGAAGGGGTATATGGAGGGGGGGTTGCGGCGGGTGTATTTGGGAAAAGGGTGGGGAGAGGAGTTGTGAGGGGTTAGGGGAGGGAGAGAAGTCAGGACGGGGCATGTGAGGGGCTAGGGAGAAGTGAAGTGGGAGATATGGAGGCGGGAGGAGTGAGGAGGAGGAGGATGGGGAGAGGGAGGTAGGGGGAGAGGATAGGGAGAAGTAGATTGGGGATAATGGGGGGGATGGGGAAGGGGATTGGGTGGAGAGGGAGGGGAGGGCCAAAGGATCTATGGAAAGGTGGGAGGATATGAGGGGATGGACATACAGGGAAAGGATGTGTGAATGGGAAGGGAGGCGTGAGGGTGCGGAGAGGAGGAGATGCAAAGGGGAGCTGTGAGGGGAATATGGAGAGAGGAAGAGATTAAAGGGGAGGTGTGTGATGAATATAGGGTGGAGGAGTTGTGAAGGGGAGACATAATGGAAGATGGAGGTGGATAAGTGAGAGGAAGTGTTTGGGGAGTGAGAAGTGTGAGGGAGGAGTATGGAGAAGGGCTTGTTGGGGGAAGGAGTTTGCTATGTAATGGGACCATGGGAAAAGAAGTGTGAAGAAGGAATGGAGTGGTTAGAGGAGGGGATGAAAGTATGAGAGGGCTGTAGAGAGAAATGTAAGGAGAGAGAAGAGGTTTAGGAGGAGGAGAGAGGGAGAAAGTGTAACAGTGCAGTTGGGAGAGGATGGGAGACAGGAGAGAGATGTGGGGAAAAAGCTGATGAGGCAGTTCAGTGACTGTTTCCCCCACTCAATCCCCCCGGCACCCTCAAAAGGTGGCTACATTCAGTTATCCCTGAACGTCTTGCTAAGGCAACAGCACATTGCAAACCAGAAAAAAAGAAAACTGATGAATTTACCCCCTGCTTGAAATCGGGGTAAAGTGCACTATATCTAATATTGGTTTATGGAGGTTTACTCTGTCTATGGTAAGGGTTTGCTCTGATGCAACTGCACTGATGGCTGGAAAGGAGGCAAATTACTAGTGTAGACAAGGCTTTAGAGAAGAAGACTCCTCTTTTGCCAGCATTGATTCCAATATCCCATTGTGGTGTTACAGAGTGATATGTTACAAGAGGTAACAAGGGAATTGTACCCTGCCTCACATGATTCCCAACAGTTGTGGTTAACTGACACAGTAATGAAACTGGGCCTGATTCAGGATGACCGGGCTCCTTGTGTAGTTATGAACAGCAGTGCAATGTATAAGTAAAATGCAATAAGCTCAGAATGGTAGTGTTTTACTCCCCCTTTCAGTAGGTGTACATAGGTAAACAGAATGCCAGGGAGCTAGGAACCAAGCCCAAAGTCTTTATTCATGATCATGTTTATTAGCTTTGGTGTGCTAACTAAATTCAAATTTGGGTGTTACAATTCTATCTAATAAAATCCTTTTTGACAGCTTAATTTGAAGAAACAGCTGGTGTATTCCATCCCAATGGGTCTGCATTTCAGTGGTGAGTGAGGTGAAATCTGTGTGAATACTGATCAGTGAGCTAAAAGTGATATTAAGTTGATACTATAGTATTACATGTTTGACAAGTGGTCAAAACTTTGGTTTTATATTTCAACAGCTAACCCTTCACACTGTAAATTTCTCTAATGTACTTTGGTTTTCAGCTTAAAATAACATCACCAAGAGAGATGTGGACTTCCACTATTTACCTTAATACAGTGTCATGTTTAATTTATTTCAGTTCAAAATTAAACGCTAATTGTGACCAGTCAAATAAAGAACAAAGTTAACTGTTTCAGCACTTGAACAGGCACATCAAGTTAATGCACTTAATGTAACAGGACTTATTATATTCTACTATTTACATGGATATGAAAACACATTCCATGTCAATAAAGCTGCAAGATTAGAATATGGAAATAATCAAATATTATTCTGATTATATAATTGTGACATTTGATACTATCCATCACAATGAAATAAAGAAAGATTTCAAAGTACTATCATCTTCATAGTTTTGGGTCTGACATGATGAAGGATTATGTGGCATTTTTGTATAAAACTCATTTTGCATTGATGTAAATGACTACACAGGGTGCAGGGTTGTCCTGAATTAGACTCAGTTTCATTTTTGTGTCAATTAAACACAATTGTTGGCAAGCATATTCAGACACGATACAATTCTGTCGAGTAGGTTTGGCTGAGAGTGACTCCCTGAACTTGAGGATGCATGGGGAGTCCCCAAGCTTCCTATCTCCCCCTCAAGTAATCAAGCTCAAAACCTTAAAAAGCTGATAGACACATTTGAGAAGAAAACAGATGGCAGCTTACTCTAGAAGCTGGACATGGAGTTTTGGAAATATAAGACGTGCCCTGTGTATGTTTGTGTTTTTAATTGTTTGTTTTGGAGTTTAAAGCCTATTCATATGAACAAAGGTAATGTGTCCAGAGACTTTGTTAACCTGCTTTATTACTGGTTGCATCAGAAAACCTGCAACCCAAAAAAACTTGTATTTCTTCAGAGCCATGTGGAACCTGCCTCTGACATACAAAACCACATATGTTAATCTCAATAGTTAAATTTTATATATTCAGGATGGAAAATATCTATTTTTTTAAAATTACCATTTAAATATATTTACCGTATTTTTCGCCATATAGGACGCTCCGGCGTATAAGACGCCCCCGAGTTTTTAAATAAAAAAGCCGGACACAAAAAAAAAAAAAAAAAAAAACCCACCACCACACACAAAAAGCGCCTCGCTCTCCCGTCCCCGCCGCGCGGGCAGGATGCTGGGAGCGCGCCGCTCTCCCGTCCCCGCCGCGCGGGCGGGCTGCTGGGAGCGCACCGCTCTCCCGTCCCCGCCGCGCGGGCGGGCTGCTGGGAGCGCGCCGCTCTCCCGTCCCCGCCGTGCGGGCGGGCGCTCCCAGGGGCCCCGGGGCCCGAGCTGCTCCCGTTCCCCGCCGGCCCCAACACATGCGGGTGGGCTCGGGGGGGAAGCGCCGCCCCGCCCCGCCCGCCGGGCCACCTGCAGCCGCCCCAGCTCCAGCTGCCCGGTGAGTTTAATATATTCGGCGTATAAGACGCCCCCCCTAATTTTGAGGCTATTTTTGGGGGTTAAAAAGGCGTCTTATACGCCGAAATATACGGTACTGTCAGGTTAGAAATCATAGGCCAAATTTATTCCTGGTGCAACTCCAAATCAGGTTTGAATTCGGACCTCTATATATTTTAAATGTTCCTTTTTTCTGATAACAACACTGAGATGATTATAACTGAAGAGATTTTAAATGGCTTGTTTATTTGTTATCTTTATGTTGTTAGTTTTCTTTCCACATTTCATTTGGATTGGAACAAAGTAAACTAAATCAGTTACATTCTAGTGGCTGGTTTTCATTATTTAGCAAAATGCTGTCATTCTTGATTTGTATACTTTACAGAAAAATGTTTGAATCCAAAAGAAAGACATTTTAATGTATATTTTTATGTGTGTGTGTATATATATTTTGACCTGTTTTCATATTTATTCACATGGATATTTGAAAACATTTCTACTAATTAGGTTTTGTAAAACTTTTAAAAGCAAAATTTAAACTTTGGGTTTAAACTATTAGGAGGAAGAGTGAGTACAGTAAAACCTCCATTTAACGGACTAATTCGAGCAAGGGGGTGTCCGTTAAATCAAAAAGTCCGTTATTTAATAATAATCATAAAAAAATGAGCTGTCGGAGCAGCAGCCCACCCGCCACAGGGTCAGGGCGGCAGCTCCGCAGCCCGCCCGCTGCTGGGACCCAGGCGGGAGCCGGCAGCCAGCCCGCCTGCTGCTGTGACCCGGGCGGCAGCCGGGAGCCGGCAGCCAGCCCGCCCATTGCTGTGATCCGGGCGGCAGCCAGGAGCTGGCAGCCAGCCCGCCTGCTGCTGTGACCCGGGCGGCAGCCGGGAGCCGGCAGCCAGCCCGCCAGAAATGGATCAGCAATGCATCAGACTTGCTCAGAAATTTTGTCCGTTGCATCCAAAGTCCGTTAAATCGAGGGTTTACTGTACTGGCTATATAAACAAAATGAGTCAGGATCTTGTTTTTGCCTGGCAACTCTGCCACTGACTCACTGCATGGCCTTGGATGAGTTACTTAATTGTTCTTTGCCTCAGATTGTCCTTTAATAAAATGCCTATTGTACTCACCTCATCGGGGAGATGTGAGGCTTAATGAACTAATGTTTGTATAATTATTAAAAATCCTCGGATCTAGCAAAGGGAAATAATTATTATTTATAAGTATTCTTTAATTAATATCATTCAATTCCTTCCTAAATTTACTTATTTTTATTATTAGTCTAAAGAACTGATGCAATCTTAATTCTGATGGAATAGCCTTCTCTCCTAGAATAAGGCCATTATTGCTCCTTCACTATCCATGAAAAAGCTCTATTACTAATATTATAGTCCAGGTCATGCTGAGAGAAGAGTCATCTGGAGTCATCTGAATCTCAGTAAAATAACTCAGAAGAGGAAAAAAGGGGGAAAAGATCACAGAATTAAAAGAATGTAGCCTATAATGCTTTTAAAACAGCAGTGGCCCAGTACCCACGTACTGTTACTGGAGTCTGTTGCTTAAAGCAGGAACAATTTATGAATAGATCATTTATATTTATAATTAAATGCTCAGTCTTCATGTGAGATCCTCTTGTATGTGAGTAGCTCTATTAAAACAGGACTGAAGATGTATTAGAGGTGTCCAGCAGTGTCAATCATAATTTTAAACATTATTTTAAAAAAGCACAAACAAAATTTTTTGTTTGTGCTGATTAGGTTAGCTTTCAGCAGTTTGGCAGGCTGATCGCAAGGCCATTTACAGCCAGGAAATAGTGATGATAGTGAGGCATCAGGCAGCTACCAGGCTGCAAACCCCCTTCTCTCTGCTCCCTCTGTTAAACTGTCACTGCACTCAGCTTCCACTGCACTTTTATAGTGTAATGTACCAAAATAAACCCTTCCATAGTCCCACCCAGGTATAAACAGAATGTATATCTAATTCAAATTCAGCCAATCAAAGGGTATAAACAAAGCAGAAAGCCCTGCCTCTTGATTATTAATTACTCACACTGGTCAATCACATTTAACCTGCCTAATCAGGATGCAGGGTGATGCATATAGCCCTTCCCATTCCTTGCTGAGCTGCTCCACTTTTGACCAATCAGAAAAGGTCTTTCTCTCTCTGGCAGAACCAGTTTTTAATTGGTATGCTGAGGACCCTTGCCTGAGCTGTACTTTGTGCTGCCTGAACACAGAGTCAGTTTAATATTGTGCTTGAATTGTACAGTAGTACTGGTAGCATTCAGTATATAAACTCAAAGTCTGTAGGTTGCTTAAATGTGTGTGCTCTCAATGTATGTAGCTATGTCTAATATCCAAAATAATCATAAGATTTTGCTGGCTACTTTGGCTTTCATGGCCAGTTATTAAAAACAATCATATCATATTGTTATGAACATGTACTATAATGAAATGAAAGGCATTTTATTTTTTGTCTCAGCACTAATTAAGGACCTGATCCTGCAAACATTGACTACCTAGCCCAGTGCTTCCTCTTAGTGGGAAATATTTGCAGAATTTAGCCCTAAAACTGTAAGTAATTGAGCCAGGTTTTTTGTTATATATAACTTTTTGTTTTATATCAAAATCAGTATGTTCACTTTGTGTTAAAATGTTAAAGAGGACATGCATTTAAAAAAAAATCCTTCCTTTCCCTAGTGAAATTTTGCTTGTAATTCCTTTTCTTATTTGACTCTGCTCAGGAAGACTGGTGATATTAGGGTGCTTCCTCAGTTTAACCTTTTAGCCCGTGATATCATTACTAGAAGAGGAGGAGGAAGGATTATTTTTAGTACCTAATTTTCCCATCAGCCTGCTGAATGTAACTGGTCCTTGCTGTGTAAGTGAGAACCCAAGAGTATGTGGTTGGTTTACCCATAATTTCTCAAAATACTAAAAATAATGTTTCTAATAATTTTGATTATGAAATACAGTTGTAACAAAAATTGTCATTTAAAATAACAGACTGTTGTGGCAACTACAAATGGCTATGAGAAGTAGTTTTCTGTTTCATACCTATAAGCTTTTTTGAAATCAACTGCTATAAACTGCTGGGCAATCTAAGAATCACGGTAGCTAGTTCTAGAATAGCAGCCGTGTTAGTCTGTATCCGTAAAGAAAGCCAGGAATACTTGTAGCACCTTAGAGATTAACTAGTTTATTTATGCACAATTTTTTTTCTTTTGTTTCTGTGTGTATAAATGCATTTTACTCACAAAAGCTTATGCTGAAATAAACTAGTTAGTCTCTAAGGTGCTACAAGTATTCCTGGCTTTCTTTGGTAGCTAGTTCTGCTTGCCTCCAAGGAAACCTTTCTCTATAGTTAGAAAGTACCACCTCCTTTTGTAACTACCTATGAAGTAACAAAGGCCGCAATCTCACAAACACTTATGTACATGCTTAGTTTTAAACATGTGAGTTAAGGAAACTAATGTTTCCCAGAGCTGGAGCTGATGTGATATACCAGGAAGGCACAGTATGAATATAATTGGCAATTGGTACATACCATGAATTAAAATCCCATTGAAACTTCTACTGACTTCAGTGGGGCCATGATTTCACTACAGATCTCTTCTAAATCAAGATTTTGTATGGTGGGAATTTGCTGATTAAATTTATCTTATAAAAGTATGATTAATAATTACCCAAGTCTAGAAAACATATTTGAGGGGAGGAAAGCAGCAGTCATTAAAAATTAAAGGTG
The DNA here is from genome assembly GCA_032164245.1 of Sternotherus odoratus. Lineage (NCBI taxonomy): Eukaryota > Metazoa > Chordata > Testudines > Kinosternidae > Sternotherus > Sternotherus odoratus. Next base: position 12,368,278 of record JAVMKO010000043.1, read on the forward strand.
TAAATAAATTAAATTTGTATTTACTTGCATAATATTTTCTTTGCTTTCACAGAGCAGTAGTGTGTTTGTGTTGTCTGTTGTAAACAGGTTAGTTTTAATAAGTTTCTTGTTATGATTAGTAATAGCATTACTATTTTGCACTTGTTCATGTACATTGTGCATCCATTAAAATGATTAAATACATTTTTATTGGTTTATTTATCTGAGTCACTTTATTGCTGCTACATAAAGCTTGAAGTGATTATAATCCACAGATTGAATTACATAAAAAGTTTCTGTAGCTATTCCATATCATTCCAGTTTTTATTAAAGTCCTATTTTCCTCTTAAGTTGAGTGAGATATATCCAATTGCATTGATACAGTGGGCTGAAAACACTGGTGCTTAATAAATAACTGTAGCAGCAACATTTTAAACTCCGTAATAATATTGATTTTAGGGTCCCTTACAAACTATGGAAACTACAGATACATGTTTTAAAAATTAAAATAATAATGTTTAGCATGTACATGTTTATAAAGCACTACATAAACATTAATAAGCTTGTTCTTACAACTCTTAGGCCTTGCCCCCCTAAACATTTATATAAATGTTAGAGTTTCAGCATGTGTGTGGTGCTGTGACGTCAGTGGGACTACTCAGATACTCAAAGTTAAGAATGTGTATAATTGTTTTCCAGGATCAGGGCCTTAAACCCTGAATCTGCAGTGACCGCTACATGGATGCATTCCAGGATTGGGGTCTAAGAGCTAATTAAACTAAAGACAAGACAATGATACCTATCAAGTTGAAAACCCTCAAACAGGGACTGAACAGCTACTATTGAAGTCAGTGAAAAATGCCACTCTATGTTAATAGGATCAGGATCAAGCCATTAAAATACATCTACCTTTCTACACACTCCCATTCAAATGATGAATGACCCCATAACCGAGAGAGTAAACTTGCTAAATTTTATTTATTTGAGGCCCAAATTCGAGAGGTGTTGGTCACTCTCCTATCCCAGTGTGGATGGAACCCTTTAGGCCTTGTCTATTTCAAGGAAGATCTTGAAACTTGGTGGGAGCCTTAGTGTAGTTATCCTGCCATCTGTGACATGATTTTCAGAACTATGTTGAATAGACTTGTTGGATAACAAGCTGTGCCCTGCAATGAGTTGTGCCCTGGATTGAGGCCTATATCATTTGACCCACTGGGAAGTAAGTCTGTTCCACACTGTTGAAATTGTGGAGGTAACCAATAGGCTGTCTACCTTGGGTTGCTAACATGGGTGTTTGCAATGATTTTTTTTTTAAAAATCTTTACTATAGATGGGGCCTGAGAGACTTTAATTTTGAGCTCATTTCAAAGACAGTTTTAAAATTAATGTTTCATGAAGGGATTTTGAAGTGTGTTTCATTGAGCTCTCCAGTGGGGCAGCACTTTTTAGTATAGGTACCATTGAAAAGATCTTTGCATAAATAAATACATTTTAATCTCTAGTTTGACTGCTGCAAGCTGCAACAATTTGGAGCAGTGAGCTTGGCTTTTTAAAAATATAAAAAATCGGTTTTTAAGTGTTCTTGAAATAAGCACTCATATGTATCCAGATTCTGCAAAAATGTTTCTTCATATGAGGGAGATGCATTATAAACTGTTTTAAAATTACATTTGAAAAATGAACGAGATTTGGCACGTCTGCCTCTTTAAATCTTACTCATTCCAGCTTGACAGCCCTATGGTGTTTCTCCGCCGTTCTCACTTGTGTGTGTGGCTATTTTGAAAGAGGGGGGGGGTGGGGCATCACAAATGTAAATCCTTTGAAAGGGGTGGGAGCAAGTTGTACCTGATTTTCTTTTTCTTTTTTTAGTAGAAGTGAGTGAAGTTTTTAAAAAAATTAAATATAATTACAGTCGTTATTCTCCCTCCCTTCCTCTCTCCCATGCTTTGCATTTTAGGAAGCTCTGTTGAAATGTAATCAGGCAGTGAGCTGAACCTCTATGTGTCTGTGCCTGCCGGGGTCCTGCCTCCGGAGCCCGTGCGGGGATGTCTCGGAGACCCCGCGCTGACTGCTGCTCAAACATCACGGTGAGTTTGTTACAATGTAGCAATTTCTCTTTAAATCTCTTAACTCTCTCTACCTGCAACTCAGGGCTGTGACAGGGCGAAAAAAACTGTGGAGGAGGGGGGGAAAGGGAGCCTTGCACCCCTCCTAGGGTAGCATCCCTGTTCCCTTTCCATTGCTCCCCCAATCCAGTTCCCCCCCAAACAGCCTCCTGTTACTGCGTCTGCAGGTCACGTCTACAGAATACAATGTAGCTTTATAAAACGATACATAACATTCTATCGTGCCCTGCACAGACAGAGCGGTGGAAAGAGGGGTGCTGGGTGCCCCTTTCTCAGATCCCCACAACCTTCTGGAATCACCCTTCTCCCCCTCCCCCAGTAAAGGGGTGGGGGCTTTGGGGAGGGAAAATGAGCTGTTAGTTTGCTGTGTTGGATGGTTATGACTTGGTTTTGATTTCTCGGTTGAGATTGTAAAGCCATCGTTTGTCTGTTACCCCACCCCCCACTCCTCCCAAGTAAAAATCAAGAAGGATGTCCACAGAGGGGTCTTATCTTATGCTCGATTTTAAAACAAATGTTTTAATGGAGAGGTGATGCAGAGCAGATTTTTAATGTCAAAATAAAGAAGCCTGATCTTCATGGTTGCTGCTCTGCAAGGTATTACAAACGGTACATTGGGATTTGACATGGTATGCTAAAATCAAGCCTGGAGCTCCACTGAGGAGAGACGACCTGCCAGTTAAGGGTTATCCTTCAATTGCTCCTCCCTTATGAAATTTCAGACTTGTGTTTTTGGCATTGTTTTGCAAACCAGTGTTTGTCTGCTCAGCACTGATTTATTTTTAAAAAAACGCAGTGCAACATGATTATGGTGTCTGGTAAAGAAAACTAAATGAACGTTATTAACCTTTTTTTGCAAATGGGTGTCTCACTACTTTTTTGTGGCCCTGAAGTTTGGCTGCGTACGTTTTAAAAATATATTTGGTAAATAAACCTGCCATTGATTATATTCATTCTCTCCACATTTTCCGTTTGTGTGCCTGTTATGCTTTGATTTAAATTTTAGGTGGCAAAAATATTTTTGAGAATGTTGCCCCTATTTTGGGGGGTAGAGGGACATTTTAATATAACACACAATATGATCTGCTTATTTTTTTTCCTGTGGTTTTGCATATCCTACTTATTGTCAAATCTGATAGATTTCTGCTAGTTTATCCAAATATCTGTATACTTAAGGTATTATTGGTAAACAACACACATGCTTCATTGAAAAGTAATTGAACTTTGGTGAGGTATATAAACTTATTTTAACTCAGAGTATAACTGAGCTTTTCCAAGCAAATTCAGATTAACTGAGACTGAATGTGTTGTATTGATTGACTCAAAGGGTTCTGGTCAAACCCATGTTGTCTGTATTTCTCTGCAGTGATATTTCTGTGAGTACAGGTGCTACTGATCAAAACTGTCTGTTTATCACCAAGTACAAAAGGAAAGGTGTTTGGAAATAGCTTTACATGGGGCTGAAATACATCGATTCGGTTGTGCTCAGGTTAGGTTTTTAAAGACATTTTAAAAATAAGATCACAGTATTATACTTCATCATCCACTGAAGTGTGTGTAGGGTTTTATTGCTTTTCAACACTAACTAAAAATATTTTCAGTTTTGCAGTCAGTATTTTATTATTAAAATAATTGCACTAAACATCCATAATTTTTCTAGAACAAGAAGTCAAAGTGATACGGGTGACTTTATTTCATTGGTTATTTAGCCCCATTGAGCTTCAGAATAATAGACATGTGGATGTTTCCTTTTTAAGTGCTTGAGCAGTCAAGTATTTCGCTGTAATGAATCTACTTGTGACTTTTTACAGATTACATCATTTAGTGTCAAAATCCTACAGTAGTCTCTGTTCTTTTCTTTGTTTCGTGTTCTTGCTAAGCAGAGCATTCAATTATAACTGTAAAAACTAATGCAACTTTTAAAATTGATCAAATGCAGCAGCTTTGAATTTTTCTTTCTTCTTTAGAGAGTTTGGATTCCAAAAATGAAGAGTGTAATTGATTGTTCAGGGCTGCTATTTTCATGGCTGTAGTTTAGGCACATGTGGCATTTGCATGAATGCTCCTTAGCAGTGCCAAAGTTCCTGTCTTTTGCCAAATAATATTTGCTTCTTTGCCATTTGGTGCAGATCCACGATACTGTGCCAAGTGGGAGCTGAAAGTTCATAATTTTTTTGTTTGTTCTGTTCCAGGACTAAATGTATTTCTCATACTACAGCTAAGAAATGGTTTGGGATAATCAAAGTTAATTGAAAACATTAAAATATGGTGTTCTTCTATTTTATTTGGAACAGAATTGCTATATGATCCCTTTTCTTAAAACCAAACACTGCTCTCTGTTTCAGAGCCTTCATATATGAAATATAAAACAATACACTTTTTTAGGTTCCTCCTACCCCACTCCCCTATTGTAGTTACACCCTGAGTATGAAGGCTAAAAGCAAAAAAAAGCCTTTACAGATATTATTTACCAAGCAGAAAGGAAATATTCAGTGTCTATAGAAGATAGCCTTGGTACGTCCCTCAAACTTCATAACCCCACCTCTGTTTTATATATGTGCCAAGGTTGAGGAACTATGGACAGACCAAATAATTTGAAAATGAACACTGACTGCTCTTCTTTTAACAACCTGCTTACTTCTGACCCAGAATTTTCATTACATGATTTTTGTAAAAAGTCAGGGGGAAGTCATCCAAGGTCTCCATTGTGTACAGGAAAATCATTTATACAGCATCCAGAGTACATCCTAGGTGCTTTACAGACAGATACAATAAATACAACTCCCTGCCCTAAAGATCTGACTGTCTAAACCTCCCAGTCCTGTGGTGCGATGTGGCTGGAAAGACCCTTGTGCTCTTATAGACACACAGCAGGTACACTAGGATTCTGGATGGGTGTGGGAATCTATTTTCACAGTCCGCTTCCCATCAAGTTCCAGCTTTGGGGCCTAAGGCCTTGATCCTGGAAACATTTAGGTATGACTTCACCCATGTTTATCGCCATTAATTCAGTGTGACTACTCACTGAGTAAAGTTATACACGTGCTTAAGTGTTTGCAGGATCAAGTCCTAGACATAACTCCACAAGTGGAAGTGATAAATTATATAAGTGAAATATGATGAAGGAAGGACAAGGGTTGTTGTTTGAACTTCTTGGTCACATACATTTTATATACTCAGACATAAATATACCTTTTTATATTGTGATAAAGACTGGTATTTTTAAACTGTAGTAATCGCTTCTCGGCCTTTTGGCTAAGAAAGCATTATCTAAAAAGTTAATTTTAATGTAATCATGGAGAGTAAGTTAATGGTTCGGATGAAGCTTTTTGGCAAGGGAATTTACATATATAAAAAGTCAGTTGCCCTTTTTATAACTGAGGGAAATTATAGATAAGCTAGCATGCTGTTTAGATTTAACCCCTTAGAATTTATTTTAAAATATATGAACATGTTACACCCCAAGTCTTTAAAGGGTTGATGCTAAGTAAAGAATAGTTCTCCAAGTCCAATTGAAAAAATACGTAGGTAGTGATAGATTTGGAGTTGTTAGAAAAGATGAAGATGCCACATTTAGTGTTAGTTTTCCCAACTCTGGCTTTTTCCTTTGTCATGCATTTTCCCTTACAGTGTATGTCCATGGACATAGTTTGTTTTTCAAACAGCAATCTTCCTCCTTTATTTTCCCTAAATAAAACTACTGCTTCTATGTAGAGCTATTTATAATTATTTACGTACCCTCAATTGATGTTTGCATGTATGGTAACTCCATTTAATGTTAAGCTGCATCCATTGGCTAAGGTTGCCAATTTTCTGATTGTGCAAAACTGAGTATCTCTGCCTTGCCCTGTCCTGAGCCCTTTCCCCGCTGCTTCTCTGAGGCCCTGTCCCCACTCACTCCATCCCCCCTCCCTCTGTTGCTGTTGGAGGTTGGGGGCTGTGTGTGCAAGTGAAGGGTGAGGGCTCTGGGGTGGGGTCTGAGATGAGAGGTTTGGGAGACAGAAGAGGGCTTCCGGGGCAGGGGGTGGGCTGCAGGGCGGGATTGGGCTCTGGTCTGGGAGTGCAGGCCCTGGGTGGGGCCAGAAATGAGGGGTTCAGAATGCAGGAGAAGGCTCTGGGGTAGGGGGTTGGGGCTCCAGCTGGGGTTGTGGGCTCTGGCGTGGGGCTGGGGATGAGGAGTTTGGGCGCCAGAGAGGGCTCAGGGTTGGCGAAGAATGTGTGTGTGTGTGTGTGTGTGTGTGTGTATGAGTGAGCTCTGGGAGAGAGTTTGGGTGTGGGAGGGGACTCCGGGCTGAAAGAGGGAGTTGGGGTGCGGAAAGAGGTGCGGGGCCCCAGCATCGCTTACCGTGGCTCCCAGGAAGCAGCCACCAGGTCCCTGCAGCCATTCGGTCAGGGATGGGCAAAGCTTGTGGCCCAAGGGCCACATCGGGGTTGTGCAACTGTATGGAGGGCTGGGTAGGGAAGGTTTTGCCTCCTCAAACAGCCTGGCCCCCACCCCGTATCCATCCTCTCCCACTTCCCGCCCCCCCCCCTCAGAACCACCAACCTATCCAACCTCCCCTTCTCCTTTTCCTCTGACTGCCCTTTTCCGGGACCTCCCTCCTATCCAGACTCCCCTGTCTCCTGACTGCCCCAACTCCTATACACATTCCTGCCCCCTAACAGGCCTCAGAGGATTCCTATGCCTATCCAACCCCACTGCTCCCTGTCCCCTGACTGTCCCGTCCCCCCCGAACCTTCGCCTCATCCAACCGCTCCCTGTCCCCTTACTGCCCCCCAGGACTCTCTGCCTCTTATCCAACCTCCCTTACCATGCTACTCATGCAACATGAGCTCACAGCCCCGCCACCTGGCTGGAGCCAGGCCCATCGCCTCGCTGCCCAGCAGGAGTGGCAGGCCAGAGCGTGGCAGGTGCAGTGAACTGAGGCTGTGGGGAAGGGGCCAGAGGTGGGAGCCTCCCTGGCCAGGAGCTCAAGGTCCAGGCAGGACAGTCCTCCAGGCCGGATGTGGCCTGCGGGCTATAGTTTGCCCACCTATGCCCTAGGTGCAAGGCAGCCAAGGAGGCTCTGTGTGCTGCCCACAGGCATCACCCCCGCAGCTCCCATTGGTTGTGGTTCCCAGCCAATGGGATCTGTGGAACTGGCACTAGGGGCGAGGGCAGCACGTGGTGCCTCCCTGGCAGCCCATGTTTCTAGGGGCTACAAGGACCTGGCAGCTGCTTCTGGGAGCCCCGCAGAGCTAGGGCAGGCAGGGAGCCTGCATTAGCCCCGGGCCCCTGCTGCGCCACCAACCGGACTTTTAATGGCCAGTTGGCAGAGTCCCTTTTCAACCGGGCATTCTGGTTGAACACCGGACACCTGGCAACCCAACCATTGGCAGGAGACTGGACCCTTTAAACTAGGCTCAGCTTTCACTTGGGTTGTCTCAACTCTGCAAAAGGTTGATGCCAAATACAGACGTCCTTCAGGAATGAAAAATATGCAGAATTTAGGTGTACAAATGTCACACATACTGTAGAATCTCTTATAGTGAATTTTTATCTAGTTACATTCTGTTGTGCAGTAGAGTGAAAATTCTGAATTAATTCATATGTGCAAACTGCAGTGCCAGTTACAAACAACTTCACTGTTGTTGTGCTGTGAATTTTTGCTAATATTTCACTGTGCAGTTAATATTTTTCTATGTACTGGTCAGGCCATATGTACATATTCCCCCATTCACAATACTTAGTTTAAAAGAAACATCACAACCAATTCCCAATGGGTAATGCCTCATCTGTACTAGACAGTTATACTGTGTGCTGTTAAAATGTTAATATTGGTCTGTTTGTGACTGACACATTTCAGAGCCTGAACTATATGTCCTGTTTCAATTGCATGTATCCCCTTGTTCATGCACCTTTACAGTATAGTAAAACAGTGCAAGCACATTGCCTCCTGGAAACCTAAGAACAGACATTATTTAGACTTGTAGAAGGGCTGACATAAACAGTATAAATAAAATATTCCTTTAGAAAGTTTGTATGTATGTTTGTATGCCAGAATTCTCCAGTGTAGACAAGGCCTTAATCTTCATGTTATGAGCGCCGTTCCCATGCATTGGCAACCATATTGGTAGTCTCAGTAGAGAACCTGAATTTTGATGTGGAGACTGAGCTATTGTCTTATCTCCTGAGGTGTTCTTTCCAGGTGAGAGTCAAGCCAGTTGGTGAGGCAGTGCAGAGGAAGTCTCTGAGGAAGGTTGAGGTAGGCTAGATAGGTTGAGGATTCAGTCTTCAGTGTTGTCAAGCTACAATCCTTTGCAGTTCCAAATGCAGTTACACACCACTCACAAAAAGCACCATTATTGATATCTTTTTGTTCACCCCCACCATTACTCTGTTACTTTATATACTCATCATTTCTGTATTTTTTTTTTTTTGTATTGAGGGATCCATAGTGATTTACTGGCAGGCATTAGAATAATCAGGTAAGTAAATATGCTCTGTTACACAATCTAGAGGAGTAACTTCATAAATCACTTACATTATGGACTGTCTCTTTCCATGTTGAGTCTCGAGGGAAGGAGGAAATTGTGCCTTCATCTGTGTGCACTACTCCCATTAAAATAAATAGAAACCTATGCATTTGAAGGTACCGTTTGTCCCTCAAAGAACCACTGTTTCAGAGGCAGTTCTGGTGCTGAGGCGAACATACCAGCAGTGGTACAATACTAGCTGTCATTCATTGGTAATTTTCAGTTATCAATAATCTCTGCAGGGTTGTTTTGTCTTTCCTTCCTTTCTTTGAGTAACAATTGATTTCATTTGCATTAGCTGTTAACCATGAGGGGTATCGGTTCAGCCCCAGAGCGGTGTTGCCTCCTCATTATTTGTGGTTGAAACCCTTCCACTATTGCATTCTTGCTTTCTCAAATCTGGGGACTCACACGTCTATTCAGTGTTTTCTGTATGAAACATCCAGACAGGTTGATTGCACACCATAGACTCCTTTGCACATGACAACTCAGAATACACCTTCAGAGATTCCCCTCTGCCCCCAAGGGCTTTGGAACCTCAGCTATAATTGTCATCCTTTACATATCTGTGTCATAGCAAAGAAGTTTGCCCAAGACTAACCTTTTAATGCAGTAAACAGATATACAGTCAGCCCTCTCATACTCCCCCCCCTCCCCCAACTACAACAAGGACAGCCTATTTTTGTAAATCATCCTGGTCATCACTAAGATGCATAATCATATAATTTTCATCAACAGTAGAAATTACAGATTTATGATATTCAGTGTCCACTTTTATCCCTTTTTAAAAAAGTAATAAAATGACCCATGCCACTTCTATCATCAGTGCATTTTATATGTTGTATAGAGATGTTGGAAGATTTTTGAGGTCTTGTCAACACTGGAGATTTGTTCTGATCTCATCCACTGGTGACCAACCACTGAGTGAGTACACTGGTATAAACCCCTAGCAGGAAAACCTAGTGTTACACAGGGTGAGTGTACCCCTCCTTGATACTAGGGGGTAAGCTTTACTGATGCAAATAACAGACTTCCCTGTCTACACTAGGGGTTTGCATCACTGTAGCTGTGCTGGTTGCTGTCCACCAATGGCTGAAATCTTCAGTGGACTTCAAGGATTTTAACAGGGCTTAAAAATTTTACCTGACACCTGGTTACCTTAGGACTAAGCTTATTAGACAAGATGTGCTATCCTCTGTCCCCCCTCCAAAGCCACATTCCCCCTGCACTATAAAGGACTAAAAAAGTTGTGTACTGTATTTAATTGTAACATATTGTTAATTAACGTTCTGTTTAACAAATCTTTTCAGATATAACTTGCTACTGGAACTGATTGAATAGCAGAAAAAATGGAATATATTTGCTCATTTACACCAGTATTAATATAGCATTATATTTGCCAAATAGGATTTTTCCAGCTATAGAGATGGTCTTGGTACCACAAAAACTCCAGGTTTTGCCAATATTCATTTTAGCCCAAACTAAAACAATCAAAGAATATATTTACCACTAGCGAAAATACCCGGCGTTGCTCGGGTCAGTCGGAGGTGGGGAGGGGGCAGAGAGCTGAGCGAATGCAGGGTCCGTTGGAGGGGGCAGAGAGCAAACCTGACACCCCCACCTCACCCCCCCGACCAAACCCGACACCCCCACCTCACTTACCCCTTGACCAACCCCGACTCACATTCTCACCCCCCCACCCAAACCCAACACCCCCACGTCACCCCCCTACCAACCCCAACACCCTCTGACCAACCCCAACACCCACACCTCACCCACCCAGACACCTTCCCACCCCCCCAGACCAAACCCAACACCCTCGGCTCACTTACCCCCCAACCAAACCCGACACCCCCACCTCACCCCCCCTGACCAAACCCGACACCCCTACCTCACTTACCCTCCGACCAAACCCAACTCGGGTCCGTCGGAGGTGGGGAGGGGTCAGAGAGCTGAGGGATTCCGGGGTCTGTTGGAGGTTGGGAGGGGGCAGAGAGCTGAGGGATTCCGGGGTCCGTCGGAGGTGGGGAGGGGGCAGAGAGCTGAGGGATTCCGGGGTCCGTCGGAGGGGGGAGGGGGCAGAGAGCTGAGCGAGTGCGGTGTCTGTTGGAGGGGATTATGACATCATAACTATGTCACAGAGAACAGCAGCTGCCCAGCTGATGTGATTGGCCTTTAAATAATTTCACCCCTGGGGGGTGTCAGAGGTGAGATTTGAAAAATTTTCGACTCTTACGGTCATTAGGACCCTAAGACTTCTAACTGTACCAAATTTCAAGTCTCTAGCTCAAACGGTGTGGAAGGAGTAAGCTTACATACACGCATACATACATAACACGCACGCACGCACGCATACACCATTTGACTTTTATATATATAGATATCTCATTTGAACACTCCTATTTACTACACCTCTCTTACTATTGTTTCGTTTCTTTCCTTTCCTGTCTCCACTTTCTCTTTTCTGTCATAGATCATGGTATATTTTTTCCTAAGTTGTCTTTGGTGTGTTTCCTTTTTCTTTCTCTCTCTTCCATTCCCTTTCCAATCATTGTGTTGTCCCTCTCCTCTGATATTTTTTTTTTCTCCCTCCAACTCTTTCTTTACTTCTCTTTTTTTTAACATATTCCGTAAACCTCTTCCTCTTTCCCAGCCCCATCCATGCATGAAGAGGGCTTGAAAATTTTAACAGACCACTAACAGCTAGATGATTGCTGCTACAGATGGATATGAAAGAACATGTGCGGGGTGGAAGTTGGCGGGGAGAAAGGGGAAGGGTGCCTCCACTGTTCAGGGCAACTTTGCCCCTCCATGAACTTTCTGGCTGCTTCAGGGAGCTCTTTTTGTCACTCCATTTCCCCAGCCTTCACATTTTCATCCCGGACTCCACTGTCTGTCTCTGCTTTTACTTTTTGCTTTGTCAAGAATCAGCGGAATGAAATTGACCTGTTTCTTGTCATTTTCATTGCTGCCCAGAGAGAACTGAAAACCAGCCATGAAAACTAACAAGATTCTGCTCAGTTTTCACTCTGGTGCAGTTAGTGGAAGCTCTAAGCAGCAGCAGAGGCAGGAAAACTAGAGTCATTGGTTTACATTCAGGTTAAAGTTTTCTTTGTTACCGTAAGCAGTTGAAATACCTGAAAGGTGATGCATGCACTAGACAAAGTTCCCTAGTCATCCAGGACAAATGGATTTTTCAAGCCTTGGTTAGAAAAATAACTTGAAAATGGTGAAGAGCTTAAAAAAACAGTTGAAATCAGTTTAAAGTTAGTGGTGGTCAAAAGTAATTGCTATTTGGTCACCCTTCCACCATTTTCTGTGTAAGTAAACTATTTGTTTCAGCCCATTTCCTAGTAGGGTGGGTGTCCATCTCTCTCTCTGTCACACACACACACACTCTCCCTCTCTTTTTCACCACCTTAGTTGGCCTACTTGGCTGCATCTACATTAGCAAATAGTATGTTTCATAATTCATCTCTGCTGCCGCTGTAGACAAAGGTGATCTATCCAGGTTCGGGATGTAAGGCACACTGTCAGGAAAGCCCACACTACTACTGCATCTGTTTTACCTATTCTATGGATCAATGACATTAGTCTCCAAGGACTGTCATTCTGACACCTTTCACCATCATAAAATTCACTTTATTATTTTTGACAAAGTTATTAACAATCTCTGCATATGTATTTGAACTAAGACTTTCTTAAGAGATGGGTTGGAAAACAGCAAATCATCATGAGGGTTTTCAGACAAGGATGATTTCTGCCGTGCACACAGCAAGTGCAGAGGAAGGCATCTCTCTCTCTGAAAAGAGAACACTTTGCTTTCTATTGTACTCCTCCTCCTGCTGTGGTTGAGGGAATGAGAGTCTGGAAGTGATTTCAAGCAAAATGTTACAAGTAAATACAGCATGTTGGGGGAGGGGGAAGGAAGGGAAAGGAGAGACAGAGGGCAGTCAGGCTCCGAGTTTCATTGTTAAAAGGAAGGTCCCCTGACCTAGAAATGAGACATTTCAGTCACCACCTAGGGACATGACAGCATCAACCAGACAAGAACTAGAAATTCTTTCAAACAGCATTCTCGAACCTTTTAAAAAAATGATGTGGTATCTTCCTAAACATGGTAGAGAGAGAATTCATACTTGAAAATATTTCTTCTCGTGTATCCTAATTCCTCCCATCAACCTGGGTTATAATCATTAAGGACATTTCCGTACAAAGAACCAGTCATGCCTCCTGGAAGTTTCCCACCTGACGCCATCCTTCCTCTGGCTTTGCCGTAATAGGGGAAGGAGTGTATTTTACTATTTGCCGTCTAGGCCTGCTCAAAACTAAAGACCCATTCCCTCCACTAAGGAGGAGGAACCACTGAGCTCAGACTGCAGTTGAGTAGGTGGGACAAGGAAAGAGAAAACAGGAATGAGAGTGAGGTCAAAGATTAAAAGTGAGAGCCAGAAAGAGAAACTGAGGAGAGAATCCTGGGTAGTGCCCACCACTCATCAAAGGCATCTGAGGAATCAGTGGACACTGCCCACAGGTATGGGCTCTGACTTCCTCTTCATCTGGGGTTCTTGACTCCTCGCTCTGCCCCAAGCCTGCCCTCACTCTACCTAGGGTTCCCAGTAGAAAAAGGATCCTCGAGACTGCTGTCAACACCACTGACCGGGTTGTTAAAAATCTGATTGGTGCAGGACTGGCACACTCCCTATCAGGTTCCACACGGCTTCCAGGAAGCGGTGACATGTCTCGCATTTCCTATGCAGAGGGAAGGCCCCGGCCTCTGCACATGCTGCCGCCACCCTGAGCACCAACTCCGTAGCTCCCTTTAGCCAAGAACAGCGGCCAATGGGAGCTGCGGGAGCGGCACCTGCGGGCAGAGGCAGTGCACAGAGATGCCTGGGAGGGAAAAGGGAGAAGAGTGTTTGAAGGCTATTTGTATTGTAGACATCAACATAGGGGGATTTTAAAAAAAAATTAAAGTACAGGAAAATGGCTATATACAATATAATTTTACATTGTTTTATGTTAAATATATTTATGTAACCCTAGTAGTGTTTTTGCTAAGTATTATTTTCCATAGTGCCAACTTCAGGGCAGATGTATTTCCTAGGGGTTCTGGGAATCCGGCTTCTATTGGCTGCTCTATAATCATATATAGGTCACTCCCTCTCCACCCCCCACTGCCATTTTTAAAGGAGCCTGATGAAGTTAGACACCTAGTAAAGTCCTTTGGAAGTTGGGCTTCTGATTCCCATCGGATACTTCTAAAATCCCAGCCACAGTCTATAATATGGGTATAGTGATACTAAGATACTTCATTCACAGTGTTTGAAGGATTTGAGGCTAGCTAATTAATTGAAAATCACTTCAAGATCTTTAGATGAAAGGCACCGTGGAAATGTAAATCATTATCATGGTGACTTTTTGCAGCTGTTATGGATTACAGGAAAATAAATGGTGGAGACAGTTAATTTTTTTCTTTGTTATATTCCTGGACTTGCATTGATAGTCTGAATATAAGCAGAATTGTGTTGTGTTTTGTTAGCATGTTTGGAGGCTAATAGTTAAATTGTACGTTTTGGATGCATTGTTTATAAACAAAACATCATATTCCAGCTGACCAAGTCCCAGTTTCCAAAACAGATAAACTAGTGTGTTTTTTTTATTATTATTTGAACAACAAAAGAAATGTTTTGTGGCACAAAGTATATATACATTTCTATTAAGGATGTTATTTGGGGAACTAATTTTCACACCCCTCCTATCCCATCATGGTTTAAAGGAATGTAAATTGTTCTTCCTATTTTCCTCTACACCAATATGATTCTGCAGTGAAATCGTCATAATGTTGATAATCTGATACATTCATTTCCATGGCAGCAGATTCATGTTACAAACATCATGAACATTTCCCTGCAAAATCTGTCTGTTTTATGTTCAGTGTTCTTATGGCACCCATTGCTATGCTATTTGAGCAGCATACATGAGAAGCTGGCCTCTGTGACACTAGACCATTATTCAAACCATAGAATTGGAAAATTAAGTTTATTTAAAATTTAGTTTCCTTTACCTTAATAAAATCATTTGCTGTTCTTCTAGAGCACCTTTCATTTGAAGATCTCCGTGCTTTACAAAGTTGTTAACTGTTGGTATCCTCATTTTTCAGATGGTAAAAATTAAGACACATGGAAATTAATCCTCTTGTCCAAATTCACATAGGGAATCCTTCTCTGACCACTGGATATTTTGTTTTCTATTCTCTGGGAACTGCAGGAGCATTGCATCACTGAAAATTTGGGTTCCACTGTGGGAAGTGCTGAATATCCTCACCTGCCCTCTGCACCTTATAGGATTAGACCCTTAGTGTGTTGGAACTATGCCAACATGCTGCTTTTTCATCTCCTGTCATAGTTGTCTTTGCAAATACATATATGCAGCAAGATTTTTGCAGAACATGTCAATCTGCCTATGTTCTTAATATTAAAACTAGATACATTTCCTGTCCCTACTACCTCTTTCCTAAGAGATACAAGTATAGTTCAAAGAAGGCCCACAAATAGTTTATAGTACTAGCTGAAAACTAGCTGATGTCACTCAAAGTAATCAGTGAAGTAGGATGGTGAGGCCAACACAGTCTAAAAAGAAATGTTGCTATAGAAAATCAGCACGGATGATAGTGTCTGGTAAATGCTGTAAAAAGGTTACCACTGCTCTCTCTCTGGGTGATTTACATTCCTTTCAAACTTACTGGTAAACATAAGAGTCTGAAAACAAATGAAAAAACAAACAGCAAAAAAACAAAATGAAAGCAAAAGCTAGACCTGGACAAGACAGAATTTTTTTTAAGTTAGACCCGTCACATGTAGGTTCTGGTTTGGCTCAAAGCCAGAAGACGGGACTGAGCTATTAAAATGTATTCTGCATACCATATGGAAAATATGATATCTAAAATGACATGGCACACATTAAAGCTACTGTCTCCACCAAGTAGTTAAGAGTCAGAGTTGATGAAAAATAAACTTTCCTCAACATTAGGCGAGTCAGAGCTGGCTACATCACTGTTCATCTCTTTATCATGTAGTCCATAACACCCCAGTCTAAAAGTGCTCAAATCTAATCAGGTTTAGGCATGCTCCAAAGTCCATTTATTTATCCAGGGTTTGAGAGGGGGAGAGGTAAGCTGAAGGCTGGCCGTAGCTGAGGAGAGTAAGATATCATTTGAATGTGAGGAGTGGTTGCTAGTTTTATTCTTGTATGACATGTGTGTTTCAGCATATGTTTAAAAATACAAATGCTTGGATCCATTAACTTTTTCGTTCTTCTTTTCATTATGCAGTGAAAGAAAATGTTCAAAAATAATCTTGCCTGTTTTTAATGGAAAGGCCCTACTGTTGAGAGCTACAGTGTTAAAGGTGTGGATGTTTGGGGGAGGGAGGTTTGACTTCTTTCCCCGGGGGTCAGTGTTATATCCCACAATCCTTGTATCCGTGACAGCATAGTGCATCCTTGGCATTAATACTCATTGCCTAAATAGTTTACCGACACCCCTTATGAATAGATATTAATGTCAGAAGGAAATATTATATTGTACAACCTCAGGGTTTAGATTTTTAAAGAATTTCAAAACCCAGATAGGCATCAAGTGTAAGCATTTATGCTCTTCATTGAAAGGTCTGTGCAGATACAGTGATGGGGCTGGATAATACAGGCATTGATTTCTGATTTATAAACAGATTTTATATTGGTTTTTGGGACTGAGAACTTACTACATTTAGGAATGGGTCAAGTTGATCCACTACTAGCAAAATCCCTGCATTTACCTGCTGTCTGTCTTCACAGTTAGGACACTCAGAGGATAGATTTTATAATATTATTGTCCTTTTTATTTCCCTTTTTACAATATGACTTCACACTACAACTTTATTTTTGTATCTTATCTTTCATACAAAGCCTCTGTAAACACTGAGTTAAATAAGAGTTACAGCAGTAGTGAGATTGTGTGGAAGAGCAGAGAGGAGACTAGTGATAAGTGAACTGTAGAAGTGGTGAGGGGAATACAGAGCAAGATCTCCTTTGCACTCTAATAACTATCATGCTGGGGACAGTGACAATGGGGTATCCTCTTCCGAAATTTTCCTCCCAGAACATAGTTAAAATGTGATTTGATCTTGCAAGGTATATATATATGATTGAATTGAATCCTGTGCCTGAATCAGTGCATCCCTGTTTAAGACTAGATCATTTAGTGTCGGTCTTCAAAATGGTTTTCAGTATTTTAATTTGAGTGTTAGTCGTGTTAGTCGGTATCAACAAAAACAACAAGACTAACAAATGTATTTGGGCATAAACTTTTGTGGGTTAAAACTCACTTCATCAGATGCATGGAGTGGAAAATACAGTAGAGAAGTATAAATACATGGCATATGAAAAGATTGGCATTGCCTTACCAAGTATGTATTGGGGGAGAGGAGTCAGAGCTAAGGAGTCAATTCAATTAACGTGGAAGTGGATTATTCTCAACAGTTGACAAGAAAGGGTGGAAATCACTTTTGTAGTGCTAATGAGGCCAGTGTAATCAAGGTGGCGCATTTCAAGAGTTAACAAGAAGGTGTGAGTATCAGGCTGGGGATATTTATTTTTGTAGTGATCCATCCACTCCCTGTCTTTATTCAGGCCTAATTTGATGGTGTCCAGTTTGCAAATTAATTCCAGTTCTGCAGTTTCGTGTTGGAGTCTGTTTTTTATTTTTTTTTTTCATTGAAGAATTGCCACTTTTAAGTCTGTTATTGAGTAATCAGGGAGACTGAAGTGTTCTTCTGGTTTTTGAATGTTATAATTCAGCGGTTCTCAAACTGTTGTGAACCGCAACTCTTTTTTACTTAGTTGATCGGCGCAGTGGACCCTTGTATGTCCGCTGAAAAGCCGCCGAACTGATTACTTCCGCATTCCGAGAGAGTTTGGCATATCCACCGAAAAGCCACCGAATGCAGAAGTAATCAATTCGGCGGCTTTTCAGCGGCACCAGGAGCTTGCGACTCCCCTGGCAGCGGTCGGCGACCCCCGGTTTGAGAACCGCTGTTCTAATTCTTGATGTCAGATTTGTGTCTCTTTATTCTTTTGCATAGAGACTGTCCGGTTTGGCCAATGTACATGGCAGAGGGGCATTGCTGGCACATGATGACATATATCACATTAGTAGATGTGCAGGTGAACAAGCCTCTGATGGTGTGGCTGAAGTGGTTAGGTCTTATGATGGTGTCCGGGTTTGTTGCAGGGTTTGGTTCCTGGGTTAGTGTGTTTGTTATATGGTGTGTAGTTCCTGGTGAGTATTTGCTTCAGATTGGGGGGCTGTCTGTAAGCGAGGACTGGCCTATCTTCCAAGATCAGTGAGAGTGAGGGATCGTCCTTCAGGATAGGTTGTAGATCCTTGATGATGCACTGGAGAGGTTTTATATGGAGGCTGTAGGTGATGACTAGTGGCGTTCTGTTACTTTCTTTGTTGTGCCCGTCCTGTAGTAGGTGACTTCTGGGTACCCTTCTGTCTCTGTCAGTCTGGTTCTTCACTACCATGTTGATACTGGATTCTCTGGCATAGTCATAGAATCACAGAACTAGGTAGGATCTTGAGAGGTGATTCTAGTTCAGTCCCCTGCACTCATGGACTAATTTTCTAGACCACTCCTTACAGATGTTTGTCTAACCTGCCCTTAAAAATATCCATTGATGGAGATTCCACAACCTCCCTACACAATTTATTCCAGTGCTTAACCACCATGACAGGAAGTTTTTCCTGATATTCAACCTAAACCTCCCTTGTTGCAATTTTAGCCCATTGCTTCTTGTCCTATCCTCAGAGGTTAAGAAAAAACAAATTTTCTTCCTCCTCCATATAACAACCTTTTACATACTTGATAACTGTTATCATGTCCCGTCCCCCCCACCTTCTCTTTTCCAGACTAAACAAAGCCCATTTTTTTAAACTTTTCCCTCATAGGTCATGTTTTCTAGACCTTTAATCATTTTTGCTGCTCTTCTCTGGACTTTCTCCAGTTTGCACACATCCTTCCTGAAATGTGGCTCCCAGAACTGGACACACTACTCCAGTTGAGGCCTAATCAATCGGAGCAGAATAAAGCAGAAGAATTACTTCTCGTGTCTTGCTTACAACACTTGTGCTAATACATCCCAGAATGATGTTAGCTTTATTTGCAACACTGTTACACTATTGACTCATATTTAGCTTGTGGTCCACTATGACCCCCAGGTCCTTTCCACAGTATTCATTCCTAGGCAGTCATTTTCCATTTTGCATGTGTACAACTGATTGTTCCTTCCTAAATGGAGTACTTAGCTTTTGTCCGTATTAAGTTTCATCCTATTTACTTCAGACCATTTCTCCAGTTTGTCCAGATCATTTTGAATTTCAATCCTATCCTTCAAAGCACTTGCAATTCCTCCCAGCTTGTTATCTATCCTCTGCAAAGTTTATAAGTGTATTCTCTATGCCATTATATACAGTGATAGTTGCTATATAGATGGGACCAGAGAAATAAGGTTTATAATATTGGTTAGATCAAGTCCATGGAAGGTTTTAAAAATGAGAGCAATTTATAACTGAATCCCCCCCCCCCCCAAAAAAAATGGCTAGATGATGGAATTATTTGAGGTTGGGAGTGATATGGGCATGGTCATTTTAACTCTCTATTTAAAAAAAAAATCTCTAGGAAATATGAACAGAACTACATTTATAAAGAAAACAGTCCAAATACTTAGCCTACTAACTATGTATGATTAGCCATTTGTAGCATAAAAATAAAATGTGTACGTTGACTTTGTTTGGCGGTGGGAGGGCGAGTGTTCAGACATTTGATTCCTGCAGAAATCACCTGTAAGTTCGCTTTTTAAAAAATCTTGTCCACTGCAAAAATATAGTGAAGGCAGCTGAGAAGGGTGGAGCATTCCTGCAGATCCTTCAGCAGAGTGTGCATTGAAATGGAGATTTTCTTGAGTCCCTGCAGGATTCTTGCAGATTCTGCAAATCCCTCACAGGGCCCTACAGGGATATTGTAATTTTCAGCTTTCTGCACTGTAGGATGCTTTGTTGTTGTGGTGGGGTTATCACAGCACCACCCCTGTTCTTTGTGCACAATAGAAAAACTGTTTACTGTGTGTTGGTCGAGGTGGTTGACCCAAGGGTAAAAGGGGGTTATTTCCCTTTTCATGCGCATGTGTGTAACTCCTATTGTTGCTAATGGGATTTACGCATGTGCACTGAGGTGGGAAGAGACCCACTAGATTTTTTTTCCTCTCAGAGAATTGCTATGATACATCTTCGACCTTTCCTAGCTTTCAGATCATACTGACATCCCACAGAATTACTGATTATGACATAAAGAGGAGACAAGCAGGGCTCTTAAAGGGAAGGAAACTATCTCAAAAGAGTCTTTGATGATAATATAATTGAGAACAGTTAAATATTGGCCTACATTGAAATTTTAAACAACAAATACCACTTTGGGACTGTACTCTCAGATAAATTCAGATTTCCTTATCTCAGCAGAGCTCTGAGTTGATCAGGCCTCAACAGGAGCATCTAAAATTGATGGTAATTATTGTAGAGGTTTTTCAGTGGTCATGGGGATAATTTGGCCATTGAAATTGGAGGCAAACAAAACCTTACAAAGTAAGACAGAATCTGGGAGTGAAGAATTTAGGCCGGTTCACTTAGTTTGAAAGGATTATTTTCCTTGTTGCTTTCATTTGCTCCTGTCTCAGGAGGCTAGTGACAAAAATAACTATAGATGCCTTAAGACAGAGCACTAAAACTATATTTTGTACATTTTTTTTAATGTAAATCTTCGTCCGAATATTTTTAGGTGTCATCCATTTCTTACTGATCCATGATACTTTGCAATTAACTTTTATATTTTGAAAAAGGAAAAATTATCATTAGATGCCTTATCCTATATTCCTCACAGACCCAAAACATCAATAACTTATTTCTTCTTTTTAACATTAAGTAAGGTGAATGGAAGCCAGAGAAAATTGTGGAGATAAAAGTAAGAAATAAATTTTTAAAAAGATTAATTGATGGGGAGGATATAAATCAGGGATTAGCAACCTTTCAGAAGTGGTGTGCCGAGTCTTCATTTATTCACTCTAATTTAAGGTTTCGTGTGCCAATAATACATTTTAACGTTTTTAGACGGTCTCTTTCTATAAGCCTGTAATATATAACTAAACTATTTCTGTATGTAAAGCAAATAAGGTTTTTAAAATGTTTTTTAAGAAGCTTCATTTAAAATACATTAAAATACAGAGCCCCCCCCCAAACCAGTGGCCAGGACCCGGGCAGTGTGAATGCCACTGAAAATTGGCTCTCGTGCAGCCTTCGGCTATCATGCCATACGTTGCCTACCCGTGATATAAACCCAGAGACACTTTCTGTAATATGATTCCCTTCTTCAGATCCCTCTGTAGTAGGAGTGTTAGACTGGAGAGAATGAAAGATTCTGTCCAGAGAACAATTTATTTGGACATATTAGGTAAAATTTTGAAAAGTGCCCGTGTGACTTAGGAGCCTAAAGACACTGGTATTTAGGCTCCTAAGTCACTTGGACACCTTTGAAAACTTTTCCCATCTTGCCTTAAGATAAGGGATGAACAAAACAAAACAAAACGAAACAGTGACTATGTTTTAGGTGGAATGTCAGGGAGGAGAGCAAGTATATGCGAACAGTAAGGTCTATTAGATGGTGTAATACTCTCCCAAGGAAAACAGTAAGAACATGTAGCAAAGAGTCCTGTGGCACCTTAAAGACTAACTAAAATATTGAAGCATAAGCTTTCGTGGGCTAATACCCACTTGGTCGGATGCAAGCAGTGGAAGTGTCCAGGGGCAGGTATAAATAAGTAGGCAAGAACCAGGTAGGAGGTAACAAGGTTAGTCCAATCAGCCTGAACCAGCTTGTTATCTCAAATCAGGGAGGGTGAGGTATTCCTCTAGCAGCTGAATTGGAGGTGTGAACTCGGAGAGAGGAGAAGCTGTTTCTGTAATTAGCAAACCATTCAAGATCTTTGTTCAATCCCAGATTGATTGTGTCAAATTTGCAAATGAATTGCAGCTCTGCAGTTTCCCTTTGCACTCTGGTCTTGAAGGTTTTTTTTGCTGCAGTATGGTGACTTTTAAATCATGTACAACTTGACAAAGCCCTGGGGAATAAATTGGGGGGAGAGGAGGGAGCATTGCCACATCCAGAGGATAAACAGAGTATATCCTGAACAAACAAGCAGTAAATTGCATTGCCTTGAGTGGCTGTGGGCTTCCCAAGGCATTTCATGTAGACTTTAATACAGGCAGAGAAAATTTACATGCACCTTAGTGCATATGGTCAAAGGCTGTGTGCATCTCAAGGCCTCAGACTTTCATTTACACTGAGAATTGGAAATTGTAAACAAGAGACATTTTTAAGCTTCCCATGATTGGGTACAGTTTAACATCACTGCAATCCTTCTCCCATCCCCCTCCCCTCCCCTCCCCCCCCACTTCACCAGAACCAAACCAATCCACCTGAAATTTCATGTATCTGACCTTTCTCAGGGTTGATTTTTTTCCTGGAATTTTTGGAGCAATAAAACATTTAGAATACAGTGGGGTTCAAAACTGAGTTGTCTTTAGTTTCTTGAAGATTTTTCCTAACATTGTTATGTTTTTTAGACTTGTCTTATCTCCAAAATGACTTGGCTTAGAAACTTTTTTCCTGTTCTGTTGCTCCTGCTGAGGGGAAATGTGTTTCATATGTATTTGGGCGATTGTATTTGGCATTATTTATTCACATCACATTTCATGTATTATTATATTTAATATGCTTCCAGAATGCTTTTAATTGAAAGCCAAAACTTGGGAAATGTATACACTATTAATAATTATTACTCATAGAATCAGGATAATGTGTAAACAATGTATTTATAGTAGTTAGAGCAAGGATTGGAAGTCAGGCCTTTTGGATTGCATTTTTAATTTAATCCTTAGGCCCACATTTTCGAGTGTCTACGAACTCTTTTTTTTTTTTTAGTACTCCACTTGAGAGACCTAGGACCTGATTTTTTTTTTGAGCTGCAGTGTCCCATTGATTTCAGTAGGAGTTGTGGGTTCACAGGACATCTGAAATTCAGGTCCCACGTGTCTTCAGGTAGAAACTTTGTTCTTAATCTCTCTATGACTTTGTCCAGCTATATTTCCTTCAAAGCAGTGTTGGGAGGCTTATTTGTCAATTTTTTTCAGAGCCCTGGATGAGAAGTGCTATATAAGAGCCAAATATTTTTATCCTCTTTCTTCCATGGTGTATTCGTAATCAGCAATCTAGTCATAGCCATATAGTATCTTGTTACAACTCTCAGCATGACATTTAATTCTGACAATTCTTTGTTGATTTGGAGTCAGAAATCTTAAATACACACCTCCCAGTAAAATAAATATATAATATAAATCTGAGAATGAAGGTGTCTGAAACCAGGTGTCGCAGATGAATTGTCTTACTATGTAGTGTAATAGATAGAGATATCACTACAGATCAAGTTTCACTTGAATGGTCTATTGCAACAAGATAACGGGACCCAGGTGCTTGGCTAGAAAACTAAACAATCTTAGAAGATGTTCTGAAATAAAACTGTCATCAGAGGCTTTTTATTAATGATGTTCGTCTGTTTCACCAAAGTGTGTTCAGTACTTTTTACAGAAAACCTGGTTGACCCTCTGATACTTCTGTTGACCCCAGTTCCCTTTCTTTGTGTAGATACAGCCCTAGAGGGTTGTTATACAAGTATGTACCTGCTCTTTTCAGTGCTTTGAATAATTGCATCATGTAGCAATTACCAGACGTGAAAGTTCCACTAAGTTAAGTTTTGTAGCTGTGTGGGTAGGTCAAACTGTCAGAACCTACAAGCATTGAGACTTGTGTTATGACTATATGATGAACACTTAATAAAAACAGTCAGTGAAAATTTAAGAGACTGCTGTATTCAGTGTTATAAGTCCAGCTATGTTAGCGGCTATTTTAATTGGGGGACAGACTGTAAGTTACTAATGAAAGCTCCAGTAACACTGGTTGTCAAGGTTCTCAAACTGGTTGAAATATGAATCATATATGGAAATAACGAATATCTTCTAGACACCTCCATTCTTATTTGCGCTCTTGTGGCCCACCTTCTCTTCTGTTCACAACTCAGCAACATCTCTATGGTTCTTTTACAGCCAGACAGACTGTTGTTTGCAGTGATGTAGATGTCTCTAGAAGCAAAAGGAAGTTTGAAACAGCAACTTGTGATCTGCCACCTCTCTTGACTGCCATTGGACTACAACATTTTGAGAATTGCTGCAGTATTAGAGAATATTGGCTCTCTGGGCATTTGAAAATCTGGTGCTCTTCTTAGACAAGAGTGGCTGCCAGGGGTAACTTCAGAGACATAAGTGACAAAGAGCCCTGTGGCACCTTAAAGACTGACTAACTAAGGTGTCACAGGACCCTTTGTCACTTCTGCTAACACGGCTACCTCTCTGATTCTTCAGAGACATAGTTGCTCTTCTGAAATCTTGGTGTGATGCATTATTTCAAATCGCAGAGAGATTTGTTCTCCGTTGGCCTTCATTTTGTGCAGGCATTTACATCAGTTCAGAGTGGATGTAAAATACTACCAATCTGATTTAATAGCATTTTTACATGTGCTTTGCACTGGAGTAAATGACTTCACAAGGTACAGGACAACGGAGAATTGGAGCTACTATGTTTTTACCCTTTATTCATTTTACTTGTTCTGCATCTCCCTTGTTCTATGCATGGTTCTTCAGCTCTAAAAAGATGTATTTAAAAGGATTTCAAGTGAAGAGTTATGTATTACCTTTCCGCAAGCCCTTTGTCTCTAAATGTGCTTCTAAACTTCTTTCCCCTCTCCATTGATTTAAAAATGGATTAACTCAAGGATTTCTATATTTTTATCATTATATCCTGATTGTATCAGATTTATTTTTGAGGCAAATTAAAGGTGAAATTGAAAAGCCCAATTTTATAGACATTTCTATCCTGATTTTTAATACTGGGCTTCTGAAGCCGTGTCCTCTTTTACATTAAATATTTAAACCAGAGTTTTGACCACTTGTGATCATTAAAGATCCTGTGGCACTTTTTCAAAAGAACAGGGCTATTTAGCTTCTGTCCTTGCCAAATTCCCACACATGTATTATTTTCGACCTTCCTATATTCCCAATGAGCGTTCTTCTTTGCTTCTTGTACTAACCTGTTCTAAAGTATTGTTCAGTATCTTAAAGTTGCCATGTTTTACCCCTGAGGTATCTGCCTTTAAGTTGGGCATGAAGTAATTCCTTTTGTATATTTTGAAAATGCTCTTTTAAGATTCTTCAGGATGAAATGACTATAGAAATGTAAAATAGTTTGTTATTGGATACTAATATCTGTAGCTATCACTGTCAGTGTCTCATCACTCCCCAGCATGACACTTGCAGATGAATGATGAATAGGATATGAGCACTATTCTATGGACAGTTTTCAAGGAGCTTTCATACAAACCAAGTTTTTATTTGAAAATGATCCCTCCATACTTCCCATCTCCCTCCCCGTAGCCAGGTATTTACCAGTAAATATTGATTTAAATTCTAGAAATTTTGCACATGCTTTCTGACTATATTTGTTTGGATCTGTACTTGTTGCATTGTGCATAGAGATCTGCTGCTGATATTTTTTTTGAAAAAGGTATTAACAAACATAAAACAAGAAGCTCCAGTGTATTCTATTTCAGCTTTTAAAGATAGTATCATCTTTCAAGAGCTTTGGATAAGCAACATAAAACTACCTCACTAGCTTCAGAGCTATGGTCCAGCTAAGGACCTATATTTTTTAAGCACTTACTTTTCAACATCTATCGTGTTATCCAGGTGACTCAGTAATGTCAGGTTATTTATTTTCTCAAAACAGACATATATAGAGTGGTAAAGCTACATTTTCTAAACATAAAAGCTAATTCTGTTTTCATATTTATAACACGATTAGAAAATCGAGTTTTCAAAATCAAATGAGACAGACACCTGGATTCCACAGTTACTGTAGCCCGGCATTTCAGGTGTAATTTTGTTTTTATATTTTTGTCCCAGTGCTGCATGCTGTTACATAACTTAGACTGTCAGGAGTGGAAAGGGACATAGATCGACCATCTGTATATAGGAGTCCGTTCTCCTATGACTGTGCAGGGAATTCACATGGGTAATTGCTGTTAATGCTATTAAAATTCACACTTTTAAAAATTGCTGCTTTTCAGTAGTATTAAACACTTCTCCACATAATCCTGTGAACTGAATTGCTCATAGTTTTAGAAACACGTGTTCCTTTTCCTTGCAAGATTTGTGTCTAGAAGCCAGTAACAGCTCATCATTCTGGTGGCAACCACCAATGGCATTTATCTGTGTATTGAAACAGCTCAAATTTTATAGCAGGGAGCTAGCTAGCTTCAAGAGTTGATAGTCTTAGTCTCCATGTACCATGCTCATGTGAAAACATGACTGAGGTATTGTTAGTTGCATGGGTTCCCAAAGAATTGGTTTAAAGGAAAATTCCAGGGTAATATAAAATATATTCTCATCTCTACCTTTGTAAAGCATCTCATCTCATCTCATCTCATCTTTGTAAAGCACTTAATTACAAAGACAGGTAAATGACTGAGAAATATCTTGTATATTATTTTAAATATAATAAGAATAATTAACAAGTAAACAGCAAGCTGCTGAATAGGACTCAAAGAACCTGATTCTCAGTTGCCAGTTTCTGGTTTTGTGCTTTTAACCAATAGACCGCACTGCCTTCCACAAAATAGGATATGGTACCGTAGTATTTTGAATGCAAATTTTCACTGTCAGACCCAAAGATTTTCATATTTGCAATATAGATTTTTATTTAAGCTAACAGAGGTATTAGAAATAATCAGTCGTCTTCCTATAAGTAGGATTAGGATAAAATGGCATGAGCTAAGTGCTGCTAAAGAAGAAAAGTCTTTCAAGGAGATCTCACTTTGTTGATCTGATGGTATGACAGGATGCTGTTGCTATTGCTCAGAAATAAACATAGCCCTGGTTCTCCTCTCACACCAGTTGTATAATGGTGTAACTCCACTCACTTCATTGTTGTTTTGAGAAGACAATCACATCTAGTGACTCCACAAGGGGAGTGAAATAACTATTGTGAACAGAAACATGGAGAGATGGAGACATATTTTATATGTGGCTGTTTATACCTATTCTAACCTTTCTTTGGTATGTTAGATTACTTTAGAGTAGGAGGGAGAGAGTTTGTTTATAAATCCTGAACATGATAAAGCAAAGGTTACTATGACTGGCAGGTTAAGTGGAATATAATATCTTGGATTTCTCCTTGTAACAATATTGGAATCTATGTCCACACTACTTGGGGCTGTGAGCCTGAGTCTCAGTTATATTATAGCTGCATTTGTGCTTTGCACAAAATTCAATAGATTAACCTACTCAGATTTATTTTATAATAGAAAGACAGTGTAGTCTAGCTGTTAAAGTACAAAACTGAGAGCTTGAACTCCTTGGGTTCTAGTCCCAACTCTGTTAGTGTTTTGCTGTGTGGGTTTCAGCAGTGCATTAAATCTTTCTGGGCCTCAGTTTGCCTACCTGTAAAATAAGTATATTATTAGTACCTCACTTGGAGGGGTCTTTTGGTTAATGTTGGTAAAGCACTTTAACCATTGATGAGATGGAGCTTGGGAAACTAAAAATAATTATTGTTATGCGTATATACTTATCTCATTTTGTAATCCAGGGTTTAAATTAGATGCAGGGATTGTGCTGCTCACAACCCTTTTTTATAAGGTAATTTTTGTTATTATTACTTTATTGTGTTTTCTGCCCTCCAAATTTAATCCTGAGTGAAGCTCAGCAGGTACATACTGTCTTAGATTTTTTTTCCCCTTTGAAAATGTTGGTGCCCATTGCACATAGTTCCTTTACATCCAGAAAAATTCAAATTTCCCTACAAACCTTTTTAGCTCCACCACTGCTTGGCAATGTGGATGTAGGGGTAGTGGCAGCATTTGTTTAACAGAATGCAATAGTTCGAACAGTAAGTGAAGAGTACTGTATCCGACACTGCAGGGACAGTTTTAAAGGGAGCAGAATTTAACGTCGGGATTAATATGGACATGCAGCCTGGAAGGCCACAATTAATTAGTAGATCCCCCTCCAAAGACATTTTGCGTTTTGTCATCTATTGTCCTTGCTTGTCCTTTGACAGAGGAAGAAAGTAAGGCACAGAGATTGTGTATTGTGAGGGCACAGTCTCTGTTGTTTGTTAGACTGAAAGTGAAACTCACACTTTCACTTTCCTTTACAACATTGGAAATAACATTATGGCTGAAAGGCAAGGTTATAAGATTTTTACCACTGAACCCAAAGGGTTTGCATATGTACTAAAAGAAAACTATGCCTTGAACAAAAACAAGGGCTCATTTTCTCTATCCTTCCCGCAAACAACTAAGCAAAAACATTTGTTCCCTTTTGGGTGACCTCAATTTTTATACTCTGAGATTTTTTTATACTCTGAGATGTATACTCTGAGATGTAGAGATAATTATTTTTCCCTTCAGAATTGCATCCGGTATCTTTCTGTTATCAGAAGACTTTTCCTTGCATCATGTTACCATTCCCAGCTTCCTTCGTGTGTATGTGTTAGTTCTAAAAATAGACTAACATGAAGTGTTATCCTACAATAAAATGAAGTCAGACCTACTATTGGCAAGAAACATCCCCTGCTTAGAACAGAATGAGAATTGCAAAAGAAATTGCAGCTCAGCTTCTAATATTGTTGCAGTCAGATCAGCGTGCCGAACACAGCTGTTATTGAAACATTTAAACATCTCTTTTGCCAAAAATATGTTCTTCTGTGTTCTAATAAACAAAATGGGGAGAAATAACATTGAATGTAGAAGGAAAATGTGGCTTCAGAACATTTTTCTTTATTAGGAACAGAATATACTTCTAAACACATTTTGCTATATTTATTGAAAGGTTTAGGTGTTGGGTTTTTGTTTGTTTGTTTTTTCTAAATTAGCAATCATTAGATCAGGGTTCTCAAACTGGAGGTTGGGACCCCTCAGGGGGTTGTGAGGTTGTTACATGGGGTGGGGGGTCTCAAGCTGTCAGCCTACACCCCAAACCTTGCTTCACCTCCAACATTTTTGATAGTGTTAAATATATTTAAAAGTATTTTTAATTTATAAAGGGGGGGGGGTGTTAGAGACTTGCTATATGAAAGGGGTCACTAGTACAAAAGTTTGAGAACCACTGCATTAGGTGGAGATTAGGAACTATTCTATGCAAACTTTTAAGGGGGACTTGGTTACTTTCTTAGACATCACAATGTTTTAACATAAAGGGTTAATTATAGCATGGGCTGATACACTGAATGCAGCATTTTTTTCCCTCTTACAGCACTTTTTGAAGCTCTTGTTAATGGAAAGAAGGTGGTTTTGCTGAATCTATTTTGTGTGTGTGTGTGTGTGTGTGCTTTAAGAGCTTGTAGGCTTTTGTGAAAGTGTCACTCTGCTTACCAGATGCCTATTTTTTCTGATTATTTACAAAGTGTGAGTAAGAACAGTTGTACGTGGTTTCACGTGAATAATACAGAAAATCCTCCAAGAGTGACATCAGATGCATTTAAGTATGGCAGAGAGAAGATGAAATGTTGTAAAAACTCGGGGGGTAGGGAGGAGGAGGGAGAATCGCAGCAAGATTAAGCTCTACATGTGTTTAAAAAGACAATTTAAATAATAATAAATAACAAAATCCTTCTTGAATTGTATACTTCATAAGCAGTTTGTCTCAGTCAAAAAGAGATGTAAACATTGCATAAGCTTTTATCCAAAGTGTGCCTTTTGTCAAATTTTTTAAGCTTCTTTGAAATAGAACCTAATTCTTCCCTCCTTCTTTTTAGTCTTAGTTGATTTATTATGCGTATATGCATAAGTTCTTATTTGCCTTCTTATTGTAATTCTTCGTTGGATCATAGCACTATTAACTCTTCCATATTTAAGGGTATGTCAGCCTTCCCGTTTGGAAACTCCCCTATTTTCCAGAGAAACCCTAGATGTTCCCTGAAATATTGAGTGTATAATCTCTTGCTGGATGTTTAACATGGGGGCTTTTTTCTTTTACACCTACATTACACATAAGTAAAACTACACTGAGGTAATATTTCCTTGCTCATTCTGCAACTCCTATACAAATGTAAGATTCATCACAGTTCTCAAGCTCCCTGAAAGGAGACTTGTGATCAGGTTAGTACAGCGGTTCTCAAACTGTGGGTCGGGATCCCATTTTAGTGGGATCACCAGGGTTGGGATTAGACTTGATGGTGCCCGGGGCCAAAGCCAGAGCCCCACCACTCAGGGCTGAAGCCCGAGCTGGAGGGTTTCAACCCTTTGTGGTGAGGCTCAGGTTACAGGCCTCTCCTCCAGGTGTTGAAGCCCTTGGGCTTCGCTTTATCCCCCGCCCTCCCTTAGGGCGGCAGGACTCAAACAGGCTCAGACTTTGATCACCCCTCCTGGGGGCGTGTACTAATTTTTGTTGTAGGAATAGGGTCGCGGCGCAATGAAGTTTGAGAACCCATGGGTTAGTATAAGTGCAAGTTGATTTACATGCCTAATTCATAGTTATTTGAAACTTGTATTTGTGTGTTACCTGAACTTAATCATCTACAGTGAAACTTGTGTTAAGTGTCAGAGAGGTAGCCATGTTAGTCTGGAATAGCGGAGGTAACAAAGAGTCCTATAAGAAAGCGAGGAATACTTGTAGCACCTTAGAGACTAACTAGTTTATTTCAGCATAAGCTTTTGTGAGCTATAGCTCACTTCGTCGGATGCATAGAATGGAACAGAAGTAAAATGCATCCGACGAAGTGAGCTATAGCTCACAAAAGCTTATGCTGAAATAAACTAGTTAGTCTCTAAGGTGCTTCAAGTATTCCTCGCTTTCTTTACGGATACAGACTAACACAGCTGCTATTCTTGAAAGAGTCCTATGGCACCTTAAGTTACCTCTTTGTTACCTCTTGTGTTAAGTGACCACTCAAAGGACCAGCCAAAGTCAATTCTCTAATATAGCAGAGGTAACAAAGAGTCCTGTGGCACCTTAAAGACTAACTTAGTTAGTCTTTAAGGTGCCACAAGACTCTTTGTTACCTCTGCTATTCCAGACTAACACGGCTACCTCTCTGATTCTCTAATATAGGTGTGTGTGGGGAGGGAGCTATTATTATTTTAAAGTAAAAGACAAATGACATGGAAACAGCACAGATATAAAGCAATAGGAAACACAAATGGATATCTTTTCTCTCTGTGGTAAATTGATGTGTTGTCACCAGCAAAACGATACTATTCCATAGTATTCAGGACATCCTAAAGAGGGTAATTGTGAGACATTATCTACTATGAATTGTAAACTGTTGGTTTAAACCAGATTTAAACATTGTTGCTGAACTCAGCTTCTCGCCCACAGTCTTTGAATGAGGTATAAGATGTGGGTTTGCCTGTTGCAATGGATCCTTGGTTACAGATTTTTTTATATATATAATATATTTTAGAGCTGTCAGGCGATTACAAAAATTAATTATGATTAAAAGTAATCATGATTGTTGCAATTAAAAAATTAATCATGATAAAATAGCACGATTAATCACTGTTAAACGATAATAAAATACTTTAAATATTTCTATTTTCTACATTTTCAAATATATTGATTTTCAACTACAACACAGAATACAAAGTGTACAGTGCTCACTTTATTTTTGATTACAATATCTACACTGTAAAAAACCCAAAAGAAATAGTATTTTTCAATTCACCTAATACAAGTACTGTTGTGCAGTTTCTTTATCATAAAAGTTTAACTTAAAAATGTAGAATTATCTAGGAAAAAACCCTGCATTCAAAAATAAAACAATGTAAAACTTTAACACCTACAAGATCACTCAGTCCTACTTCTTGTTCAGCCAGTAGCTAAGAGAAACAAGTTTGTTTACATTTACGGGAGATAATGCTGCCCACTTCTTGTTTACAATGTCACCTGAAAGTGAGAACAGGCATTCGCCTGGCGCTGTTGTAGCTGGTCTCACAAGATATTTACATGCCACATGGGCTAAAGATTCATATGTCCCTTGATGCTTCAACCGCCATTCCAGAGGACATGCATCCATGCTGAGGACGGGTTCTGCTCAATAATGATCCAAAGCAGTGTGGACCAATGCATGTTCATTTTCATCGTCTTAGTCAGATGCCACCAGAAAAAGATAGATTTTCTTTTTTGGTGGCTCAGTTCTGTAGTTTCTGCATTGGAATGTTGCTCTTTTAAGACTTCTGACAGCATGCTCCAGACCTCATCCCTCTCAGATTTTGGAAGGCACTTCAGATTCTTAAATCTTGGGTTGAATGCTGTAGCTATCTTTAGAAATTTTATATTGGTATCTTCTTTGCATTTTGTCATATTTGCAGCGAAAGTATTCTTAAAATGAACAACATGTGCTGGGTCATCATTCAAGACTGCTATAACTTACCCACATTCTGTCATATATGTTAGAACAGGAGACACACTATTCTCCCCCAAGGAGTTCAGTCACAAAATTAATTTAATGTATTATTTTTTAATGTGTGTCATCAGCATGGAAGCATATCCTTTGGAAAGATGGTTGAAGCATAAAGAGGCATATGAATCTTTAGCACATCTGGCATGTAAATATCTTGCAACACTGGCTGCAACAGTGCCAGGTGAACACCTATTCTCACTTTCAGGTGATATTGTAATTAAGGAGTGAGCAGCATCATTTCCCATAAATGAAAACAAACATGTTTCTCTTAGTGATTGGCTAGACAAGAGGTGAGACTGAGTGGACTTGTAGGCTCTAAAGTTTTACATTGTTCTGTTTTTGAATGCAGTTATGTAAAAAAAGAACTACATTCATAAATTGAACTTAGATTGCACTACAATACTTGTGTGAGGTGAACTGAAAAATATTTTTTATCATTTTTACAGTGCAAATATTTGTAATAAAAATAAATATAAAGTGAGCACTGTATACTTTGTATTCTGTGTTGTAATAGAAATTGATATATTTAAAAATGTAGAAAAATACAAATGTCACAGTAGGTAAATTTGGCCTTCGAAGTACCTCTGTGTTAGTGACCTTTGTCCTGCCATTTGGTGTTGAGTATGGGGCATAAACAAAAAAGTAGGTGGAAACGTTTAACCTCTCCTGATGAGCTTAAGTTGTCCATGTATCCTCACCATACGTGAAAGTGCTTGGTACACTAGCATTTTGCTCTTGATGGTAGTCTTTGAGTTGTTTCATGCTCTTTTAGTTAGCCTGCTAAAGGTGATGGCTGCCTTTCCAATGCGAACATTTAATTCCTCATCCAGTGAGAGGTTGGTGGTGACTGTAGAATCTAAATAGCTGAACTTTTAGACTACTTCTAGCTGGTTTGCATTTAAGGTGATTGAAGGATCTTATGGAATCCCCTGTCCTAATAGAACCGTTTTCTTGATGTTAATGGTAAGAACAAATGGCTGACAGTCACTTGAAAGGTGGTCCATGAGTTCTTGTAGTAGAATAGAAGTTCCCTAATTAGCACCCTTTTTGACTTTGGCCTTTGTCTTAAGGTGGAACAGGTTGAAGAGTTTCCCATCTGATTTTGTGTGGAGACACACTGCATGTTTCATGTCCTTAAACACACAGTTCAAGAGAATGGAGAAGAAGATTTCAAAGAGTGTAGGGGACAGAACACCATTTTTCATCTAAAAGGTGAAGTGGACCCGTCAAATAGGACAGTTGTTCTCCTGTTGTTGTGGAATGAACGTCTAAGACTTAACAAGGTTGGTGGGCAGCCTGTCTTTTCTATTACTGCAAATAGACCTGCTCTTCTGACTGTGTCTAATGCTTTGTTTAGGTCCCCAAAGGCCATGTACAATGGTCGATTTTGCTTTCTGCACTTTTCTTGGCATTGACGCAGAAAAAATATCATGTCTGCAGTGTATCTTCCAGCTCTGAATCCACACTTGTGATTTAGGGTAGACACAATTTGCCAGCTGTTGTAAGCGCACTAAGATTACTTTTGCTAAAGCTTTTCCTGCTATACTTAGTAGTGAGATACCCCTGTAGTTGTTGCAGTCGCCCTTTTCACCTTTATTTTTATACGAAGTGATGATGTTGGTGTCCTGCATCTCTTGTGGTAACTCCCCCTCTTTGCAGCATTTAAGTAGCAGCTGATGAAGATACGGTAATAGGCTGCCTTTCTTGCACTTGAGGTTTGCTGGGATGCCATCTTTTCCAGGAGCCTTGCCACTTGTTAGAAAATCAGTGGCCTTGCTTTAGCTGTTCTACAGTGGGCTCCACATATAGCTTTGGCATGACTTGTAGAGTTGGTATTTGGTCCACTGATTCACTGGTGATGTTTCTTTCTTGTGCATGTAGCTCTAAATAGTGTTCAACTCAACAGTGAAATCATTACAGATAAAAGCAAGCAGTTGTCTCGTTGGGTTGAACACTGTTTTCTGCAAGGAGATGCCCCCATTTATTTATCTATATACATTCAAAATTCTTAATAATCCTCTTTTAGGAGATGCCTATTGTGGGCTGAATAGACTGTATCAAGTTACACACAGAGACACCCTCCTTCCCCCCCAGAGTAAGTTGAGACTATGAATTTCCACCTTCACAGTAAATTTCCTGTTTTATATCATTGTAAGCCAGACACTTAAGGGAGCTGATGTGTACTTTATGGTTAAGATCACAATAATTTATGCTTGCATAGTTCTCTCATTCTTTCCTCTTTTAAGTTTGAGACTTGCAATCAAAGTCCTGAAAAAGCCTCTGTATAAGCTCAAAAGCTTCTCTCTCGTGCATACAAATAGAAGTTGGTCCAATAAAAGATATTACCCCACCCCACCTTGTCTGTGTAAAAACCAAAGTCCTGACCACTTTTGGGCATTAATAGAAAGTAAATAGCCTGAAGGATGAGGCAATCAAGATAGATCAGTTTTTAAGCCCACAAACTTTGAGAGATCCCTTTACCTTATTTTTAACATATGGCTGAGTGTATATGAGAGAGAGAATTTTTTCTGATACTACTTTCCCGCCACAAAAAAGAAAACTGGAATGAAAAACTCCCAGTTAGGATAAATTACTCACAAAAGTTAAAAAAACAACCACCCCCTCCTTCTTTTACATTGAAAGACAGGTATAACCTGAACCACAGACACTCTCTGCGTTCAAGAAAGAAATAGCAATATTGTATTAAATGAATCTCCTCGATAGTCTAGGCATGTTTTCATTGGTTTTGTTTGTTGTTTCAAGTCATGTTACATGAGGTATGTTTTAACTTGTCTGGAGAACTTTTGTTTCAGTTGCAGGAGACTGTTATGCTCATGGCAGGCAGAGTTATAAAGCCATAGTTTATTTTTGGCTTTGCTCGACATACAATGTCAAATAGGTGACTTCCTGGCTTTGGAGAGTAGTGTGTTTCTGAAAATATTGGGAACCTACATTGAAGCCTTGAAGCTACTTAATCTGCCATCCATTCTTTTCATATGTACAGAAAACACATTAAAATCCATGCCGTATTATTAAATTAGCTAATCTCAGTTAATCGTGAATGATATTGTGCCCCTGTATAGGGCTGTTCAGCATAGATCTCAAAGCACTTATGAAATACTGTCAATGTTACCATGATTTTAAATATGAGGGCCATGGATTTTAAGTAACTTACTGAAAGTCATACTGTGTATTGGGAGTAGATCCAAGGTCTCCCTGCCTCTCTTCCAGTGTCCTCTCCCCTGGACCACGTTCCCTCTTCCATACTCGTGCTGGCAATTCTTGATGCATCCATTTCCGGCAAATGGACATTATGCTCTAGAAATCCAGCTCACAACTTGACACCAGTGTGTTAATATTATTCAAAATAAAAAATAATGAGACATCTGGAGAAAATTGGTTTCATGTGTATACAAAACAATCAACTGTGATTATATACATTAATCAATTTCTTAAAAGAATGTAGTCCTAAGAAGACCATGACCAAGACCGCGACTACACAATTACTTCAGTTTTATTGTTAATCCTGGTGTTCTGGTCAAGTTCCAGGCTGGATAACTGCATTCTACCTACCTAAAATTTCTCCTTCAGTTTCAATGGTTAGGATACTATGCTTCATTTCCTTCACTAAGCTACTGTGTAGCATTGCAGTGAGTGGTTAAACTATTGTGTTCCAGCCAAAAGGTGGCTGCCACTCAGTGTCAGGCAAAATAATTCCTCTGACTATGTATATATAAACAGAAACTTGAAAAAGAACCACCTCTTCAACAAGCAGCCCCCTGACTTACATGATCACTGAATCCACAAGTTTTCTAGTACAGTGGAACCCCATTTATCTGAGCCTCCATTATCCGGTTCTCTGAATTAACCGAACCGCTCTGCGCCCATACTTCAATATATCTGGATTTTTGATTATCCAATCTGGTCCTGGTCCCAATTAAATTGAGTAATCAGGGTTTCATTGTATAATGCTCAGTTAAAGATCCACATCCTCTGATGATTCAGAAGGAACTGTTTTTTGCTGGTTACTGTGGTGGCCATTTAAATCAGGTTTCACAGTAGTTTGTAAAGCTCTTTTGGACAGTGTGAATTGTAGGATGGTTTTACTGATTTAAATGTGATACATAGATATAGATGTGAGAATAAATTAAGCAGCACACTCTTTTGGGAGTGAAGGAAGTTTTAATTCATCTGTTTTTTTCTGTAATCTTTAAGGGGCATTTGGGTACTATGTTGAGATCAAAGTGTAGTACCATAGGAATATCTCTGCGTAAATAATAAATTAAAGAGGTGCTTTAGAAAAAGTATCCACTCTGATAATACAGTTTAAAATCCAAGCACTTATTGTATGAAACATGCCGTTAAAAAAAATGGAGGCAAGCTGTAAAACTGCCCCATAAGCTCCTTTTAAAATTTTCACACTTTTAAAAGGATACTGTCAAGAAGTTTATACTTATTAGGGCCCGGTTTAGATTTCTCCCTAATTTCTTTCAATCTGGTGGGAAATGCTCTGCTAATTTTTTTTTAATGCATTACTTTAAGAAAATCTTGAAAAATGAACACTCTTAATGAAGGTTTATAGTCTGAAATATTTAATGGTAACAAAAGTCTTTATGGTTAACTATCAAAGCATCTTCTTAGATCCACATCCATTGCCGCTGACGACCTTGGTGATCTTATCATTCAAACAGGAGAGAGGGCAGAAGAGAGAAAGTCCGAGCATAAAATAGGATCCTGATTTCTTAATTTATCTATGCTCCAATTTTTCATCTGTAATAATTCCCCCCTTCACATGTGTTGGGTTATGAGGATTAAAGTTTGAAAAACACTTTCAAGACTGAAAGTACTCTATAAGTGACCAATATAATTTGGAGCTATGTTGGCTTGTAATTAATAAAAATAGAAAGACAGTGTGCATGCAAATGGAAAGGAAGAAAAGATTAGATGTCTCAGTTTTAAAAGGCTACTACAATCAATGGGAGAGCATTTAAAAATATGAAAGCAGTTTCTTTAAAGTAGTGGTAGTCAGGTCCCTTTTTAAAGCAAAATAACAAAGGATGCCTTGTAAACGCAGAGTGCTAGGACTTGCTCAGTGTGAATCCTGCTGACATGAAACAGGAAATACAGTAGCATGAGTCAGTTGTTTCTTGTGCTGCTCCCCCCCCCCCCCTTGTGAGAATGGAAACCTTAATCCGGAATCTCCATGCTTATACAAACTGGCACTGCTAGCCAACCTCATAATTATAATCCTGTTCTTTTTAGGCATTCACCTCTTGGCTGCTCTGATTTTTGTTTGCAGAGATATCTGTCACAAAGGTGCATTGCAAACATCTGTGCAACTTTTTACATTTTGAAGCTCAAATGTTCATCTTTGAAATTCTAATCTTTTTCGTAGTTCTATGTATAAATTAGAAAACTGTTTGAAAGGCTGTTCACTTATTTAATAATCATTCTCTGCCCTTCTGTAGCATCTTTCATCGGGAATCTCAAACCATTTCATGAATGTTATTTAATTAAACTTTGCTTCATTGTTATGGTATTGGTCAGTATTAGCCCAGCTTCACAGATGGGAAAACTGAGACACAAGATGATTCAGTGGGAGAACTGGGAATAAAATCAAGGAATACTTATTTTTAAACATTTCCATAATAATACAGTTCACTCAAACTCTTGAGCCCCCAATTTTGACTATCAAACTACTGCTCTAAACAGTGGTCTTCACTTTCAATATTTCATTCTCTCCTCCATCGTCTATAAATAATCCATCGGAAAGCTTTTCTAACACTGTTAATTTTATAGTTTCCCATTTGGGCAAGCACTGTTTTTGCTCTGCAATGCCCCTTTCACTTCCAGCCCAAAATTTCTCTGTGTTTTGAATGGAACTGAATTAGGATAGTGATCTTTGCTTGAGAACATTTTAAAAATCAGTTATCTATTAATGTGAGAAAAACTCTACATAGATTGTTTATTGACTGATGTAGAGCTGTCTGACAGCTGGAAACATTATAAGTGTATGTTGTGCTTTATTAATTTTTTTAATGATGGATGATTTAACAATAATAGGTATGAAGAATGCAAAACATTTTCTTCATCAGATAACAATTCTAAAATGTAACAGTAGGTCAGATTTTAAGCTTGAAAATATTCGTGTTTCTTAAGTGTAAGACATTGAATCTTCTACACTGAAGCATCTGTAGCCTGTGCTCATTCAACCCACTTTGGAATTTCATCCCCTTGTCACTGGACTACCTCCACTTCAAAAGCTGCTTGGTGCAAGTCATTGAAGAGGCATTTATAGATGGATGAGCATCTCAAAAGCTCCCCCTGAACAAAAATGCTGCTGAAATTGATTATCCACTGATTCTGGAGGTCCTGAAGGAAGAATAGGGGAGGCTAGCAGTTTAGTTGGAGAAAATCCCATCTATACTTTTTATAATAGCCTCCTCTCCTATTTTAAGAGTGACAGGTTTAAGATTAGCAGCCTTGTTAGTCTGTATCCGTAAATAAAACGAGGAAGACTTTGTAGCACCTTAGAGACTAACCAGTTTATTTCAGCATAAGCTTTCGTGGGGTATAGTTCACTTCATCGGCTGCATAGAATGGAACAGAAGTAAGATGCATTTATACACACAGTAAGAAAGAAAAAAAAGTTGTACATTAGCATACCAATGCTAAGAGGCTGATAAATTTAGGTGGGCCATTTTCAGTAGGAAAAAAAATCATAACATTCAGAAACCAGTAGGAGAACACTTCAATCTTCTTGGCCATTCCATTAAAGACTTGATGGTGCCGGTTTTGAAACAGAAAAACTTCCAAAACAGACTCCAACGAGAAAATGAGGAACAGGAATTAATTTTCAAATTGGATACAATTAACCAGAGACTAAATAGGACTTGCAAATGGTTCTCTCATTACACTAATTGATTGCATTTCCCGAGTTAATTTACCCGACACAGAAATCCATTTCAAAAGGTATTTTTTCTCCTACTGATAATGTCCCATCTACACTTAACAGCCCTCTAGAATTGGTATGCTAATGTACAATTTTTTTTCTTTTTCTTTCTGTGTGTATAAATGCATCTTACTTCTGTTCCATTCTATGCATCCGATGAAGTGAGCTATAGCCCAGGAAAGCTTATGCTGAAATAAACTAGTTAGTATCTAAGGTGCTACAAGTATTCCTCGCTTTAATTTCTAAAGGTATTTTTTCTCCTACTGATAATGGCCCATCTAAATTCAACAGCCTCTTAGCATTGGTATGCTAATGTACAACTTTTTTTTCTTGCTTTCTTTCTGTGTGTATAAATACATCTTAATTCTGTTCCATTCTGTGCATCCGATGAAGTGAGCTATAGCCCACGAAAGCTTATGCCGAAATAAACTAGTTAGTCTCTAAGGTGCTACAAAGTCTTCCTCGTTTTATTTATCTTAAGAGTGTATTCTGTATAGAGTTCAAGTATTATTTGTGGATGATGTGCTTGAAGCTGGACAAGACAAACTGATCTCCCCAAGGCCCTGATCCTGCACTGAGCTCTGCATGCATAGACCACCATTGTAGCCAGTGGGCTCTGTGCATATGTGTAAGGAAGTCCACTTGTACCGGCCCTTCACAGAACTGAGGTCTAAAGGGCGTCCACAGATAAAATGAGGTGCAATGGAAGA
This sequence comes from Sternotherus odoratus, assembly GCA_032164245.1. NCBI lineage: Eukaryota > Metazoa > Chordata > Testudines > Kinosternidae > Sternotherus > Sternotherus odoratus. The sequence continues at coordinate 12,408,221 of JAVMKO010000043.1, forward strand.
TTAGAAGAGGGTGTTAATTTAGAACACTGTCTTTTTCTCTGTTCTTTTCTTTCCTATATATCATTCTACCTCTATATAATCTTTCTTCTGTAGCACTCATAAAATGTGAGTCCAGGGTTGTTTTAACGATGGGGTGGAGGGAATGTTTCTGATAAACTATGAAAAATAACTTGGCAGTATGCTTTCTGCAAAACAAAGGAACCTTTTGGAAATGACAGTACTCAAATGTTGAATAAAGAGGAGTTATAACAGTAAGAACTCTTACTCTGGTAGATTATACTTTATTTCTGTTCAGCTCCTCATCTGATTTATGAGTGATGTGGTTTTTTCCCCTCCTTAATACAGAACTATTCGGTATATATTTACAAAATTGGGTCCTCGTTTTGCTGATATCTGCAGTCGCTGCACAAAAGCTACAAGTGTTAGCCATCTGAGAACAAGGGCAGCTGCTCCTGTTCCCCTGTGCATTTAATCTTACTGACTCAGAATATGGTTTTGTAAGCAACTGTTATTTTATAACCTGAAACTGAGCTGGTTCTAGAAAGGTATTATTGTACAGTACCACTTTTGGTACTGGATGTTCTTAGAAGAGGAGTTGGCAGTCCTGACTCAGTCCTCTGCTCTAACCATTAGGTCACAGTTACTCCCTTCCAAAGCAGTGAGGCACAAAATATGTTCTTGACTTCAGCTTTATTTCGTACTCCTTTTTCATTCTGAATGTGAACAAGAGATATCGCTGTCTTGTCTTCATTGACAGTTTTAGATAGTGGAGGATTGATATTTCCAGGCAGGTAGGGTTTTGAGATTTTTTGATTAAATCATATTAATCTGGTTTTTGCAGCAGATGGCTAAATTGTGCCTGCATAATAAGTAGGGTAATAGTGATCCAAGCCATTTTCAGCCTGTCCAGTTGTTATGTTGTACTAGTTCTGAGGCTTCTGATCTACTAAGTCATTCTGGTTCCTGAATCAAACAGGTGGTGTGTTTACTTCCCCCTGTTTTGGTACAATAATTCTAAGGATTAGAGCATGTTTTGTTATCTGAAGGTTTGATATGCCTAAAAATAGGTCCCTGATGATATAAGTTCCAGTATTTTTCATTTGTGTTTAAAAGTGACCATCATAGCAACACCTGATTATCTTAATCACCATCTATACTTTTTAAAATAAATTAATTCCACCGCGATGATGACAGATCTCTTTCATTATCTTGATGTAATGAACTATCAAAACATGCACATGAGCACACAAAATACATGTCTACAGGTTCCATTTGTCAGTTGTTATTGTTTAAACAGAACGTTCTTGCTTTTCCCCCAGTGCATCTTCCTCAATCCTGTGATGAAGATGCAGTGAAGAGTTCATGACAACACATTTTTATTTCTATGGCAACAGATTGTTGCCTCAAAACACAGGGTTATGATAATATTTGACTCTTCTAAACCACTTTTCATTTGTCTAGAGCTTTGAGATCTAAAGGAAAGTAAGTACCATTATCCCTATTTTACAGATGATCAATTGAGGCCAGTAGCCAGCCTCTCTTACCACTACCTAGCATGCTTTTCAATATTTATTTATTTCAATAAATCTCTTTGTATTCCCATCAGTCTGTCTGTATCCATCCACTGTCTCTTGTCTTATACTTAGAATGGAAGTTCTCTGGGGCAGCATGTCTATTTGTTCTGTATTTATATAACACCTAGCACAATGGGGTCCTTTTTGCTATGATGCAAACATTATTAACAACAACAATAATAAAATATTTTTCCAAAGTCCCACTGAGGTTCAGTGGAAGAGGAAACTAGTCTCCAGACTCCTAGTTTGGTCCCTACCCAAGCTCTTTACTGTGGTCCCCTGAGTGTCTCTCACACCTCTGGAGTGATAAATAGAGAAATAATTAACTAAATAATGATTTAGTTCCTAGCTTGAGGAAATACCTTCTGTGTCAAGATTTCTTTGAAGAAAAATTCTTCCTCAGACTAGAACAAAGATCTCTAGCTTCTAATATTGTTTTGCCATTAAGACAAAGAAGAACGTTTTTGTTAAAGATAAAGCCTCTGTTACACTGAACTAATTAATTGTTTTTGCATATCAAATCTCGATCCTGTCCCCCCATTCCATTATTGAAATGCAACACACACCCCCCCCAGACTGTTGAGTTTTTCTCCCATAAACACAAGGCTCAGGGTGACCAGATGTCCCGGGGATTTCATAGGGACAGTCCCAATTTTGGGGTCTTTTTCTTATATAGGCTCCTATTACCCCCCACCCCCGTCCCAATTTTTCACATTTGCTGTCTGGTCACCCCCCCAAAAAAAAAATGTTTTAGTAACCTAATAGGAGACAGACATCAAAATATTTTGTTCAGGGCTTGTATGGTATTACGACAGATTGTCTCCACATACAAACACCCTAGAAATCTTCTCTAGTAATCTTTTCCAAAAAGATATTTGCACACCCTGCTTATTTCAAACATTTTTAAATTAGAGTTATATTTAAAGTTTTAGACTAAGGGTTGTCTCCAACAAAAAGACTAATGCACCCACAAACTGGCTTTAAGCACAATTTGCCAGACCAGTGTGCATGAGTCGTAACTGCTTTGCAGATTATGAGCCTGACCCTCCTTTACACTGTGGCCCGTTGATGCAGCTAGAGTGGCATAAAGGGGCCTTATCATAAATGAGAGGGTTGTGGGTTTTTTCCCCAATTAGGAACTAATGGAAAAAAATGATAGTGACTAAAGCATAAGACTGGAAGTTAGGAGCTCTGGGTTCTAATCCCAGATCTACTACTGATTTGCTTTGTGCCCTAGGGCAAATTGCTTAATTTCTCATCTCACTACTTCTTCCTCCAGCCATAGTCCCATCTGTATGGGGTCAGCTCTTCAAATCCTTCTCTATTCTAGTTTGTCTTAAACCAGTTCCTGGAAAACTCTGGACCTAATTAGATCCTTCTATATGGCATCCATCCATTCGTCTAGCTTTGGATCTTCCAACCCTTTTTTTATCCTCCCCTTCTAAGTTTAACACCCCGTTTCCTATATATTCTTCCCGTTTTCTTTCCACGTGACCAAAGCATCTAAGCCTGGATTCCCTCAGCTTTCCTATAATTGGTACCACCTTCACTCTTCCCCGAATTCATTCTTTCCACAAATGATCTCTCTCTCGCCTCACTTCTGACATCTGTTAAACTTGTGAGATCCTTGAATGGAAGTAACTATAGAAGGACCAAGTGTCATTTATTCACATTAGTATAAAATGAAATGCGCCACAGTCATCTTCTGAACGTGGAGACTTAAAAGGAAGAACTAGCTTCAGAACTGGTTATTTTTAACTGGTAATCTTTCATGATTCCATCTGCTTTTAATTAAGCTGCACCCATTGCTGATGCTCATTGTCAGCAATGGATAATTTTCCTAAAGCAGACGAGGCTTAAATGAGCATACTGGGTTTTTTCCCTCTTGTGTCCCAAATTCTGATTTCCTCAGATCACCGGTCCACATAAAAACCACTTCACAATTTGATGTGACTGGCAGTCACTGTTTATTACAGCCCTACATACTGGACTAGCAGTGAAGACTGGATTGAGATGCCTTGGAAGATCTGTAGATGGAGACAAAACTAAAACAGCTACTGCAGGTTAGGAGCGAGATGCATTGGCAGAGTTGTTTGAGTTATTTGCACAACACTTGGCCATGCTGCGTGACTCAAGGCAGTCTTAAGTTTCACACTTGACTCTGTGCTGAATTTGCTTATATGAATGATGGGGCATTCCCTCCACAATAAATGGTGTAAAATGCTTTGATTTTTCCTTGCAAAACCTTCAGCAGCCTGCAGTTCCTTGTCTAACAGAGCCCCCGTGCAATTATCCTTTGTGGTTATAGTGGCATTTTTCTCCCTCCCTCTTTCTCACCCCCAGCTGTAACTCAGCAGGCAGCCTTACAGCTTTTGAAGGCTGTGTGATTCAAACCCACTGCCATTGGTCAGGATGTGAATCACAGCCCAGCTAAAGTCGGGGAGAGAAACATGTGCTAATATACAGTACCAGATGCTGGTCTCCATTGTGGGGAAGCCTTTTTTGCCATAGGCATCCTTCATTGTTCAGCAGCCTATAGTGAAGTGGAAATAAAGGGTGTGATGATAACTGGAAGAAAATGTAAACGGAGGATTTTCTGGGTACCACATATAAACTACCATCACAGAAAAAGCCATTAGCTGAAAAGATGTCATGCTGCCACTCCTTTCCAGGCTGTCTTGGATACTTCACACAATTCTTTGCTGCAGTGAATGAAGTCTGTGTTGTTGTGCTGCTCTTCCTATTCATGATTTGCTTTAGTTTTCATACAATGATGCTATTCTGGAAAAAAACATGTTTAACTCATATATGGTGTGAACAAGGAAATTTGATCTTCCAAGCTATATCTCCAGGTATATATCCTTATCTGTGGGGAATCTCTTAATCCCTATCCTATAGTGGTCACTAGTGTGGAGAGGAAAAACACCCAACATACACCCACCTTCATTTAGAATCCACTCTTAAGTAATAGCCACACCTTTACCATGGTGGTTTCCTCGCATAAGTAATTATATATAATTATGATTACTTCTTTTTTATTTGCTTTGCCAGTTAGGGTTGAGACCCCATTTATACTAGTTTTGTAAAGACAATGTCCTGCCTCAAAGAACTCGTAATTTAATTTAATTGTAATTCTGATTTGGTAGAAACTGCTCGCAATGTTACATTTATAGGGGAGCAGAATTAATTTTTCCCCTTCCGTTTTTAAAGGTGCAGGTTCTTGCAGACTAATCTGGTACAGTGGTGTAATAAAATTGAAACAAAATAAAAAAAAATATTTTACAAATAGTGTATTCTTATTTGGAGCTTTTTAACCTAGTTTATCTAAAGGGCATAGAGGAAAGTATGGGCAAGGAATGGTAATTCTTCAATTAATACTCCAAAATGCCAATGACAAGCTGAGTTGTGTCTCACCTGAAAATAACCTAATTATTCAAATTCATTGAAATCAAAATAAGGATGCACTGCTAATTAAAGAGCAGCATTGCTGCTCTTGAGTCTTTCTGTGGGAAAACATCTTTGAAAGGAAATATTTGGCTCTGGCTTGCTGAGTTAGTGAGAGCCAGATTCCACTCACACTTAGTCATTATTGATGCTTTCCTCTTGAGCAACTGGAGACTTGAACTTGTGGGCCTTGAATAGCTTGGCTTTAATGCAGCCACAGGTACAGTTAATTGGCTTCAAGTATGGTATTTTTCATTACTTACGGGCAATGTTCCCTCTAATTTTTGACAGGCTGTGTGCGCAAAAAATTTCTTCTGTGCAAATTTTTGTGTGCATGGTGTTTTGCCATGTGAGCAGGGTTTAGGATCTGTGTGCGCCTGCACACACGCATAGCTTAGAGGGAACAGTGCTTATGGGTCTGTTCATGGGATTATAAATCCAGTTATGTTGCACGGTTTTAAAACAACTTTAAATAACATTCTAGAAGGCTTGCCACCAATTCTGATGCTTTTACAGCTCAATGTTAAGCACTAGACTGTTTTTTTAAAAATCACCCACTGGTAAAATGCAGTAGTAAAAAAAGTTCCTTAAGTTTTTTTGCTCAAGATTCCCAATGTGTCAACACAGGCCGAGTAGAGAAAAAAATGTAGGACCCAATTCTGCTGCGGTTGACCACATTAAATAGTTTCTTACACATTCAGATAGTCCGGAGGATTTATTACTTGAATAAGTAACCTGGCAGAATCAAGTTCTTCAGAATCACATGCATTGGCAATCCTTTTGGTGACTAATTAACGTGTCCAGAATTGCTTTGTGATGGAGGGAAAGAAGATGCGCCAGTTTATTTTTCTGCTGTGTGGAGATGCTAGTTCTGTAAAATATGGGTCTCTGTGAACCAGGTTATTGGTTTGTCTGCCAAAGTTTTGAGCTATTTGGAATGAATCCACAAGAAATCCAAACTGGGCAAAAGGCTTTGCAAAAGACCTCCCTTGTGTAGGAGTTTTAGTGTGTATAAGAAAAAACGGAGTTGTCTACTAGTTAAAAAATAAGTTCAAGAACTGGCTTCTCTTCCTGGCTCTTCCAGTAACTCTCTGTGTGACGTTGGACAAGTCACTTTACTTCCCTCTCTCATACTCCATGTTTGTTTGTAAAGCACATTGAGAGCTGTGGATAAAAAGGCACCATATGAGTGTAAAATAGCATCTATTATAATAGGGGAGATAAGTGCATCTGAGGTTTCTTGTAAGCCTTCCTGTGCTGCTTAGATAATTTTGTAACTTCATTCTTACTGGCCAACAGAAAATATAAGTGTAAACGGTGATAAGTAGAAATACCATTAAAACACTAGCAGCGGAGGGGGAGAGCTTGTGGCCATCTGATGGTGCTGAGTTGTACTAGGAGACCTCCAATCTGGCAGGAAAATCTGTTGTGTTTTAAAAAGCTCATCCAATTTCCAATGTCTATTTTTTTGTAAACTGGAAAGAACCAGAAGAACTTTGTTTGCCAACAAAGTTCATATAAAACATTTTTAAAAATTGTGACCAGAACTCATGTCAAAACTGATCCCTTGAGTCTTATTTAACATGTACAGTACACCCCCAAAAGTTTTAGATAATTAACATGTGGCTTTTCTCAGTTCATGTTGTTTTAATCATGTTGTTCCTTTTTTACATTTGTCAGGTTGACAACATGCTAAAATATGTGGCTCAGAGCAAAAGAAGACTTTTTATAGATTCAGATACATAAATGGTGGGCCTGATTCTCATTGACACCAGGGCCTATTTACGCTGTGAGAGACGTATAAAAGCCTTAGCATAAATGAGAATCAGGCGCTCTACACATCCAAAGCTATGCAAAAGCCAGAGCAGGTTGGAAAGATGCACATTCATGCTCTCACACACAGCGCAGGATGGGATAAGAAAAAATTAGTTTTGTTTTCTGTGGTAGCATAGGTCAGTTCCCAGGATTTCCATCTTTTTCGAAGACTTAAACATCCTCTCATCTCTCCCCCCCCCCCCCCCCCAAACTCTTCCTCTTGAGGCCCTTCTCTAGGCTTACCAACTCTGACTGAAGCTATTCCGGGAGATTTTGTTTTCTAACATGATATAATGTCATTTTCTTAAAATATCCTATTAAATCTCCCAGATTGCTTTCAGTAGTCACCCGGAGATGGATGCGTATTCTAGGAGACCCCAGGCTAATCCTGGAGGCTTGGCAACTGTACCGTTGTCATGACCCCCATTTGTATGAATATAGGAGTTGCCAGACTGGATCGTACCCAGTAGGTCCATCTAGCTTAAAGGTTCTTAAACTGGGGGTCAGGACACCTCAGGCGGTCACAAGGTTATTACATGGGGGTTGCAAGCTGTCAGCCTCCACTCCAAACCTTGCTTTGCCTCCAGCATTTATAATGGTGTTAAATCTATAAAAAAATGTTTTTAATTTATAAGGGGAGTTACACTCAGAGGCTTGCTATGTGAAAGGGGTCACCAGTAAAAAAAGTTTGAGAACCGCTGATCTAGCCCCATGTTCTATCTCTGAGACCAGTACCAACTGCTTCAGAGACAGGTGCAAGAAAACCTGTTGTGAATAATTAAGGAATAATCTCTTCACATGGAAAATTTCTTTCTTCTATAACAGAGAGTGATTTTTTTCAGTGCTCTGATCGTATGAGTATCTTTCTCATGGGTGGAGTCACTAATGCTCTTTCCGTGTGCATGTGTTTATGTTCCTTCCCACCCTAGAGAATGCACACGGGACTCCCTTTTTGGAAGCCATCAGTACCACTCGTTAATCATCCAAAAAGACTGTGTTGATCTACACAAACCATCACTCCTTCACTTCATAGGATGAGCATGCTGCCTTTTACAGCATTCCCTTACTAGTTCTGAACGCAAGTGTTGGGAATCAAATCCAAATATGTCATATGGCAACGCAGAGGCCTTGTCTACTTTTAGAAAGGATTTGCCAGTATAACTGTACAGGAAAACCCTCCTAGTGAGATGCAGCTTATCCCAGCAAAAGAATGCTTTTGCCAGTAAAACTAAGACCAGGTCCTCGAACGAACTAAACTATCTCAACCAAAGGACTTTTTGCTGGTATAACTGTGTTTACACTGGGGCATGAATGAGGTGGGCAAAATATATTGGTCCCTGGCAGTAGTTAACCCAGTGGGTTTTAATTTAGTTTTCAAATTTAGCCAGTACAGTAGAGTCGCATCATACGCACATTTAACTTATTTGAATTCAACTATACTCACTCAGCCAAAAAAAAGAGAAAAATAACAATTTAAATAGTGCGGGTGATTCCGCCTGCCATTCCAGTCAATGAGCGTATGCTCCGGAGTGAGCGTGAAGTGGGAGATGTGAATCTGCTGTTCCCTCAGTTGTGTATGCTCTGGAGTGAGTGTGAGGTGGGAGATGTGAATTGGTTGTTCCCTTAGTGAGTCTCAGTTCTTGCGTGCCTCTCATAGTGTGAGCATCTCGCTGCGCTGAGTGTGTATACATTATACATTTATACAAACATATTACTGTACTGTATACACAAAACCATGTATTTTGTACTTTATGGGTGATTTAAGAGATTTTCAAGGGTAATTTGGACTTGATGCGATTTTCGCCTTACGCGCTGACTTTAGAACCTAACGCCCACATAAGATGTGACTCCACTGTATAGAAAAGAGATGAGATTTGAACTCTGGGTCTCAAAAGGTGCTAAGTTAAACAGGTTTGGAAACTGAAGGCTGCACAGGCAGCATTAGTGCCGACTTGCTTACACTTGCTAGCATGCCTCAACTTTGATCTGGAGAGATCCCTGCTATGTGAAAAGAGAAGAGTTTAATCTCCATGGACCATTCAGTTCTTGGCATCTCTGCTGTGTGTCCTCTGCATAGCAGCCACTTCACATCACAGCAGCCAAACATGCTGTCACCTGCTTTTATGTTTTCTCCTGTACAGTGCTATGACTTAAGGGCCAGAGGCAGAGCAAGAGGAGCCTGAGACACAGAGACAGGGAGGCAGAGTCAGGAGTGTGAGGCAGTGCAGTGTGCGAGTGAGAGCAGCAGGGTCATTGCAATGTATCAGTAAGAGAGAGCGCCATTGCTCAGGTAGATGCAGTCTAGCGACTCAAAACAACTGTGCCAAAAGTCTTCCATCTGCACGAGAGAGAGCATCATGCTAGCAAAGTTTGGTACTGCACAAGCTTTCCCTCATTAGTGCTAATAATGCACCTTCATTCTGATTTGAAAACTCTCTGCTGCACTGTTGAGCAAACTGTCAGTTACACTGAATTCTGTCTGTGAGTTGTAGTTTTGTGATGTGGTTAGCATCTAGCAGAAACTATGAGACTCACTGTTAGCAGACTGGCAGATATTCCACTGATGACAGTGGGATAAGAACTTGAATGAAACCGAGTCTAACGTAGAGCTCCAGAATTGAAAGTCTGGTATTTTACAATGCTCATGCTTTACTCCTATAGAGAAGATTCAAAGTAGTTGAGACTCATGCAGTTTTCTCTGCACATTTGCCTGTGAAGAGAGGTTATTGAATGCTATAAGTTCCCACCCAAAAATGAAAAAGGATTTGTCATCTCTTAAGACAGGTAACATTTTTCTTTTTAAAGTTTTAGATACCTAATCTTTTGTTGCTAGAGCAGATGGCTTAAAGAATGTTACATCTGGAATACCCTAGACTGTTTTAGAACAAGTCCTGGGAAGGTTAAATCTACCCCTCTTTATTCTAAGTGGATCAATAGAGTTTCCTGTAGCTTAAAGAGTCTTTTCAGGGGAGATCTTCAAAACTGAGTTCTTATCTTCAGTGTGTGGAAATTAAAGGTCTCATGGCTTCTTTGCTAGTATGTCCATAACTTTTTATAGTACAGTAGACTCTCGATTATCCAGGATGATAGGGAAAAATTAATCCTGGTTAGTAAAATCCCGGATAATCACCATCCATAGGAAATATGGAGGGAGGGAGGTTGATTCACCAGCCACCCATGCCAGGTTGGTTCACTGGCTGCCCTGTGGCCCTGGTGGTTTTGGGGTTTTTTTGTGCTTGGGGGCAGCAACAAAGCTAGAGCTGGCCCTGCAAATTACGTGGGTTGGTTTTTTTTTTTTTTTTGGGGGGGGGGGGTTGACATCCTGGTTAATCCACAACCTGGTTAACCCGATCCTGGATAATCGAGAGTCTACTGTATATAAAATGCGCACACACTTCAGATAGCATACCTTTTTTTGATTGTTGCCTTCTTAATCCAGAGGTAGTTGATTTTCAGTGATTGTGTTTGTATGTGATTTGTGGTCACTTCAGGAACTTTGAGGGTGACATACTATATAAATATAAATTATTATTGGATGCATAAAGGATTTACATGGCCCAACCTTTGCTGCAAGTTTCAGTGAATGTAATGTATCACATTACATCATAAAAAGGAAGAAGTCTTGGAAAAATGCGGACCCTACAATTGTTCTTGTTGGTGAACAATCATACAGTTCTTTTTGGAGTGTGGACTGGACGCCTTGAATGAAATCTTTTTGCCTGTAGATGGGAAATGTTCACGTCTTGTAGTCAGAATAGTTCAGAATTATTTTTTCCCCTTCTTTTTTCCAGTGGGGAAGCAAAAGTGTATTTTACACCAAGGTATTAGCTCTTTCAGATACCAATAGGTTACTCACATAAAGTGTGGATCTAAAACTTGGGGAGCAGATTTCACTCTGCAGCAATCTTCCATCTTCCTGTTGGGTTATGCCTTTTTGTTGATTTTAATATGTTTATGATCTCTCCGATTGTTTACCTGAGTATTTTGATGCAAAGCAATGTATTTTGCCTTGGAATCACTAATTCTTGGTTTATTTATCAGGGTAGGAAGACACAATGTAAACTGAAGAAATAGCAGCTACCTTTGGTAGCTATCCCTAGACTTCATCTTTGTTCTTGGTGTTTGATGGTGATCAGGGAAAGTCTGGTTAATCCCTCACTTTGCCCTCTCAAAGACAGTAGGCCTGATTCATCATTGCCCTGCACTATGTTGCAGTAATTTACACTGGTGCAAAAAGGGTGCAGAATGTTTCCATTTGGATTAAGTAGTCCTACTCACTTTGCATTGATGCAGTGATTACACATGGAGCAGGAAAGCAGAATGAGGCCCATTCACTGTATAAGTGTTGCATTCTTGGTTTAGAATGTCAAGTTTTTGGGGCCAGGACTGTCTTTTCATTGGAGGTATGTATTGTGCCTAACACATTGGGGCTGAATCCAGGATTGAGACCTCCATACTCTGCTTCAATACAAGTCATATATCCCCACTTAATTAAAAAAAATAAGTGTTGATAATCTCAATCTCCAGATTTTAGTGGGATATTCATAATGAGGCTGTGTAGTGAACAGTTTCCCCTGTACTAGGACAAGCTTATAAATGGAGGCCACTATTCTGACTCCAGGTAAATGTTGCTATATCTTTGCTTCCTCTGGTAGCACAACACAACTCCACTGGTGTAACGTATACAACTTTCCAAGGCTCACAGACAACCATCTAGCAGTCATTTCTGGAAAGGACAGTCCACATTACTGCTTCCCATATTTTTTGAAGCAGGCATCTTCCTTCTACCCTAATTCTAGATTAAATAGATAATGGTTCACCGATATACTTTTAATGTGTAGGTATCAAGAGATATCTTACTGCTATCTCTTGATTTCTAATTCTCTCTCTGCTACAAGTTTCTTCATGTTATTTAGGGACAGAAGGGGATACAGAGATTAGCTAATTTATTTAATGACTTCTCTTAATGCCTTTTGATCAGCTAATGAATAAATGCACCCTGTCAAGCTGTCATTTTTACAGTTTTGTGCAAATAAAGCCTCTCATAAATAAAATTAATATCCCTCCAGGGAGGTCTGGACTTTTTGACCTTGACCAGTTATTGAAAATTCAAACACAGAATGCAGAGGGATTTCTCTCCTCTGGTGACTGTTAAATACCTCTGCTCTCTTGATAATGTCAGTCACAAGGGATTGCATTGCTGGGAAGGAAAGTATCATTCTATGTTTCACAGTTGTGATGTATGGAGTGTCTGATCTCTGTCGCGTTAGTCTTTGGAATAGTGCATAGCAAATACTTGATGTGGAGCACAATAGAAATTCACAACGCATGGCTTATTTTTGTACTCCCAGTTTTATGTTGGAAAAACAAAACATGATCCAGGAAACTCCAAAATTTATGGGAAGTAAGAAAGAGGTTCATTAATTCAATGTGTCTTGGAAATGCCCATTGTGGAAAACATGGTGCACATGATGAAGCCTTCATACATACATTTCAAAAGGCAGGGTACTATAAACAGGAATCTTCAGGTTTGAGGCAGGGGAAGCTTGTGTTTTCAGGTCTCAGTCCTTATCTTCAAGGCACTTAATGATCTAGGCCCAGAATACCTGTGCTACTGTATTTACTGTCAAGGTGCACCTTTGTGCAAAGGGAATAGGTGGAGAGCCTGAAGAGTAAAATTGCAATAAAGAGCAGCAAAATCGTCCCTACTGCCTATGAAAACAGATCATTCACATTCATTTAATAACAATCAATATAATTTCCAAAGTTGAGTAGCAATGTTAGAATGGTCATATTAATGCCTATCTTGGGTGTCTACTGCTTAAATAGATTTATTTTTAGATTCTTTTGTTGTGATGTAAAACTATGGTCATTGCCAGTTTCGGCCAATAATAATCCCATGGTATTATTCATGCTTGGTAATTCCATTCTGCCTTGCTAAATTCTCCTAACAGTTGGCTGCATGATCTTTTTCACTTCCTGCCCTAAATTATGTGCTCTTGCAGCACACTGATAACAGCTGCCTGATTTCCCCCCAGAGGTGGCTGCACATTAGTGGCAGGTGAAGCAGTTTCTGTATGTATCATGTAAATCAGTTTGTAAAGCACTTCAGAATGCTTTGGGATAGAAGGTGCTATAAAATTCAAATTGGCATTATGTTATATTCTAGCACTGTCTGGCTAGAGTCTTTACCATCTGTGTTTGTAATATATATAGTAATCTCCTCAGAGCAAGGACCATGTCAGCTGCTGTGACTTTTGCAGCCGTGATTACACACACTAGTGCTTACTGAAAAATAAATAGATAATTTAAACAAATGAATAAAACAAAGGGCAAAACCAAATACACTTCTACGGGCTAAGGAATTCTTGGTATGGGGGGAGATATGTGTTGCAAAGATTTCCCCATTGTGAATAGCTCTTTCAAATGTAGAAATAATTTGCTGTAGTTCTGTGCTAAATTTCCCTGTGCTGATTTTATAGATGTGAGTCCGTGGCAGTAGATAAAATCTCATGGTCCCATGTTTCGAACACCAAGAAGGCTAATTTTGCAGCTTTTAGTGCCTCTGTGTGTGCTATTAACACTTCATTACAGTTCTTACAGCCTCCATCTACTCCCTGTGGTTCTCCATTAGACAGCCCCTCTGAATCCTGTCTTTAGTATATTCACTGCATGGTGAGAAGTAGGAATTCAGTGGAGTGTACCACCACACTTAACATGTGTACTATTACAGGGCATCCTCTCTTCCTGGGAGTCTGGTATTTGACACACAATTTCAAAGTGAACAAGGGAGGGAAATGTTAGGATCAGTGGACGACACTCATTCTGGCAGAGAAACCAGAGAATTGGCAGCTTAGATGTCTTGACCTTCGAATTGGTAATTATCCAACATTTTGCTAAAACCACAATTCTGATAACCTCCCTCATTTAAAAAAATTCATAAACTTCTATCCTGTTTTGGAATATTTTAAAAAAAGCCTTTAAACATTTAATCTGTCTGTTTAACCTATGGTATGTATCTATCTGAGGTCCTGTCTTCCTTAAGGAAATTAGTACTACTGTAGCTGCAGTGAGATATTTACACTGGTGAAAATCTCTAGCATAGACACACTGCACCAATGCAAAGCAGGACTTTCTCCAGTGGAACTAACCCAATAAGTCTCATCAGTGCCTGACATGTTTTGCTCTAGTGCAGCATTTCTACATTAGGGTCTTGCACTGGTTTAGTTACACTTGTATAAATTGCTTTGGATTGGCACTTCAGGACTTATCATCCATCGTAGATAAGCACTGATGATAATAGGGAGGAAGAAAGGGACAGTAGTAAGTGTGCTGGTGGGGGACTCGAGAATCTGGTTCAGTTCCCAGCTCTGGAACAGATTTCCAGTGTGAGCGTGGACAAGTCTCTTAGGGCATGTCTACACTACCCCACAGTTTGAACTAAAGGGTGTGTGATTAGCACATACACTACATACAGTCTTTGAACAGGACTATATTAGAATGAACTCCGGACCTTTTGAGTTCATGCCCACAACATCCATATGCGGGAGTTGCAGCACAGCACTTTGGTATATGCTATTATTCATTCCCCCTTTTCTAAACTGCAGAGCAGTGTAGATATGCCCTTACACGCTCAGTGCCTCAGTTCCCTATCTATTTTTTTTACTCCTGTGTAACTATGGTATTCCCCTTACTTGTTTCTTATGAACATGTGCCTCTTCCCACTGCAGAGTTTTATCTGGTAATATGAATAATCAGACAGAGAAGCTCTGTAGGGGCTGAATGATTCTCTACATGCAATCCGGCATTAATTTTCTGGAGAGTAACTAAATACATAAAATATTAGTGTGTGTAAATAAGCTATTCAAAATTTTGTTTTTCACTGAGCAGAGAAGCCCATCTTTCAGTTCTACACTAGCTTGCAGACTTTTTGTTTACTAGATTATATATCCAGCGGTGTCACCCAAGTTCAGAGACTGTACAGTAATGTTATTGTGAGCTTACTGTTGTTTCCCTTGGATCTACCAAGTGGGCGCTGTGCAGTATCATGAATATTACACACAGCAACTGCTTAGGCTTGTTACTGCAGTACATTTTGATACCTGTACCTTACTGCTCAGTTGTTACATTTATATTAGCTCAGGCTGTGATCATATCATATCTAATAAATTAAGCATGAATCAGCCTAGTGAGTATTTGGATGGGAGAGCTCAAAGAAACACCTGGAAGAAGCAGTGTTTGTGATCCAGTAAGGGAACCTCTTCCTTTTGTGACCGGTTCAAGAATAGCAGCCGTGTTAGTCTGTATCCGTAAAGAAAGTGAGGAATACTTGTAGCACCTTAGAGACTAACCAGTTTATTTCAGCATAAGCTTTTGTGGGCTATAGGCCACTTCATGAGACAAACCAGTTTATTTCAGCATAAGCTTTCATGGGCTATAGCCCACTTCATCGGAAGAAGTGGGCTGTAGCCCATGAAAGCTTATGCTGAAATAATCTGGTTAGTCTCTGAGGTGCTACAAGTATTCCTCGCTTTCTTCCTTTTATGTCGGTTCCCAACCAGTGCTGTCGCACAGTGATAGGGGGACTCTATTTTCTGAATGAGCTATAAAACTGAAGTGAATTATCTGTGAGGATTAGACGTTCCCATAACAGTTTTCATAGAAATTGGGGTATCAATCCCATTACCTCCTTGAATTTCAATATAGGTAATTACATATTACCTTTCTAAAAAGAAAAATTGACCTTTGTGATTTCAAATGTGAAAGTTACTTTTTTGGCCCCCTGCTGAGCTGTGGTGTTGGTACAGGCATGGCTGTCATGTTCTGCTCCACACATGGCTGCGTTTCAGTGGTGGGTGAGTGATGCAGTCTGTTAGAGGTTTGGGATCCTTCTTGATTAAAGGCCCTGAATAAATACAGTTGTCATTATTACTGTAGCCTGTTCATGGCACTGTAAACAATGTAAACTTCAGAGGGCAAGGGTTGTTTGTAAATTATATTCTTGTTAATAGCAACTGGTCCAGCAGTCCTTTGGAATTTCCTATGATCTTAAGAATACACCGTCCCCATCCTAAAAATAATTGTGTAAAGAGGACTTGTAAGTGTTAAAGCCATACCGTCTGAACATACAAACCTCAGTCTCTCAGAAGTACTGATTTCCTCCCCTCTGTTTCTATGGAAGTGAGATACGTGTCATCTTATCCTCAGTATACAAGATGTTAAGCAGCTGAATCTTTTTTCCTTTTTAGTTCTGATTTTTTTTATTAGCAGGATCACATTAGGGGGTTTCATATCACAGTGCCTTTAAACCCTGCCCAGATCACAGCTGAAGTGCAGATCTGAGCTGGGGGACCCTTTCCAGACCCAGTAACAAAAAAGGCTTTGCCTAGGAGTGGCATGATGCCAGATTTGAGGTTTTCAGAACAAACTCCTCAGTTTCACCATTCTAAGCTGAAATCTTCAAAATGTTCTTTGCCAGGATCTACATAATTGCTCTGTGCTAAAAGTTGTTAAATATAGAATGTGTTTAAATGTATCTCTTTAAAAATTAAAGATTTCAAGTGTATGACCAGTAGGTAATTTGATATAACTTCCTATTGTTGCAAACACCTGTTCATTTGAACCAGTGCTTACAAGGATGGGAATTTTTCAGTAAAATACCACAGTGAAGACACAGCTTACCTGGGCTTGATTAATAGGTTCTTCTCAAGACAGCCTCAAGACTGAGGTGCACTGCCAGAGGTAGAGAAGAATTTTATTGAGCTTCACCATTCTGGTCTATGCCTAGCCTTGAGCAGTGCTCTTAGTCCCTCAGCTCCCAAGAACCAAATTGAACCCCTCCCAAAGTTGGAAAAATTGCAATTGGAATACATCATAGTTAAGTCTAAAAAGAAACCAGACCAACCAAGGTGGGTATAAAGAATCCTGTTAGAAGGCTTTGTTTTATTGTTAAATAAAATCTGGTGAGGAGGGCTTGACTAATCAAATAAGCAAAAGTAAGTCTAAAGCATCATTAGCAGAGCAAAAGGAAATGCTGAATGTTGAACTAAAGCTAACATTTTATCTCACAATATAGGGTTTTTCAGATGCACTCATAGATGAGAGAAACTAAAGCAGGAAGAAAACCTACCTACTAAAATAAATGCAATGGGAAATTGAAGACGACGGATAAGTAAATGGTAGATTTGTTAAACAGTTACTTTGTTTTTATCTTTGAGATCAAATTACATGGTACAATTTTGAGAGTTGTTAGCCGTATATAGTAATGTGTGATTATTCAAATGCTAAATGGAAGACCTGAACATTGTTTTCTTCAGGTAGGTAAAATAATTGGTCCAGAAAATATTCATCACTTCCAAAGAATTTCAGTCATAACACTTGCGGTTCACAGATAATGTTGCAGATTTGTGAGTGACAAACATAACTCCATTATTAAAAACAAGTCATGATAAGTTATAGACTAGTCAGTTGTTGAAGGAAAATTTGGGAACGAGTTTGAGAAGGGTGTTATTGAGCACACCTTAAAAAAAAATTATTTGATCAGTGACAATGTAGATTCATAATTAAGAAGTCGTGCTTCGCTAGTTCTTATTTATATTCCTGGGAAAATATTCCTGCTGCCGTGTCATGCAAAATAATTGGGGTGAATATATTGTTAGATTTCCATGTAATATTTGACTAAAGTTCTACATTGACGTTTCTTTCTTGTGCCAAAGTCTACAGATCTGTTACAATGCATACTTCAGTCTCCTTGCCGGTTGGGACAGAACCCGATCTGTCAGTCACTGGTAGCTGGGGAATTGACTTGTCTCCAGGTTTTTCTTTACCTACAGAGGCCTGCGGCTCCCCTCCATGCTGCAGAGTTTTGCTGAGGAAAATTCTAAACTTTAGTTCAGATTTTTAGACTACAAATTCAATTCAGTAATGTGTCCATTTGATTCCCATTGCTATGTTTGATTTTTAAGCATGCATTCTCTCTCTCTCTCTCTCTCTCTCTCTCTCTCTCTCTCACCCCCCCCCCCCCACACACACACACCCCACACACACACCACACCACACCTCTGTGGGCAGAGAGCAGTTTCCCTCACAGCCTAGTCTGCAAAGAAGGAAGCTTATGTGGAAATAAACCGGTTAGTCTCTAAGGTGCTACAACGTCTTCCTCGTCTTATTTACGGATACAGACTAACGTGGCTGCTAATCTTAAACTAGTCTGGGAAGGGTCGCCATGGCTTTTCGAGGCAGGAAATGAGCCATGCAGGGTTGGAAAGACCTAGCTGTGGGCCAAACGGCTCCCTCCACTCCATGCCCATAAGGGGAGTGAAGCCAGAATAGCAGCAGATATATATCCCGCACCAACAGCCACATCTCTGACTGTGGAATTTAGTCTCCTTTTTCTCTGCTTCCTCTTGAATCCAGGGCACTGGACATAGCATAAGTGCTGCCAGCACTGGAGAGTGCAGTAAGGGTCCTTCAGGTGCAGCCCCCTCCCCCTATTGCAGCTTCAAAAGCAGATGTCACCCACCCCCAACCCCGGGGAATCCCAATTTGTATCCCAGGCTCAGATCTCCAGGGAAGACACATGCCTGTATAACAGAAAGGGATACAGCTTCTGGGGAACCCATCCTTGAGCCCTAGGACCTAGGGGGGAAGATCGGCTGTAGATACGCAAATTCAGCTACGTGAAGAATGTAGCTGAATTTGGCGTATCTACAGCCGACTTACCTGCTGTCCTCACAGTGGCGGCAGGTGGCAGCGTGCTCCCCCGTCGACTCCAGCTTGCGCCTTTTGGCAAGCTGAACTTCCGGAGTCGACAGGGGAGCCAACGGCGATTGATGTATCGCGTCTTGAAAAGACACGATAAATCGATCGCCCAAAGAACGATCCCTCCCAGCTTTGGTGAAGATAAGCCCCTAGTCTGGCACCTTGCTCAAAGACCCGGAAGGGGCCCATGGAGGAGAGTGGAGACAAATGAATGCAGCGTCAAAGAGGACAAGGATATTGCTAGTCACTAGAGGGTGTCTCAGAGACATGAGAGCTCAGTCGCATTAACTTAAGGCATTGTTGTTGACAGTCTGTCTCTTTATTTCTCCAAAATATTTAATCAGTCAGTGAAGGTAAATGCATGTTAAAAATAAACCAAGTGGCTTAAATAGCATTGCTTCCCTTCTCAACTGCTCAACTTTTACATTCTCTTAACCTCTTTTGGTGTCATAATTTCACTGAATCGCTAGTCACTGTAGATTGTACCATGACCTAGAGCAGGGGTGGGGAACCTTTTTTCTGCCAAGGGCCATTTGGATATTTATAACATCATTCGCGGGCCATACAAAATTATCAACTTAAAAATTAGCCTGTTATATTTGGTCAAACATTTAATTAACATTTAATTAACTCCTGCCAGCTGGGGTCTTAGCCCGCTGCCAGCCTGGGCTTCCTACACCCAGGCTGGCTGCAGGCTGAGACCCCGGCTGGCAAGGATCCAGCTGGGGAAAGCGCAAAGCGGTGGCAGGCTGAGCGCTCAGCCTGCTGCCGCTTTGGGGTTTCCCCCACTGGCCCCTTGCCACCCGGGGTCCCGCCGCCTGCCCCAGTCAGCTCCCGCTGTCAGCCTGGGTGTAGGAAGCCCAGGCTGGCAGCGGGAGCGGAGACCCCTGCTGACAGGAGCCTCGGGGAAACTCTAAAGCCGCAGCGGGTTGAGCACTCAGCCCGCTGCCACTTCTCCGCCCGCGATTATTGAATTTAGAGACCCGCCTGCGGTTGCCTTGGCAGGGCCAGACCAAATGATTCCGCGGGCCTTATACGGCCCGCGGGCCGGACGTTCCCCACCCCTGACCTAGATTTTTCATGTAAAACGCAAACTGTGAAGCAAAACTTTTCAAGCCTTCTTTCTGCAAGGCTTGTTGTTTTGTTGTTTGTTTGTTTTTCTTTAATTCCTCTGCAGGCCACCTTTAACTGAGATTGTAAACTCTCCTCCAAGCTGATGAGTAGGCCCCAATCAGCAAGGAAACCTGTGCATGCATCCATCCATGCAGAGCCCCGTTGACTTCCATGGGGCTCCATTCAAGCATAAGGGAGTGCCTGTGAGATTCTCATTGTGGGTTGGGGTCTCACGTTCATCTGTACAGTACCATGCATGAACATGAGAATAGTCATAGGGTCAGACCAGTGGTTCATCTAGCCCAGTATCCTATCGTCAGACAGTGGCCAATGCCAGATGCTTCAAAGGAAGTGAACAGAATAGGGCAGTTATCGAGTTTATCCATCTCCTGTCATCCAGTCCCAGCATCTGGCAATCAAAGGTTTAGGGACACCCAGAGCATCCGATTGCATCCCTGATCATCCTAATAGCCATTGATGGACCTGCTGTCCATTAATTTATCTGATTATTTTTGAACCCTATTATAGTTTTGGCCTTCACAACATCCCCTGGCAATGAGTTCCACAGGCTGATTGTACATTGGATGAAGAAGTAATTCCTCTTGTTTGTATTAAACCAGAGCTGCGTATTCATTTAATTGAGTGACCCCAGGTTCTTGTGTTGTGTGAAGGGGGAAAATAACACTTTCTCCACACCGTTCACGATTTTATAGACCTCTATCATATCTCCCCTCAGTCATCTCTTTTCCAAACTGAGCAGTCCCAGTCTTTTTAATGTCTTCTCATAGGGAAGCTGTTCCATACCCTTGTTTCTTTGCCCTTTTCTGTACCTTTTCCCATTTCTAATATTTTTATTTAGATGGGGTGACCAGAGCCGCATGCAGCATTCAAGGTGTGGACGTATGATGGATTTATATAGTGGCACTATGATATTTACTACCTTATTATCTATCCCTTTTACTAGTGGTTCCTAGTTCTGTTTTGTTTTTTGTTGTTTTTTGACCGCCCTGCACATTCTGGATAGTTCTCTGAAAACATCTGCTCAAACTATAAATATTGCCACAAACTATCCATGTCTGTGGCGTTATTTAAATAATAACTTAAAGGGAGGGGTGAGTGTGGGGAAGAAGCACTTGCACCAAAACAAAATAACTTTGCCTTTATTTTTCTGTATCCCTTTGGCTATTCATTCCAATGGTTAAGTTTGAGTAAGAGCTTTTTGTTCTCTCAATCATATCTTTTCACTCCAGCTTCTCCTGCTCCTACTACAGTGACCTCGTAATCTGGTTATGTCATCATCTACTCCCCTTGTGGAAAAAATAGGGATGACATAAACCAGGGGTCTGCAACCTTTCAGACATGGTGTGCCAAGTCTTCATTTATTCACTCTAATTTAAGGTTTCGTGCGCCAATAATACATGTTAACGTTTTTAGAAGGTCTCTTTCTAGAAGTCTACAATATAGAACTAAACTATTGCTGTATGTAAAGTAAATAAGGTTTTTAAAATGTTTAAGAAGCTTCATTTAAAATAAATTAAAATGCAGAGCCTTCCCCCCCCCCCTCCCCCCCGGACCAGTGGCCAGGATCCGGACAGTGTGAGTGCCACTGAAAATCAACTCGTGCCATAGGTTGTCTACCCTGACATAAATTCAGCATATTGACTAATGAAAATAATGGCTGTTGTCAACTCTCATATGATTTTATCACAAGTCTTATGATAGTTGATGTGTTTCATAAAGCCCTAGCTCCTGGAGTCAAGTGAATACATGAGAATCTGAGTTCTTTTTAAAGTAAATGTATGGACCTTGTGGTTGTGGAGAAATGCTTATAAACATGACCTTTAAAGGTCTGAAAAACAGAATCTGCCTTGTGAATTTAGGCTGCTTGGGGTTGGAACTACTGGGCGATCTATGAGCTATGAAAATCCCATTGTAATAGAGCACGTCTACACTTGAGTTGGGAGGTATGATTCCCAGTTCATGTGGACATACCTTCACTAGCTTTGCTCAGGGTAGCATGGATACATGTGTGCAAACTGGGAATCCTGCCTTTCAGCTCAAATATAGGCGTATAGTCAGGAAAAGGGTTAAAGGTCAGTTCGGGTAGTAGATTTAATCTGCCCTATCACAGTGGTAATTATGAAATCACTGATTCCTCCAAAATTTAAACATATTCTCAGTGAAAAGCAGTGGCAGCTTCACTTAAGCCAGTGTTTTCCTGTGAATTTGCATTTAAAACAGACAAAGCTTTAGTGAAGTCCCTTTTTGTTAGACTTAAGATTATTTATGGGTGCAAGGGTGAGAAAAGAAACAACATTTTCATTCATAAAACGCTTAAATGCTCATAAAATTGCTTTGCACTAGAATGACAGAGCAGATTGAAATTGTTAGACTTTTTAATTGGATGATAATTCATGGTTATATAAAGATTCTCCTCCTTTTCCCCTCCTCCTTTCCATCCCTCCCAGTATAAGGTATAATCCTGATGATTTTATTTGTACACCACATCAGTCAGTGTTTTGCAGACCTCTTGCAATTTTGTTTTATATACTGCCTTTCCCACAAACAGGATCGTTAGAATTCTTTAGAGAACTAAAACTACAACTAAATAATGGCATGTGTGGGAGGAGGAAACTATGATGTAATAGCAGTAGAGAAGAGTTATACTTTCTGGTGAAATTTTAAATGAGGTGGTGAATTTAATAGGTAAAGAGCTACAGGAAGGTTGCCAAGGAGAAGAAGGTACTTGCACCCAGAATGGAAGAGATTTGGTGAAGAAACAGAGGAGTCCAGTGCTAGTTGATTGGATGAATGTTGAGAGAGTCATGGTCTGTTTGATCATTTGCTCCAGACTAACAAAGAGTATTTTAAATCAAAGGCAGTTTTGAACAGTGTCTTGAAACGAACAGGAGAAAATGTCTCTGTATGTTTGAGAAGGCAGTAGTGTTAATCTATACGTGCTGGAGTCTGGAGAACTGTGACTTTGCAATTGCTTTTTCCATATCATTCCAGTAAGATGAAAGGAGATGAAGGCCTGCATGATGGAGTCAAGGCCGTGTTATAACTTCCCAAATGCAGTTTGTTAAACCAACAAAGTGTGCACTCCACTTTGAGAGAAATGGGCAAAAATGATGAGTGGTGACTTAGTCATGTCCAAAGAAGTCAGTCACCATGTGCTGTTGTCTGAGTATATCCATGCAAAGGCCATTCTAAATCAATGCTTTAGTACTTTCTTCTTTCCTTAAAATTAATCAATCTCAGCAGTCCATTATTCATGAGCAATCCTAACAAAAACAAAACAGCATGTTTTGCAAGGGAAAATTATTTGTTAATGGCCCAACTTTGATACTTATTCATGTTGAGTAGTTCCATTGAAATCACGAGTAGATCCTTACTCCTTTAGCAGTCCTTAATATGAGTAATATTATCAGAGTATGCCTCCAAGGAAATATTTCTTCTTCAAACTTCTACTGGATTCTAATAAACACTGAAGAGGGGAGAATTTTTAAAATTTGTTGGAAAATTATCCCATGTGTGTCCTTTTGAAATGGAAAAAGGTTCTGCCTTCGGTATAGGACTTTCTTCATTCTGAAAGAAAGTGTTAAAGCTATGTTTCTTCTTCAAGAGCTGGTTCCTATGTCAATTCCATTGTGGGTATGCATGTACTTCACATGCCTGGAGCCAGAAGGTTTTGAAAGCAGTGACTCTCGATCTGCCCTGGCATTCCTCCGACCAAGTTGATAAAGGACAGGGCGGGCAGACACTGCATCTCCTGTTCCTTCTACCCACCACATGGTCTAGGGCAGAACCTGCAATGTCCGAAGCTTCAGTTTTCTTCTTTATCTGTGAAAATAGATGTTGATAGCTAAATCATTTTTATATTCTAGAGTTTTAAATTTTTTATCTGACATTTTAAGTGGGTTTTTTAGGTATTTAGTCTCCCTGACCTGGGGAGCACTCCCTCCCCCATACCTTGTTTGGGTGCTGGACTATGTCCAGGACTTCAGGGTTCGAAATTTGTGCTTTCTGCCTGCAATACTTCTCAATCACTAATGACCACCAACTCTGCTTATACTACTATGGGGAAGTCCACATTGTGGCAA
Source organism: Sternotherus odoratus (assembly GCA_032164245.1). Classification (NCBI taxonomy): domain Eukaryota; kingdom Metazoa; phylum Chordata; order Testudines; family Kinosternidae; genus Sternotherus; species Sternotherus odoratus. Next base: position 12,432,030 of record JAVMKO010000043.1, read on the forward strand.
AGTGCAATATCTGCTGTTCATTCCCAGCTGTACCTGGGAAGGACGGGAACTTGCCTTAAGAAGCACCTTATGAAAAAGGCCATGAGGCCACAATCAGATCCACGCTGGAGACCCCCCCACCCCCCCAGTATGTCAGCCTGCCTCAGCAAAGAGTGCGCTTCCTGCCACGAGGTCCAAATCAGGAGCAAAGGAGTCTACCTCCCCCAGATGTCTACCTCCCCCAGATGTCTTGTCGGGAGAGCAGGGAGCATTCTCATAAGCATGATACTAAAACTTCCTTCAAATCCACTATAAAGAAGTCTGATCCAGCCCTGTCTAAATCGAGCACTAGCTCAGCCCAAGAGAATGTAATACATCCTGTGTTGCAGAGGCATAATAAGAAAGCCCACAAGTCTAGGGCTCCATTGGCACTGTGTCAGAATGCGGTGGAATCAGTGCTGCTGGTTCACTCCCTCTGGGGGGGGCACGTGGCATTGGCCACTGTTGGTAGACAGGATACTGGGCTGGATGGACCTTTGGTCTGACCCAGTATGGCCATTCTTATGTTACCTCCCAAGCACAAACCCCAGGGGCGTCCACACCAGCGAAGACTGGTCATCAAGAGAATCAGTCACCTGTGATGCAGTCTTTGCCTTCAACAGCTGTGGCACAGACTGTCCCTACTGCAGCTTTCTCTTATATGGCATCTTATTGCCAAGGGAGCCACAATGTAGCCTTTATTTAATGCCCTTCATGTTAAAAACAAAAACCCAACCCCTCTTGAATTAAAGTGTTTTCATAGCAGGAGTCTGACTTCTGGCAATGGGATTTTAAATGGAACTAATGTGTGCTGAGGACTACTCATTAACATTAATAGAAGTAACGTACATCTGAAGGGGTGCATAATATAGTCTTCAGTGTTATGTGTACTGTACTATAGCTGAGTGTCCTCATTGGAGAGCTAATGGTTTTCTAGCAGTTGTCTAGCTGCAGCTGACAAACCAGTTTTAAGCCCCTTTAAGACAAGACAGCTCATTTGTTTCTGTATGGAGAGCTGTGCGCACCCCATCCTGTGCACCTGTCTCTCCTCTTCCCCCTTTCACTGACCCTGGGAATGTCCAGATGCATCCTGCACCTAGTGTTTTTTGAGAGGTGGCCCCCTGGTGTCTAGAGCTAGTTAAAATGTGATAGCACAAACTGGCTGTAAGTCAGGTGAATCCCTTTTGAGAACTTCTTGCAGAAGATCAGACCATGACTGCGAAGACAGCTGGGATGATTCTTCCCCCTGCACCCTCAACCCAGTCAAGTCTGAGGTAAAAGAGACTTGTGATTTAATATGCAAACAAGTGGCCAGATTACGGGGTACAAAAGCTAGGGGGAATGGTGTTTTATCCCTGTGGCGCAGAACTAGTCTCTTAAACACAACAAAATAATTCTAGTTACTTCTGTAGCAAATGTCAGCAAGATGGGCCTGTACATTCAATCTGAAGAGCTGAGTTCTAATTTGGTTAACGTCTTATCATGTGTTTTACTTAATCATGAATCAGTTGGATTTATTTGGCCCTATCTGTTCTGAAAAGGCCCAGACAAGGGGAGGGGTTGTTATTGTGAGGGCATAAGCATTAATTTTAAGGTTGTGTTGGCATTTAAGCGGTGGGGGGGATTGTTTGGTGTGGGTGATGGGGATGGGAAGGCAGAAGTTAATAAGTACAGTTTATGCTGAATGGCACAGCTGTATTTCTCTAATTTTAATGCAGTCTCTCTCCCCTCTTTTCAGTTGACATGGATGATGAAGATGGCCGGTGCTTGTTAGATGTAATTTGGTAAGTAGTACCACCTCATGAAACAGACCCCATGCTAATTTATCATCTTCTATACTAGTCTAGGGTATTGGGGGGGGGGGGGGATGGATATAAAGACTTGAGATTCTGTGTTTGGAGTTAAGAGCATTTCCATGGAATTCATTTTTGCACTCATTCGCAATCAGTTGCCCCTATGGTGTTGTCCATGCAGTTCTCTGTACATGGTTCAACCTCCCTGCACTCCTCTTAAAGATCCCTACACTGCCCACTTTCAGGACCCCTCTTAATGCTTACTTCTGCCATGCTTTCCATAGTGAATTTTGTTATTCCCCTTCCCTGACCCTGTCTGTCTTAGATTGTGAACCCTTTGGGGCGGGGACTATCCCTTCTTTGCTGTGTTGAAAGAGACTACCACATTGTAGACTTTCCTGCAAACAAACAATACATAATTATTAATGATTTTATGTGAAAATTTTACAGCAGTCTTTGTGAAACTAAGCAGTGTCACTTCATAGGGGCCCCTACAGGCCTTTTTTTGTTTTTAATCTACTTATATCCTCTGGATTTCACTTTTAAATGAACCCAAAATATCAACACAAACTCAAAGGCAAAGTTTCAGGTTAAATTCTGAAATCATGAACCATAACTGAGTCTTACATTTGCCTGAAAGGGTTTCTAAGTTTTTGGCTGAACTAGCTCTGATTTTCTTGTTTGAAACTTTTGTGGTTTCATGTTTTGTTGCACTTTTTTTATTTGTTTGTGTAGGTTTAATTAAGAACATTTTGTACAGCTGATTTTTATAGGGATTTAGACATTAACAGTAGATGAACTTTGCACATTCTGTTTTTCATTTGTTCCATTTAATGCATATGTGGGTAAATCTATCTATTTCTATAGTGTTTTGCCAACAACTATAGCATCTAGGCACTGTGCACAAGCTTAAAAATGTACAGCTATAGTCTGTCTCACAGCACTGTTATGAAGTGCTTGTTGAGAGAAGAGCCTGGTGAAAGCTGTCATTAGCACTAGTTAGCTAGTAGCCTGAGGTTAACTCAGAACAGTTAATGTTTTGACGAACTACTTGTTAATCACAGAGGTAACAAAGAGTCCTGTGGCACCTTAAAAACTAACTATAAAGTTTTGAAGCATAAGCTTTCGTGGGCTAATACCCACTTCGTCGGATCCGACGAAGTGGGTATTAGCCCACGAAAGCTTATGCTTCAAAACTTTATAGTTAGTCTTTAAGGTGCCACAGGACTCTTTGTTACCTCTGCTATTCCAGACTAACATGGCTACCTCTCTGATTCTTGTTAATCACAGTGTAGTCTAATATTCCAAAAGGGATTATTGTGATTATAAAACTGTTGTCAATGACTTGGTAAGTAGGGCCCTGCAGAAATAACAGTGGAGGGGGAATAAGAGTATTTTAGTGACAGAGGAGGCTAAAAAGAAAAATCCCCATTTACAATAAGTAAATGTATGTAATATAAAAATAGAGCATAAAGCTGCATATGTTATTGGTCATTTAGTTTTAGATGGTTGAAATCTTGTATCAAATTAAAATTTGTAAAAATGTTCTAGGGTACAGGACTCAATTGTTATTATTCAAAATGCAGCCCCGTTGAATCTGTCCATGAGGGTGATAGAGCAGCCAAATGGCTCGTAGGTCCATTTCATGCACCAAAATGCAACATTTTTTATGACAGAACCTTATGGCTTTTATTTGCTCCTGACAGGACAGTGTATATAAGGAGTTACTGGCCTCTGCAGAAGCAATATTAACTAACGGCTGGCCACAGTAGTGCAGCTGAGGAATGACTGTCAGAAAAATAACAGCGATCCCCTAGCAGTAAACTGATATTTCCACCAGTCAGAATACAAGTGGATGCCCAGTTATGTGAATATATTCATTAGGGACATTTATTTCTTTCCAGATTAAAACTTGGGTTGTACATTCTCTCCTTAAACAATTTCATATGTTGTTTTGCAGTGATCCTCAGGCTTTGAATGATTTTTTACATGGATCTGAAAAGGTGAGTAGTGGTTTTTACTCGTTTTGTTAATCAATATGTTAAAATTAAAATATTTTTGACAGTGAAGTTAAAAGGAAAAAAATCCCCTAACTTGAATGTGTGTCTCTCTCTCTTTTCCCCCCCGGGGGAGTGGGATTGGGTAGCCCAGGGGGTTGGTGATAGGTTCTGGAATTTTTCATTTGTGAGGACCCAGTCCTGCAAGCTGCTCCATTCAGAGCCACACTGAAGTCCTTAGGGCTGTACATGCACAATTGTTTTCACAGAACAGTTTACAAGAATGGGGCCAACCAAGTCACCTATGTTGCTAGCGATCATAAATCCCTATCTTCTAGTTATTGTTTGCAGACCCAAGCAAAATAAGTTTGTTGTCTATATCCTAGTAGGTAAGTGTCTACCTTACAATTCAGTAGTAACTGCTGCTACAGTTGGTACTTGTTTGCCCCTTCAGAAGAGAAGCCAAGTATTGAATGAGCCCCAGAGAAAGAACTACCTTCCCATCTCTAGATTTGGGGCTCTCCACATTAAGTTTGAGATATGTTGGCAGGGGGCAGTGCATGTGAAGGAAGCTTGCCCAACTGCTACGAATGGTGTACCAGCTCTGTGACTAGGGAGAGCATTCATCTGTCTTCAGTGACTGCAAGTCAGTGCCAGCAGTAAATTCAGTTGTTCTATTTAAATAAAGTAAATAAAATATTTTAATTGCAGATTGACAGTGATGATCTTCTGGACAATACAGGAGATGCAACCAGTGCCTTCTTTGAGGGTGCTGGGGTATGTATTTATAATGTTTTGGTTTTTTAATTGGTACTTGGTAAATTCATTTTAGAAACCTGTTTCACAAGTTTGTTTTTAATCAATCTGTTTACCAGTGTGAGTAAATTACACAGGATGCAGGGATTATGCCCCAAAATCTTAAAGAAAAATTGGGGTGGGGAAGAACAAATGGGCTCAATGTGTTCCCCATACGTGTGGGGGGAGGGGGAAATGACTATACACACACACCTCTCTCGGTCTGTGTTTGTTTTTCTATAAACTTGGGAAAACTTTGAGGACAGAAAATACAAAGGAGCAAAAAAAAGGAAGTGTAATGAGACCACTTTAAATGAGACTATCCTTTAAAGAGTATGGGGGCAATGGGGCTGAATGTTACAAAGAAATTGTAAGGATGACGCAGCACCTTCTTAGTTCTTCTAATGTAGGATTAGAGTTGGGAGTGCTTAGTTTTGTGTAGGGACAGATAGGTAGGATAAAGTTTGAAACAAGTGGATGTGACCCTGGAAAATCCTCACTTGATTATTTTGCACAAATCTGATTGGAAACATGGGCAGTATTTTTTATTTTCCACCAAGTATGCTGTTTGTACTTGCAATATAATAGAGAGCTTAGTGACTTTTTTATCCTTTCTTCACTACATTGAGCTTGTTTTTTATTTATGAAAAGCCATGTATTAAAGCTTCTGATGCTTTATGGTACTTGTTGGAAAGCAAAGCAGCTTTTTTCCAAGAGTCTGGATTTAAATGTCAGATTCTAATTTCAGGTAGATCCAAAAACCAAATGGAACCAAAATTACGATATACAAAACATTGACATGATAAAGTCAATAGTGCCTACTGTGTGGTAGGCACTATCCAAACACTCAAGGATAGTCTCTGCTCTGAGGAGCTCACCCTCTAATGTCAGCCAGTGTATGAAGGCATATGTCTGAGCTCATTTGAATGTCAGTGGCATTCTAGTTTTGGAATATGGAAATCTCAGTTCTAGTTCCAACAACATTATTCTGTTTTTAGTTAATTGATTAATACAGAGGTGTTATCTTTTCCAAACTCTGTTGCTATCACCTCTCTTTCTTATGCTTATGCTCTAGAGAAGTCTAGTGGCTAACGCAAAAGAACTGCGAGTTTGCTCACTTGGGTTCTGTTACCAGCTCTTTCACTGATTCATAATGTGACTTTATGCAAGGCACTTAATCTCTGCCTCAGGTTCCCTTTAATAACATCGTGCATTTATTTAGCACCTTGTGGGGACAGCAAGATGGTTTACAAATGTACTTAGCAAATTGATACACAAACTTTACTTTGGGATCACTTACCTCAGCACTGAGATGCAGTCAACTCTAGGGTGGATCACAAAAGCATTTTAACAGCTTCCAGTAAGGATGCACAACCATTTAGCATAGAAAGATTAAGAATTCTGTTGCATGGATTTGAATTTAAATGCTTTCCCCCCTGATCTTGAACCTTTTAGCTGCATGTACAAGAATCCTCTGGCAATCATCTGAACACGGAACAGAATCAGAACACAACAAGCGTTGACCTAGACTTTTTAGAAGATGACATCCTGGGGTCACCATCTGGTGGCGGGGCAAATCTTCAGAACTCAGACCAGCCCTGCGACATTCTCCAGCAGAGCCTGCAAGAGGCTAACATTACAGAACAGACTCTGGAGGCAGAGGCAGAACTGGACCTGGGGTCTTTCCAGCTCCCTACACTTCAGCCAGTGGTTCAGACTGCCTCTGATGGCACACCGCAGATTTTCTCCAGTGGGGCTGACCTAATCGGGTTGCAGCAGCCTGCAGTCTTGACACATCAAGCACTGGTGCAGCAGTCAGTGGGAGCAGACGTTGTTAATAAGGCCATCAGTGTTCAGCCTTTTCTTCAGCAGGTTGGCTTGGGGAATGTTACCATACAGCCAATTTCCAACCTTCAGGGCTTGCCTAATGGAAGCCCAAGTGGGACATTGGGAATTGGGCCAATTCAAGTAGTTGGACAACAGGTGATGGCTATTAACCAGTCAGCTCAGCAGATCATTGCAAAACAAGTTCAGCCCTCCCAAGTGGCCACCATGCCTGTTGGCAGTTACATCACCCAGACGGCACCTGAGCAGCAGCAGGTCACCCTCGCCTCCACGGGGGTGTCTCCACAGAACGCTGGCCTTGTCATCCAGAAAAACCTGCCCTCGGTGGCCACGACCACGCTGAATGGAAACTCCATGTTTGGGAACGTATCTGCCACCCAAGGCTCCCAGCCTCTCACAGTCACGTCAAACTTAAGCAGCCCATTGGTGCAGGCCCAAAACGTGATCATCCACAGAACACCCACGCCAATTCAGCCCAAACCCGCAGGGGTCCTGCAACAAAAGCTCTACCAGATCACCCCCAAGCCATTTGGTCCCAATAATACCACCCTGACCATCCAGAACGAGGCTGCCCTGCAACAACAGAAGGCCCAGCAGAACCTGACTTTTATGGCGGGCAAACCAGGACAGAATGTGGTGCTGTCTGGCTTCCCGCAAGGGCTGCCTGCCAACATGTTCAAACAACCTCCACCGCAGCAGCAAGCCCTCAGCAAGCCCATGAGTGTCCACTTGCTAAACCAAGGCAGCAGTATTGTCATCCCCGCGCAGCACGTTCCTCAGGCCATGTTACAGGGTCAGAACCAGTTCCTTCTTCCTGGGCAGTTAGCAGGTGCCTCTGCTGTTCAGATACCCCAGCAGCTCTCAGCCTTGCAGGCTAACATGGGAGGACAGATCCTTACAACTTCGCACCCTAGTGGCCAAGCCCACATCATAACGAGCCAAGGGCCTGGTGGACAGCTGATAGCCAATCAGGCCTTGCCTGCCCAAATCCTCACCAATCAGAACATAGCTAGCCAGCTGAATCTGGGACAGGTGCTTACATCGCAGAATGCGCATGGCACTGCTCACATTCTTTCTGCACCTATTCAGCTGCAGCCTGGTCAGGTGGGTCAGCCAACTTTGTTCCAGATGCCTGTGTCTCTAGCTGGCAGCTTGACCACTCAGAGTCAGCCCTCCGTTGCAGCCTCATTGACCAGCGGTGCCATCAGTCAGACTGGGCAGACCGTTATCCAAGGTGTAACTCTGCCTAATCAAGTTGCTATGTTAAATTCCACTGAGAACCTCAACCAAGCTGTGAGCATTCAGGCATCTGCCAACACCAGCAGTCAGAGTCCAGGCCTCATTCAGCCGCAGCCCGCTTCTGGCACCAGCCTGCTGCCGAGCAGTGACCAGTCCTCTATACTGACCGTCCAGACTGCATCCCAGCCTCCAGCTCCACCTCAGCTTCAATTGAATGTGCAGCAGCAGCCTCCTCAGCAGCCAGCACAGCTACCTGTGACTTCACAGCCCAGCCCTAACTTGGCATCCAGTCCAGAGAAGATCATCTTGGGCCAGACAGCTGCCGGAACTGTCATAAACCAAGATTCCATGCAGATGTTTCTGCAACAGGCAAGTGAAAGTTTTAATGATCACATTAGTGGTATTGCTAGTTGGCTCACTTATTTTATCTATTGTGAGGAAGGCAAAGGAGAGTTCTAGGATTCAGGCTGCATAATGTAATCTTTCCTCGTAGACTGGACACTTTACAACCGCTGTATTATAGCACTAATTATTTTTTTAAATGATGTTTCAAAGGTGTGATTATCCCATCATAAGACTACTCACTTAGTATGTGTGTTTTAATTTAAAATTGTTAGTAGAACTAGTGGTCTTGAGGGTTTAGTAATGAGTAAGTAGCTTTTACCTACTTTGAATCTAGCCTAGGTTTATAATATCTGGCAGCTATTGTCATCTGCTGTCCATTCGATCACGTCTGTGGAATGAGTAGGTGGGCTAGTAGTACTTGTATCCCAATCACAAAAGCTACCATCATGGCTGGCAGCCACAGAAGAGAAGCCGATAAAGAAACATGCCATGTTAACAGAGTTCCCATGGCTCCCCTAGATTTTATCTCCAGTTCTCTGCTGAGGCTCATTAGTGAGTGGAGACTTATACAGCCACTGCCAGTGTTGTTCTGTTTGTGGATAAGAGTTCAGTGTCCAGGCTTGCCAGTTCAGCATCTTCCACTATCGCAAGTATTGATGCACTCACTATGTATGCTGTTCAGGAGTGCAGACACAAAGCAGCTATGGCTCACCTCCTCTGTTTATAGACTATCAGATTAGGTAAGGCTTTTCACTTCTTTTGGGTATCCGTTTCAACCATTGTCTTTTTATTCTTTAATTTAAAAAAAGATGACGGCTTGATCGAAAGCCCGTTGAAGTCACTGAATTGCATTAGAGAGAAGATAGGGGTTTACAATCTTTTTTTTTTTAATTCCTCTTAAATATTATCTAAAAGTAGTGTTATCAGTTTACCATAACATTCTCACACATGCCTTTTTCTGACACAAAAGGACCTCATTTGAGCTGTGCACCCCCACCCCATCTGGGTTAAATTTGTCCCAATGTCTCTAAGATCCTCTGGCAAGTTACAAGATACAAAACTAAGGTCATCTGTGATTTTTGTTTTTATATTTCTCTAAATATACTTGGATCATCAAAATGATATAGTAACTGCATAATCTATTTAAAGTGATCACTGTCAGCTAAGTTGGGCCCCAGATGTAGTGGTAGTTTAAAAAAAGGGGGGGAGGGTTGCAGGGAGGGATGTTACATAACCTAGAAAGGTGTTTATCTTTTTAAATTCAATTAAAGTTGTTTAAATTAAGACAGTCTCCTGCAGTTGGAACACAGCAGCATCTTAAACGCAATAATGATACTAATCGTACATTAAAGCAAGTAGAAGTGCAGAGAGTTAGCATAATAATCAGTTTCACTTTGGGGTTTACAGAACATGACTAATAATATTTAAATTACCTCTAATATAATGCTCCACATTGTCAAAGCACTGTAGAAATGTTTAATTAATTAGCTGTTACAACACTCATATACGGTAATTGAGAAAGTTATAGTAGCCCCATTTTACAGATGGTGAATGTGAGCTAAAGAGGTTAAATGACTTTCTCAAGGCTGCAGAGCATAGTTTAGAACTCTGCCTTGGGGAGTAGAAACTGACAGTGAAATTAATCGGTCTCATTTCATTGTCCCAAGTGCAAAAAGTAAACAAACCGCATCAGTGATGCTGAGCAGTAAAGGGAAGCTTGAAGATATTTAACTTTTACTTTTTCGGGGCTGTTGCTAGTAACAGAGGTGAGGATATTTCATTTTAAATATAAGCTTTGATCTTGACAGTGACCCTTTAACACTAAAATTTACTACCATGTTCACTGTTTATTACTATATACCAGAAAATAAATGTACAAATGTTAAAGTAATTTGAGGAGGGAAGTGTGTCTGTGATTTTCAAAGACAAAAATGAAGCCCAGCCTACTCTCTCCTTGTTGGGTATTGTGTGGGGGAGAAAACCACACATATCTAAACCATAAATGACTTTCTATGAATCCTGCATGTGCTGCACTATCTCAGCACAAGTGTAGGGAATGGCATTAAGAATAGGAATTTCAAATATGGCTCCCAAAGTCTTGACTTTGAGGTTTTTTGTTTTTATTTGCACTTTGATATCACATCAAATTCTATTATTGTCTAAAGCTACCATCCAGTAGGAATGTTCCCTGCATTTCACATTAGGTCTCTCAGTAGAGCATAAACTTTGATACAGTTTACTCCGGAGGGCACTCTGCACACTATATTTTAAAATTCTGCAAAATTCTACAAATTTTATTTGTCTAGTTAATGTGGAAGCTCCAGCATGACATTGGGGAGCACAGATCACTGGCTGTACAGAGGTGGGACCAAAAAAAATTTGCAGAATTTTTAAATACAGACTCTTACCATCTTCAGAGGAGGAACTCTAATTTCTGAACAGTAATTTGGATCTGCCTAGTGCCTGTGAAGAGCCCTGAAAAGTATTATACCAGTATTTGGGGGTGGCATGATGAAGAGCAGGATCAGACACTGTTTGCTTTTGACATCTGGTTGAGGTATTGTTAATAGAGTACCATTCGTAGCAAAGGCCTAAATGAATATGGGGGTTGGATGGTGACATCAACAGAAAAAAAGGAGAAAGAACCAGAAATCTGGTCAATGCTAAATTTGTTGGAAATTTCAGAAGGATCGGAACCAGCAGCAGCAGCAATTTTATCCGGCATCCCTGAAAATGCAGCAGGAGAACAATCTGAATCAGTCCACAGTACCACCACACCTTCCAATGCCTCTGCCCATCTACAGCATAGCCACAACAGCTCTCAGCACCACAAGCAGTGTCCCAGCATCAGTGATAGTGAGCAGCAGTGCAGGCACAGCTCTGCAGCCGCCTGCCAGCCGAGAGCTGACCCAGAATCAGAATCTGGCAACGGTGGAGTCCAAGGGACCGAATCTTATACCTCAGTTCTCAGCCAGCCATTCCCAACAGGCACTGGCTTGCCAGGTAGCCCTTACCTGTTGTGATTCTACACAGCCTGCTTTGGCCTATCTTCCTTTCTTTCTTCTGTCCTTAGCGTCTGTCTAATCTGTTTGGTCCTTCTTCTTAGAGTTCCCTTTTGCTTTTGGCTTTCTCTCGCTCTCTCTCTGCAGGAGGGGAGGGACCAAAACACAATGACAAAATATTAGCATATCTCTTAGGTGTACACTAGCATGTTTCACATTTCAAAACGAAGATGGAAGTGGGTGGTGGGGGGTAACCTCTATAGTAGTAACAGAAGTCGCCCTCTTGTGGTGTAATGCAAAAAATGTGATGGGAAAAGAATTCTCTCCCTTTTAACTAGGGTGACTTTTCATAACCAGTCTGAGAGCAGAATTATGATTTCATTTACATTGGTGTAAATCTGTAATAACTGCATAGATAGTGAGTCTGGCCCTCAATCCATGTGTTATAAAACTCTCTGTGCAAGTTTCCCAGAGAGAGATTTGACTGGCCTCTGTGCTATATAGAAACGTGGACACATCCAAACATTCTTTTCTGGTGGTGAGGCTCGCCAAAAAAAGAAGAAGAAAAAAGTTAAAAAGCAAAATTGTTAATAAAACATATACTTTTTAAAATATTTTTGACCAGTCTCAAATGTAATCAAAAGTTTAAGTTCATTATGTGTGTGGGTTTATATTTGTATATAAGTACACATAAATATTTATAATCACATTTCTTTAACAAAAGAGTTGTGCTGCATGATACCATCACATGTTGGCAAAGAGGTGGCTTCGATGATGTTGTAGTAAAGTCTTTTCCATCTCTTATCTCCGTGATTGTAATATTTATAGCATCCAAATTCAACTCCCTGGTTCACTTTTCTATGGTGGATCTGCATAGCTAGGAGAAGATGAAACAAAAGCCAGCTGCATCTTTGTTTTAAAATAAAAGCAGCTGAATCCCTGTTCTTAGGACAGCCCAGAAACAAAGGAAAATATAACTTGTTTTTATTCTGAGAAGAAAGCAATAAGGGGAGAAGAATGACATGCATATGTCAGGGTTCTAAGGAGTGGTAAGCAAACTTCAGGCAGAATCCAGGAACTTGGTAGCCAAAGTGATCAAATGGACCTGAGTAATTTATCGCCCATGATCCTCATGTGAGCAGCCTGGAGAAGATGGGCGTTCAGATTGCAATTTAGTTCAGTTCAGAAGCTTCCAGCCAATATATAAAACATCAGCATGCTGGGTTGGTGAGCTACAGATGTTTTCACACCAAGGTCTGTGACTGAGGGAATTACCTTTATTTTTGAAGACTGGGACATGTCCAGGCATTGCTGCATCAGCAGGCCTATTGAATCTTTCTTTCCCCTTCCAAACATACCCCCTTCTGGCTCTTGTTGTCAATCTGTGGCTCTTGCCCGTTCGTCTACTCTCTGAATTCCTGCTGCTCTTGCTTGCTTGCCTGCAGGTTCTCACTAACGCTGGAAGCTGCTGCTGTCTTGTGATGCTTTTTCTTCTTCTGTCCCTTCACAGTTGCACGCTGCTGTCCTGGTACATATGTGTTCCTGCCAGAAGCTTTATTATTCTTTATATTTTAGTAGCAAATGGTTATAATAAGGACTGCGGTAGACTTAAAGTGGCGTGTTAGTCGAAAGGCTCTTCTTAGCCATAATAAGACTTCAGAACTTGACTTTATAATAGATCAGTTTCACCCCCCTAATTTTAAAATAGCAAGATATTGACCTAGCTCTCATATCAGGGGACTTGCGTTACCACCATTAAAAATGCTGGTTGGCTCTAATGTAGTGGTAGTACAATATTGTACTATGTGGGGAACCAATGGACTCAGGCTTGCTCCTTTGGGTGAAAGGCATTTTAATTTTGATGAGGTCCTTTGGGAAAGGAGCAAATGGTATGCCTCGTGTTGTTCTAATCTAAACAATTCAAAAAGAACTTAGGAAGGAGCTAAATGGTGCAATAAAGAGGAGGGTAAATAAAACCAGAGGTTCTTGTGCCCCATGGGGGCTAAGACGAGGAGAGGGGCTCTAGGGGAGGAACCTAAATACATTTTAAAAATAAAGCTGGACACCCTCTCCCTCCCCTTTTTCATGGTGCCACAGTTGTGGGGCAAAAGGGCTGGGCTTTATGTATATTCACACATACTGGTACAAACACCGCACCCCTGCAGTCAGGCTTTCTAGGGAAAGGTTGGCTACACTGGCTGGGACTTGGAGCTGTTTTCAGAAGCTTAAGGGACACCTGTGGAAGCTGCCTTTCAAGTTTTATACCAAAGTTGTTTCTTTTACTGCTTTAAAAACATTTTTGAAGGTAGCTTCTAAGCAGACAAGCCAGTGCAATAAATCTGCAGACTATGCCCACAAGCATCCCTGGTGGAAGGTATGAGAGCTGGAAACTGTGCCCCTGAAATCTCCCTCTACGTATGCTCTGGTTAGCTCAAAGAAGTGCTTCTCTGGAATAAACCAGAGGAGGAGAGCGGTAGAAAGAGCTCAGTTCCTCAAGCTCTTTTTGCCATAGGCAATGCCTCTGTAAACTCCTTCACAGAGTGACTTGAGTTCAGTGGGATTTCTGAACTTAAAAGCAGTTTGGGAGCCCCAGGCTTTTTATGTTTCAAGAGTGGTTTGCACGGCAGTACAGTCTAAGGGTATATCTGCACAGCAGAAGTTGTGCACAGACAAGCCTACCTGGTTTGGCTTGAATCCAGATAGCACGGGTAACAGTAGTAGTGCAGAGAGTGCAGCTTGCGAGCTGAGTACGTACCCAGGGTCTGTACTGTATTTGTACTCCACACGCTGAAGCCTGCACTGTGCAGTCGTCACTGTTGTTACTACCAGCTCTAGCTGGATTCAAGCTAGCTCAGGTACACTAGTCCTTGTAGAGCTTTTGCTGTGTGGACATACCCTAAAATGCCTGAAGAACATGCGAGGCGTGTGGTGAGTCACATCAGCCCTAACTAACTTATTCCCTGTTTCTTTCTTTGTTTCAGTTACCCGCAAGTCAACAGAAGCTCCCTGGAGCCTCCCCGTCCCATTCGCTACCTCATCCTCCAATGGGGGAGAGTCCCCAGCTCCAGCCTGCACACCTCTCACAGATGCAGTCCCCCCACCAGTCCCGTCCTCCATCACAGCCACAGCCACTTTCCCGGCCACCCTCCCGGCCTCACTCAAGGCCTCCCTCCCAGCCACAAACTTTATCCAGGCCTCCGTCTGAACCCCTCTCCCGGTCCTGCACCCCTCAGACGCAAATGCAGAACTTGTACGTGATACAGAATCAAATCACATCATCCCCCCATGGTCCCATCCAGCACCCCTTACGACCCCCATCGCAGCCTCAGGTACAGTTCCAGCCACCACAGTCTCAAGCTGAAGGGCAACCTCAGCTGGCAACACCTCCACATATGCAGCTACAAGTTCAGCTTGCCACTCAGATCCAGCCCCAGTCTGAGACCCAGGTGCAGGTACGGCTGCAATCCCAAATCCAGGCTCCAACTGAGTCTCAGCATACTCATTCCCCACATTTCCAGTTCCCTTCCCAGGGCCAAATCAAACCGCCAGTCCCAACCCAGACCCTTCACCTAACACCAGAACAACAGAGAAGTTTTCAGATGGTCCCAAATCAATTCCAGACACTCTCTGCAATTCCAAATCCCGCTCCTCAGCAGAAGCAGCTATTGGACAGGTTCCAGCAGGTAAATAATTACCATCAAAGAGGGTAAATTAAACTTGGCCTGGGTCTGTAGAAATATAACTCTATAGAAATTAAAAATACACCCCCATACATGAAGGAGAATGGATGAGTCAGAGAGATTAGAAATTGGAGATTTTCAGTCTGGCTTCTTCTGGACAGATATGCAAATCACAAAAGTCGCCACCTTAAAAAACTATCATCTGGAATACCAAGGTTATATCTTGTTTTGTTTGTTTTTAAAATAGTACTGTTGGAAGGAATTATCTTGATTTTAGTATCATGGGCACGTTGTCAGCCTTAGGAAACAACGACAATGCAGAATAGTTTCTAGATTGTTTTGGAGCAGGTTAAGGGCTGGTCTACACAAACTTTTAGTGTGCAGCAAGCTGGGTGTGACTACCCCACGCTAGCCTGCTGTGGACTACCTGTCCATGTGGACCCTGCTGCTGCACATTAACAGTTTTAGTTCACTCTCTTTAGTTAGTCTCATTTCAAAGAGGACTAGATTAAAGTGAATTAATGAACTCTTAATGTATGTTAGCACATGAACAGTTAGTCCGCAGCGAGCTAGTGCAAGATAGATTGACTAATTGTTCATGTAGACAAGCCCTGAGTGTATCTTTGCTACCAACTACTATGTAAATAATACATAAAATAAACAATTATTTAATAGTTAGAACTTACAGGGTTTGGCCTCTTCTAAGTTCTTTAGCAACATAAATTATTCAAGAACCAAAACAGGAAGAGAAAATTTTGGACAAAGAGATAAAAGCAAACACATGCTCATGTGAAAAGTGCCCTTTGGGATCTTTCCTATCCACTCAGAGCAGACAGAGCAATGATTCAACCCTGCTGGGGTCTCAGCCTGTTTCCAGGGAGTCTGAGGGCTTGCCTGCACTACAAAATTAAGTCACCTTAAGTCGAAGTACAGCAACCGTAGTAATTAAGGCTGTGGTTCATGTCCACACTGGCTCCTTCTGTCTGTGGTGCGCATCTTCACCAGGAGCACTTCCAGTGACTGAATTGGGGCATTGTGGACACTTGACAGCTGGAGCCTGGCAGCTCTGGGGCTGACAGTCTCTTCTGTAGGCCAGGGGCTCACAGCTCTTTCCCTCCCCCCCCTCCCGCCGCCAGCTGGCTCACAGCTGGGGAATCCACCCTGACAACCAGAGGTGTCAGCCCAGCAGGCTCACAGCTGTAAGCACCCCTACTGCCCCTCCCACCCCTTAGCTGACAGTTCAGGGCTCATATCACAGTGGAGCCTACCAGCAGTAAAATTGACATTCTTGTCAGTTTCTCAGCTGCTGTTATTTCACTTTTCAGCTGTGTCTTTCAGCTCTGGGTGGGGCTCACAGCTGACCCCCCTGTGAGGAATTGGGGCGAGAGGGAGGAGAACCTGAGCCCAGTCACCTTCCCACCCCCTCGCAATCCCTCACCAGGAGGCAGGGAAAGCGGGGGAACTCACATCTGTGAGCCTGCGCCCCACTGACGGTTCATACGATCAGGGAAGAGTTCCAACTGTCAGCCCCTTTGGGGTGTAGTCGATGTAGTGGGCCATTTACCTTAATGGAAGCACCATTGTAGTGTAGACACTGACATAATTAGGTCATTGTCAGCTGCCTTATTTTGACCTAACTATAGTGTAGAACAAGCCTAAGTATTAGTACTTTGAACCCTGGAGTTGTAGGTCCCAGTCCATTCCTATTCATGTTAATAGGTTGATTCCCATTAACTTCACTGAGAGTTGGCTCAGGCCTTATGTCTGAGAAAGCATCAGAAAAATTCTTTACAATCCACCTTTCAAATATTGTCCTTACTGTCACTTTATCTACAGGAGAAAGGGGAGCCAAACTCAATGGTTAAAAAACCAGCATATTAAAAATAAATTTCCTTCAAAAGCACTTAGTCTGGGATCCAGTCTGCTGTATTTCAAGCACACAGGGCATGTTCCTGTGATTTTAAATTCTTGTCACTGACAGACCTGGAGTTTTCCACTGCTAAGCAAAGACCTTTTTTTCGTTTACATTCACTGCCTGACACTGTGAGATCCTGGGCTATAGGATGGAAGCCAGTGGACTGTGCTGGAAATGAGAGCAAGGGAGGGTCCCTTTCTTCCCATGTTTTGCCTCTGAGTAGAAATATTTATGGTACACAGCAGATTAAAAAGGAAGGTAAAAGGATAAAATGTACCAAAAGATGTTGCTAGGGCATCTTTTCATCTCTGCCATTTATCCAACACAGGTGCCCCAGGGGATTATCCTGCAAACGAAACACCAGACTTCCACCAGCCAGGTGTCATCAGCTCTGAGCCACTTCAGCAGCCAGCCTTCATCTGTCCTGGTTAGCAGCCAAGGACAACCAGTAGCAGTGACAACAACGCAAGCACCAGTCCACAGCCACCCATCTGTCCCTGCTGCAGTCCAGCCTTCTGCTGCAGGTTCGAGTGAAGTGGCTTCTGTTCTTAGAAAGGGCGAAGTACAAAGAGGGAGTGGGAGGAGGAGGTGGTAGTGGAGGACAGCCAGGACAGCTGCAGCAGACATGGGTGTGGATCAAAACAACCGCAACATGTACGCTGCTAAAGCCGTGCCTCGTGCATGCTCAGGAAGGGGAAACTGTCTGGGAAGGGGAAATTCTGTTACATTTCTGTTCAACTTCCTCTTTCTCCCGCTTTTCCCCCACATACTTCAAAGGGCGTATACAGCAAGAAAAGTTATACTAAAAATGTTTGAAAGGTCATCATCTTTCTCTCTAAGGGCCTGATTCTGTGAGCTGCTGAGTACCCTCAAATTTCATTGAAGTCCATGGGCCAAATGCAGCTCTCATTCACAGAGTGTAAATCTGACATCAGTCAGTTGATTGGGAGGCAACATGGTGGAGCAGATATGGGCCCTGGACTTTCACGAATGGGAAATCAATAGTGTTTTTAATGTTCTGCCCATGGTACACTGAACAAACTAATCTGAGGTGTTGGAAAGAAAGGTCCACATATTTTCATTTGATAAAAAAGAAAGAAAAAAATACATATTTACAGTGGGTGGTATTTTGATTTTCAGTCACTTTCTGCTTTGTTGGCAATAATGATTTTTGCACAAGTATAAAACTAAGATTTTTCCCACTTATAGTTGTTAAGATCCCCTGGCACATGTCTCACGAGTAGAGATGTTTAGCCCTGATGTCCTGATAATTTCATTCTGCTTCCCTAGAATCCCCTGCATTAGTATTCAGTTAAATTAGTGGTCGTCTTTTTCACTTCCTTTGCTGCCCTGTTGGGGAGTGTTGCTGTGTGC
Source organism: Sternotherus odoratus (assembly GCA_032164245.1). Classification (NCBI taxonomy): domain Eukaryota; kingdom Metazoa; phylum Chordata; order Testudines; family Kinosternidae; genus Sternotherus; species Sternotherus odoratus. The sequence goes on from JAVMKO010000043.1 coordinate 12,450,033, forward strand.
TGTTAAACAGCTGGCAGAGGTGGTTGCATTTCAGTGATAACTGAAGCAATGGGCAAAATTTTCAAAAGCAGGTAAGTCATTTAGGTGCTTTGAAAATTTTTCCCAATACTTCTAGATAGTCTATAAAGATTCTGGAATGATGGAACGTGCTGCAGGAATCCAAGACATGTTGCTATTGTTGTTTAAACGTGGATTTCGTTTTCATATCTGCTTATATTTCCTAGGTATAGCTGCTCCAGTTCCTGCAGAGAGTAAAACGTTTTCCAGTGGCTCCACAGGCGTTTCTGGGGGGAAAGTGACTACAGTGCCAGGGAAACCAGGAACACCTCTTGCCATACAGCAGCCAGTTCAGGTGAGAGCTTCATTTGTAATGCTGCTTCGCAGTAGTTTGTCCCTTTTAAGGATGAACAAAACTTAGTGAGTTTTACTCCAGGTTTGTTCTTTCCATGTGAGAAGAAAGAATTAAATTTCAGAAACCATTTGAGTTTGGCATATAATTATTTGGTTTGATAAGTACTATGAACTCTTAAACAAAATAAAACAAATAATTGTCCCTATTAATATTTATTAGATCACTGGGGAGGGGAGATTTGTTCCTCTTCCTGAGGGGATTTACTGTGCTTCCCAATTTATTTAATAGCATGCAAATACTGTTCTAGAAGTGCAAGTTAAAATAATTACATATCAGAAAAGATTTATTCATAAATGTTTGCATATCAATACCAAGGAATTCCATCCTAAGTCATTTCACTGATAACTGACATCCTCTTGGCGCGAGTAGTTTGTTGCTGTGTGTTTTTGTGATCAGTTTATAGTCATTACATTCATACTGGAGTCCCAAATAAAAGAGGTCCTTTGTTTCTTCTACAGGCCAAACCTGGAGTGATTAGCTCCATCTCTGGCCTGAATCTTGGAAAAGGTCCCTTGCAGATCCAGGTAGTTGGGAAAGGATTATCACAGCTCATGCCCTCAGTCCCAATCCAATCCCAGCAGCAGGTGAGTTTACACAAATATTTATTTCTGTCAAATAACAGCTCAATTTTTTATTTATTTTTACTATTTGACCATTGAGGAAGTTTGAAAGGAAGCTGTGTGTACTCTGCTACCTGAAAGCAGCCATCTTTAAAGTGAGCAAAGCTGTTTTTCTTGGTCATTAGCAAGAATTATTCCTTTTCTTCTTCACTTTGTCCTGAATCTCCAAAATCACCTGACTGATTTCCTCCAGTCCACAATCCCATTTTATTCTCTAATTTCCTTGTATTAATTTACTGAACAGAAAGAGTTCTCTTTAATGTGAGCTGGATGGTTCCTCCGCTAGTGCATCATTCTCTAGATTTATTGATTACTCATTCTTTTTTCTTACCAGTATGATAGTAAGCTTGGAAGTCTGAAAAAAACTCCTACACTACAGCCCAGCAAAGAAGCTTGGTAAGTGTTTGCCATATAGAAAGTGTGTTGGAGCCTAAGAAGTTAAAGAAAGCAGTGTAAGGTAACGGTAACATCACATGCATAGTAAGGTTAAAGTTTAACAGAATACTCCTGCATCTGTGTTAACTTTGGAGTCATGCAACGTTGTGCACCATAATCCACTCTATTGGGAGGGAGCATATACTTTGTCTCGGCATGGCAATTCTCAGTAACCTAGCATGCCCTTCAGTGCCTCTCCAGAGGGACCCATGGGTGACGCTGGTCTAATGTACATTTCAAACTGAAGAGAATAATTGCTGTGGTTCTTTTTCTGTATGCTCAGTCATTCTTCCTTCTCCCTGATTGCACTCATTCTCCCTTTGCGTTCGTGTGCTTAGTACATGCATACAGACACACATGCACCTATAACATAGCCAGCTGCTTTTGTTTCTGTCCGTGTGTGCCCTGTCCGCACATAATACTTCACACATGCACAGCAGACCACATTCCATCACTGCCCATTTTAGTTCAACCAACTTTATTGTTAATGTCAGGAGGATGAGGCTATTTTAACTTGAAGATAAATTACATTTTCCTTAATTAGTAAAACAGTGTAGCAATATAATTTGAAGGCTCCCAGGGGACACTTTTATAATTGAATTATAAGATGTCTGACTCACATTCCATGTATCAAAAGAACCTTTAGTCTGTTCTATGATCCTCTTGCTGCTGCCCAGAAATCTCAGAAGACGCTATATAATTCAGTTATGAGTGCCTTTTGCAACAATAAAACTACATACAGTATTAGAAGGAGTAGCTAATTGTGTGTGTGTGTGTGTGTGTGTTTTCCTCGTGTGTGCACACATATAAAACACATTTCATGTTCCACACATATAAAACTGCTCATTTTCTGCAGACTTGAGAAGGTAAGCTTTAGAGCATCTCTGTATATCATGCTTCAGTCGCTGCAAACAGCCTATATATATTGGAAGGAGGAACAATAAGAATTTCAGCCACTCAGCATAATGATTTTATCAATATCTTTGCTTTTGAGTCTGTGTTTTCCACACACTTTGTACAACTGACTTGTCTTTTTGTTTGTTTGTTTTTAGTTTCTTGGAACAGTTACATAAACATCAGGGAGCGGTGTTGCACCCTGACTATAAAACTTCATTCCGATCATTTGAAGATGCCTTACAAAGGCTTCTACCCTATCATGTCTACCAGGGGATGCTTCCCTCTACTCACGACTACAGAAAGGGTAAGTTCAGCTGGATATACATGGAAGGGTGATAACTAATAGTCCGAGAATTATAGACATTTTTTTAAACTTACCAGGGCTTAGCTAAGCAACAGAATGGAGGTGGGTCTCACCCTCAGGATGTAAACTCAGGCCTCTTCTTCTGATGTTGGCATGAGAGAGATCATGGTTGGTGGGTCCCAGGGGAAAAATTGATTTGTCCAGCCATGAAAAGAAAGAAGTAAGCTACTCTGCTTCCACTCCAGAAAAAAGATAAAATCCCCCAAACCTGAATAAACTTCCTGGAACCACATGTTTGAAATCTGGCAGTGTCTCAGCCCTTTATCTTTCAAAGCTAGATAAACCGAGTTCCATCACAGGCTTTGGAGTTTTTGGATGAGACATTACAAGGGAGTCCTTGTCTGCTTGGTAAGACCACTAATGATCCCTTAGGTAGGGTTTTTCCTAAGAGTTGGAGTTTACCGTGGTATCCTTGTTCAAAATTTCTCTTTCCCCTGTTGCTGCTTTGCTGTTAGCCATTTCTGGGGTGGAGGATGGCAGCATTTCATAGATTCCAAGGCCAGAAAAGACCATTGTGCTCATCTAGTCTGACCTGTATAGCACAGACCATAGAACTTTCCCCAGAATAATTTTAGGAGTGCTGTACATAGTTTGTAAAAGACCCCTTGAGCATCCAGGCATTGTATAAGAGAAAACTATTAGTAGTTTTAATACATAGTGCTGTATACTTTCAAAATTTATTACAAACATTAATTAACTGTTTTAAACTCACTCGCTTTATCTGTGTGGTATGTGTGCCTTATGAAGGTTTCCACATTACCAGTTAGTGCAGCGAGTTCAATCTTTTCTTCCCATTTAGTGGTGGTATTCTTCTCTTTGCGAAGAGTATTACCGCACCTACCTTGTCTCTCTAATATCCTGGAACCAATACAGCTACAGCAGTGCATGCAGCTTTGTGAGGAGTGTCGTTCTTGATTTATTTCCAGTAAGAAAGATGATAAACCTATTTATTATAGTGTTCGTTTGAAGCAGGAAGGATCACTTTCCCTAATGTTAAAATTGAGGGGAAAAGCATTGTTATACCAGTTGTCTGCAGGCTTTTATTTTCTTTTACTCTAAATTATATCAGTATCTAAAGTAATGAACAGTATAGAGACTGTGAATCAGGTGCTCTTATTTATCCTCCTATTACAGAAGAATAAGGGGAGCATTTTATTAAATTGAAAGGCAACACATTGGAAACTGATAACATACATTTATGTGCCATCATAATTAACCTCTGAAAATCATTACCACAAGACAAGATGGAGGCCAAAAGCTTAGCAGGAGGCAAAGGATTTATCCATGTATATGAATAATGAGAACATCCACGGTTACATTAGACAGGATACATAATATATTATATGGACTTAACCTCTTCTGCTTCAAGCATAAGCCAGCCACTGACTGACTGGGGGAGGGAGGAGATTAGGAAGAAATTTCCCTTTGGGTAAATTAGTCTGTAGTTTATACTTTTAGAGTGTTTTGTGTCCCTTCCACTGAAGCATCTGTACTGCCCACTGTTTATTGAGCTAGATAGGCCCTTGGTCTGATCCAGTCTGGCAAGTCTTGTGTTCCTCAAAACTGTCTGCTGAAGAACACTTCTACTCCAAATGTGGAATTGATTCACTGCCTGGCACTGTACTGCAATCCAGACATACAGCCAGCTCCTGGCCTGGCAGTGATCTGCAGTCACAGCAGGCAAATCCTGAATGTGTAGAGAGAGTTTAAAACCACTTGATGTTACAGAGAGAAAAATATCTGTTGTCTCAATGATCCCTTGCCCCTCTAAGCTATGAGACCAATCACCTGATCATGAGAGCAATTAAAACTAGCCACATACTTTAGGAAGAAACCTAAGATGATGTGGAAAGCATTTGAAGGACCAATCACAATTGCTGCTGCTGAGTCCTCTAGTAACACTAATGTTGATATAGAACTTTAGTCCTGTTTCTGCATTTACCTTGCCATATAAGATTTATTTCAGTGAATGGAGACTTTCCTTTCAGACCTAACGAGATAGCTCCAGCAATGCCGGTATACAAAAAAGCAAATAGCCTTCTTTCTTTACCTCTTCTTTTAGTAGATGAAGAGTTTGAAACAGTGTCCACCCAACTGCTGAAACGCACACAAGCTATGTTGAACAAATATCGCCTGCTGCTCTTAGAGGAGTCTCGGGTAAGATTGGCCTTTATGCGTGACTGTGCTCAAAGCTATGATGGTCAGCATTATTGCTGGCCTGCTCTGATCTATCCTATGCATTTGTAATGAGAGTTTAACTTGCAGTGTCACTTACTGAATATGACCATGCTAAGGTGTAAGGGCTCAAGCCTGTGCAGTTGAAGTCAGTGGGAGCTTTTCATGTGATTTCAGTGAGAATAGCATCAAGCTGCAAATAGGGAGACTAGGGAAAAGGCTTTTATCTTTGGGAGGAACTCATCGCAACTATGTAAATTAATGGTGGTGGTAGAATCTCCTTCCTTAGAGGTTTTTAAGGTTCGGCTTGACAAAGCCCTGGCTGGGATGATTTAGTTGTGGTTAGTCCTGCTTTAAGCAGGGGGTTGAACTAGATGACCTCCTGAGGTCCCTTCCAACTCTGATATTCTATGATTTTATGTTTTAACAGGACATTTCATTTTAAAAGTAAAATAAAACATTAATTTACATAGGTCCCTTCCAGTCCTATGATTCTTTGATTAGCGAGGGGTAATTTTGCAGCAAGCCTGGAACTTTTTTCTTTTAATGGGGACAGGAAAGCTTGGTCACCCCAGAAATATGACACATGAACTTAGATTACAAGTTTATATTAAAATTGTGACTCCTTATTCATGCTGTAAGAGCAGCAGAGGTTCCATACTATAAACCACTACCCCAAAGCCCTTCCCAAACGTCTAAGTGAGGAAACGTGCTTTCCAGTGCATGGGTAAGACTTGTGGCAGCTCCATGGGAAAAGCACTATTCAGTGACGTGTCAGGGCAATTCACCGTTGGATTAGTGCTTGTTTCCCTAAAGCAGAAGCTGGAGAGGCTTGTAGGTAAGATTGGGCCCCTGATTTCTGTACTGTGGTTACCGTGCCTTTCTTTTCCATCACCTCTCACCTGTTTTTCATTTTTGTCTGTAGAGAGTCAGCCCTTCTGCAGAGATGGTGATGATCGATCGAATGTTTATTCAGGAAGAAAAGACCATGTTGGCTCTTGATAAGCAGCTAGCAAAGGAGAAACCAGGTTAGGGAGACATTATTTCTATCTGTGCACCTCACTTATTCATATGCTGCTCCTCCCACCTCTCCCTTTTTCACAGTATTTTCCTGCCTTTTTAAGTTACTACGGCAAGCGTGGAAAACTTGTAAACCAGTGAGCTGTCCCATGCCAGCTCTCAGCCAACTTCATCTGAATACAGAGGGGTCAGTCTGCAGAGGCTGCTAGGCTCCTGATAAATTGTTTACAGTTCTCAGTTGCCCTAATTTTGGGTGCCTTTATACTAACGAGTTTGTGTACATTTATGGCGTCTTTTCGCAGCAATATATACTTGCTTTGCTCAACTTGAAAAAGCTGAAAAGAGCCTTGGAACAAGCAGACAATCTGTGCAGCCTAGAGAAGAAAGAGCAACTAGGCAGTGGTGTCTGTAACATGAACAGCCAAATTACCAGGGCTCTGAAATGGTTCCTGCTGGGCACTCACGATCAAAGGAACACAGGTGGCTTTTTGAATGATTGCGTTCCTCTCCTTGTGTGTTCAGTGAAAGCACATGGGGAAGGCTGAGCCAGTGAGGGACTAAACCATATAGGAGGCAGAAGGAGAGAGAGTTAGCTAAGAGAAAGAGAAGAGGGGCTGAGAAACAGAAGAAGCAGCGAGCAAGATGGGGGGTAGAAATTACAGAACAGAAAATAAATCCCATCTGGAACAGGGTAAGTGTTGATTTGTAAAACTTATTTTGTTTAATTTTGTTTGCAAAAGTAAAGAATGGCTGAGATGCCAAAATGTGCCTGTCTCCTGAAGGAGAGACTGTCTAGTGATTGAAGAAAGGGAGTACGAGTCAGGGCTCCAGGGCTTCTAATCCCAGCTCTGGTGGTGGTTTGCTGTAAAATAGGGATAAAGCTTCCCTCATGGACTAAGGTTTTTTTTAGAATTAATTAATTAATTAGGGTAATTGTTAGATGCTAGGGAAAGTCAAGAATTGTTGTTATTTTATGGTTGACACACTTACACTTACCATTTTTCTGATGGGTGTTTTCTCAATGTGCTGCTTTGGCTGGACTGTGACACTGTGTTTTTGTTGCAGATGAATATGTTTCATCATCTTCTCGCTCACAGAGCCTCACTTCCTCTCTGGCTCTAGCCTCTGTCTCCAGTGTCACCCCTGCTTCTGAGAACCTAAAGGTGCCTCCAGTGCAAACGGCCACCCAGATCCACCCCACCAAACTGGTTATCAAGCACAGCGGAGGCTCCCCTTCTGTCACATGGGCAAAAGCTTCGCCTTCTTTGGATGGAGATGAGGATGCCCTACCCTCGAGGAGCAAGCCCCCAATCAAAACGTATGAGGCACGGAGCCGGATTGGGCTTAAGCTGAAGATCAAGCAGGAGGCTGGTCTCAGTAAGGTGGTGCACAACACTGCCTTGGACCCAATTCACCAGCCGCCTCCGGGGTGCACAGTCATCAGAGCAGCTGACCAGCACTCTTCAGCGGCCAACACCACCACCACTGCTGGGCAAATGAACGGGACTATTGACCATGTAACCTCAGCGCCTGTGGAGAAAAAACCCATTGTGACCTACTGCAGGCTTCCGCTTCGTAAGACTTACCGAGAGAACGTGGATGCTTTTATAGCAGATAAAGCCACTGACGCCTGTCCGAAGGGAGGCATCCCAAAGGTCGATACAATCCCCAGCACCCTTGTGATCAAGCAGGAGGATGGCTCCAAAGGCGTGATCACCTCGCTTAAAACTCATGAAACCCCAACTGTAGTGGTGGCAGAGAAGAGCAAGCCGGAGGAGAGCTCCAAGCTCCTGTTTTTCAACAGGAGCGATGCCCGTTCTCTGGTGATGCAAGACAGCCCTGCCCCTCCGAAGACCGATGACTCTACCAGTGGCCTTATGAAGGAACTTGCAGAAGTAGAGGATGAGTTTTATCATGGAATGATAAAAACGGAGCCCCCTGACCACAGCTCTGGCTCCGAGCTCACCTGGGAAGTTCCCTTGCCTCCAGCCAAGCGCAGGAAGTCGGAATCCTTTGATGTGGATAACGCCAGCTTTTCCAGCGACAGCCCCCAGGATGACTCTCTTAATGAGCACCTACAGAGTGCCATTGACAGCATTCTCAACCTGCAGCAACCTCAGACTGGGGCTCAGAACATCCGGACACCCTCCTCCTCTTACAACTCCTCTTCCTCCCCTTTCTCTTCGCCTGTCCATCGTACGGATACTTACCTTGCCCCTAATCACAATGGCGGCCTTGGAGCAAGGACGTTGAACAGATAACAGAAAACCAAATGGAGCAGAAACTGAACAGAAAGCAAGGACCGAAGAAGATGCTCTTGCTGGTTGAAACGGTTGAGCACCATGAGTGTCAATGGTGCCGCCTACCCAGAGACCCGATGGTTCGGGCCTGGCACCAGCAGGAGTGGGGGAAGAGGGTGTCCTAATGATGCTTCATCCAAGTGTTTATATGATGGGTTTTGGATGTTGTAAATCCAGCCTCAGCTTGTACTTTACAATACACTCGTCTCATCAAATACACCCTATAATGGCAAGTGAGAAGCAACCAGGCGGGTGGGAGGGGATTGATGGGGCCCATAGGTAGTGCTGGCTGTGTAATTTAGATTCTGTAACAAATTGCTAAATTGAATATCAGATCCGTTTCCCCTCCCCCTGCCCCTTCTTAAACTTTTAACAGATTACAAGTCAAGCCAGTGAGACTCTGCAGGGATTGCCACAGGGGCAAAATTTATTGTTCATTTTTAAATTATTTCAAGAATCAAGCACGGGCTTGTGGAACCTCTCTTTGGTCAGCAAAAGGCAAAAAAATAGTCAAGAAAGGAAATGCAAACACTAATCATTAAAAAGAAAGAAAGTTTACAAATCTATAAGTTTTACTCCTACAACTTGAAGAGAAACAATTCCCTTGGGAGTAGCTGTGGGTAGGACTAGCAGAAGCAGCAGAGGGAAGACAGGGGAAGAGAGGAATATCATGAAATCATTTACTCTGAGGGGGGTGATTACATTGCTTTTTGTTGTACTCCATGGCAACCTGATATTTTGGTAGCAACTGGGCAAAGTGTATTCAAGCTGTGTTAGGAGCAAAGCTGGTCTGGCATTTCCCTGCAGCATTCCAAGGCAGGGGGTGTGCTGATAAGAGAACAGGCTGGGGCCAAGGCATCGTGGGGCAGTGTTCTGCTTGGAGCTAGGCAAAAGCAGAAAGCAAAAATGCCAAATGAATGTTTACATGTTTTACATTTCTGCTTTTCATCATTTGTTTTTGTTTAAATATTTTCTTATACTCTCCTCAGTAACCTTCATCTTAACATTATCTCAGTAACCTTCATCTTATTACTTTCCCATAGGAATTCCTGTTTCCTTATTCAAGCCATAAGGGAGTGGAGTGCTGTTTTTATAGCGCGTACTCTGGAGACCCTGGTTCATGACCACCAGCCTCTTGACTAAGGCGGACTGGATGGGGCTCCCTTAGGGACCTATCAATGCCTCTCCCTAATCAGTTAGAAGAGGAGACTGTTAAATGACACAAGGTACTCCTTCCTCTCCACTTTAGCAGCATTGCTAGCCCCAGGCAGTTCGGGATGTGAGAGTATTAGACTGAGTGACAAACCCAAATCGTCCTCTTCATAGCGGTGCTGAACACCAGGCCCACTTGTCCCCCTGCGTGTTTGGTTTTGATCAGTTCCTGATTTTCATTTTCCTTTAGTTCTTCCCATTTTGTCTCTCTCCCCCCACCCCACCCCACCCCACCCCACATCCTGCAGGCATTGGAATGCAAAGGCATATGGGGAGATTTAGAAGCCCTATTACATCTATGTGAGCAGGTGAATGCTGTGATAGATCAGATACCAGGCCTTTTCTGACAAACTCCCAGTGGCTTTGTCAAGCTTTGAGTTCTAACACCTGCCTTGTGCTAAGGATTCCAACCACAGTCTCTTTAGAATTCACCCTAGGTCTGCAACTTTTCTCTCTAATCCTAGATTTATCAGTTAAATGCTGCCTACTGAAGTTAACATCAGGAGATGTTACAACATTTGTTTCAATGCACGAGGGTGTTGTCATTCCAGTTGAGTCTTCCTGTTCTCTGATGTGAGCTTATCACCATACTCATGGTCAGTCTCACACCAGGCTGTCACATGGATAATGGTTGAGAACACGGTGGTACAGAAAATGCCAGGAAATGTGAGCTGCTCTAGATCATATTTATTTCGCTACAAATAACAGACATAAGCCCTTCCAAAAATGTACATTGACTAGTGCCAGAAACCCTGAGGAGGATCTGTTTATTTCCACTCATGCCTTATTATTTCTTTACCCAAATGTGTGGTGACAGTGGAAATGCATGGCTTGTTTTCACTGTTTCCCCCACGTGGGTGTGTATGTAACCATAACTTAATTGTATGTATGTTGACGCTGTAATCTGTATGTGTGGCATTCATCCCATTAGAGCTTTTTCACTGATTTTGCCTCCATTTTTTATTGGTGGCCTTAGGAGTTAGGGCTCTGCATTAGTGTGCCATCAAGTATTTGTGATGTGCCATTAGTCCTGTTCCCTTCAATGGCTTATTGACGTCGTTCATTACCACACAATAGGAGTGGTATGTACCATTCAAATGGATTGGAGTATCAGCACACCACCTGCTTGGAGTGTCTCATATTGGCAGGCCCCTGGTGCTTTAGTTGGATCCCACAGTTCAAACCAGGATGGGAGAATTGGATTTGTGAGGGAATGCATCTCCCCTTGCTGGTCTGGACTGTATGTGAATAAAGGGGTGTCACTCTGCAAAAAAACCATCTCCTTTTCTATCAGTAGGGAAGACAGATAATGATCAAAGGTAGAATCCTGGTTAAGGTAATTTGCACTCCACTCCCAGTGCATTTAGTTGCCCAAAATGGGGATTAAGAAGTGGTGAAATATCAGGAGGGTAACAATAAATGAACAGGAAGATTAAAATAAATACACAGTAAAAATCAACTGGGTGAGAATCTCAGGCTCCCCTAAAATACATTGCTCACAACTGGGTTGATAACACTTAGAACTGCGGTGTTGTATTATAGCCAGAGGGATTTCCCATCCCAAGTGAAAGCTTGAGCCTGTTTTCTAGCACCTTTTAGTATTTTTTATCCTTTGCAGTATTTCTTTCTTCAGTTTCTTCTATGCACTGAGTTCTATAAATTAATGGGGTTCAATCCCTCTAATATTTATCTTACTAATTATATTTTTTTAAACCCGATCCTCATTTTTGCCTTCAGTGCTGAAATTCCCTTGAGAGAACATCTTTAGAGCAGGGCATTCAGAGAAAAACAGGTGTCAGCTACTACCTTGTCTGGCAGGCTTACGAATTGTAAGCCTTAAAATATTGTGATATGGAGGTAGCACAGAAGTGGCACTTATCTGTGTCCCTTGCTCTTATATATACACACACCTCCCACCATAGGGCTTGACAGATAACCTGCAAACCCAGAGCAGTTCATGAGATAATGCAGAATTTCCTGTGTTGTGTGCATATATATATATATGAGAGAGAGATCTCACAGAGTGAAAAATCAGACTTCAGAGATTGTGACATTAACACATGTACTCTATTCTGATATCAGTGTCTCTCCTGTTACTAGACCTATGGGATTTGCAAAAGTGTCCCTGAGGGGAGGGTGGGAAAGAAGGGCAAACATATCTTTTTGAACCTGGAGCCAAGTACCAGCCTGTTGGCATTAGCATCCTTTTGGATGACGAAATAGAGGATTGGTGATCAGAAGAGGGGGGAAATTGTCAGTGTTCTCAGTTAGAGCCATTTGAATTTGGAAGTTTTTCTGCTTATTTTTTTCCTTTTTAAAACTGATTTACAGTTTTACCAGGCCGTGCCCCTAATCAATGCCCTGAATTGCAGCTGCTGTCAGACCTCTGTAGAAGGAAGCCTGTTAGCATTGTGTGCTGTTAACCATAAGAGGCCACCACCTCCTTTATTCTAGGGAAGTTGAGTCTTTTCTTTTCAAGCAATCCCCACAGCAAGATTTGAATCTTAAAAGATACAACCACCACACCAGTTCCTCCACATTTTAGTCTCTCATATCGTCTGCTGGGATTCAGTATATCCCAAATGAATTCCTTCCTAGGGCCAAATCAGTGGTGTAACTCCCATTGACTTCACTGGAAGAGGGTCTGACCTCGAAAGTTTGCTGACTCTGGAGGAATTAGAACTGTGAGTCTGCAAGTGTGCATGTGTCTCTAGTAGTGGTGTTGGGGAGATATTTTATGAGCATAAAGGCTGCTTCCACAAACGTGTGTGTGTCTGTGTGTGTGTGTGTGTTAAGATTATACTGGGCCCACATTTCCCCAAATCTTTAGCCTCACCCCTATGTAACATTCCTCCACCAGCCATTAATGTGCACAGCTTGTGCCATGTGAGTGAAAGCAGCTCAGCACCCAGTCAGTGCCTGGCCTGGGTCATGGTATAATACATAACCTGAGGAGCCAAGTGAAGGAGTGTCACAGTTTGGTGTCCCTTGGATTCCTTGCTGCTAACAATCCTCACACACTCCTGGGTTGGTTGGCCATCATGTGCTTTATTTACAGTGTACTATACACGTGTTTAGTCCCCACAACATAAGCTTTTCTACAAGTCTTTTATCGGCTACTGAGGCACAGGTCAGGAGGGAGAGAGAGATATCACCACTCTGAAATCCTGAGCTCCTTTGTCCTTTCTTCCATCCTGTCCCTCTGACCCATCAGCAGCAGACAGCTGAATCCCCTTGTTGATTGGTTAATCACCTGGGACTTGGTCCATTTGATTTATGCGGGGGACAGTGCCACAGTACCAAGTGCACAGAGTGGCGACAGCCTCAGGATACTCTCCCTGTGTCACAGGAGACCCCTGCGTTGTGTGTGCTGGCAGTAGTCCCCTGTTGTGAATCTCATTGACCTGCTGCATCAGTGGGTTCCTTCAGGCTGCAAGTTCTGGATCGTTAGCCATGTCTATTCTGGCATTACAAGGTTAATCAGGTTTTTAACATGGCAAGGCAACCAGGGTGCATGGGCCCACGCTTTGGTAAACTTCTATTATTAAGGAACAAAGATAATGTTTTAAAAGGTTCTGTTGTAGGTTCCTAATGGGGCTGGAGCAGATTTCCTGTTTTGACCCTGTCAGCATTGGCCAAACACATTGTTAAACCGCTTTTTGGCCACTATTAAAATTGGTTGCAGTGTGACTCTTACGGTTGCCAGAAATTCCCCAAACCTTTCTTCTGTTGTCTCTCTTAAAAAATAATAATAATAAAAAGTAGGTCTAAATCCTTTTTCACACACGCAATACCCTCTTACATATTTCAGAGGCTCCAGTTTGTCTCCTGAATGTATGCTTTAAGAGACCAAACTGTTTGGCCTGGTTCTGGGAGTTACCTAATAAGTAGCTGCTTCATATATTTTCAAATCCATGTTATTTTTCCTGCTTTCTGCATGTGAAAAAAGAAACACATGGTGAGGCTGCAGATTAAGCACAGGCTACCCCCTTGGCTATTGTCCCAGTATTTTACCAACACAACAAGTTAGGCCCAGCAAATTGTGCTGGAGCTTAACTCCTTGAGGTCTTGATAGGAAGCCAGATGAACTGCATTCAGCCACTACATCTTTTATTCTTTTTTCTTTTGCTGCTTCCCTTTCTTTCCAAGAAGAAATCATCAATCTCATTTCCAGGACTTGGGAATTAGCCATAACTGCATTCAAATTCCTACATACTGTTTCATGCTCATTACAAACAGACTTCAAACTCAGTCTTTGAGGATATGTGAATGTTTGTAAATCATGAAGGTATCTTTTCCTTTCTGGACCAATTTTTGGTGGTTAATATTGTCCTAAAATCTGTAAACTCCATTTGAAATTCCACAGTGTCCTCTTGCATTATAGCTCAAGAGACTCAACTAGAAAGATAGGGAGTCAGCGACTTTTTATTTTCCTCCCTCTGGAATCAGATTTTCAGGATGGCTCAGTGCGCAGCAGCTCCCATTTAGGCACCTAAATGAAATAACTTGATTTTCAAAAATACTCAACACCCAGCAGGTCTCACTGTTCTGGATGCTGAGGACTTTTGCAAATCTGGACCCTGTTACTTTCCTCTCTTCCTCTCCTCCTCATTTCTTACTAAAAAGAGGCCTTAAAAATATTCATATGCCCCTCATTACTCCACACCAAGAAATATTAAAAGGGGAAAGTAATTCATTTAGAACTCAAAGCAGCTATTGCAATTCAGTGGGTGTAAGAAAGTATTTTCTAAGAATGAGCTTTAAAAGCAGTGGGGAAGAGAAATTATTGTGGCAGAAGAACTGGTGGCTTTAAGCAGTAACTAGTAACTGGATCCCTTATGTGAGCACAAACCTCCTTAAGAAATGTGTGCAGGTCACTCTTGAGGAGTTTTGAATGTTCCAGAATCCCCCGTTTTGTTGTCTTTAATTCTTATAGTTAGTGTTAATTTTGCACAATCACTCTTGCCTCTGCCACCTTCCTCCCAACTTAATACATGCTTCACCCACACAGTGTAAATCAAAATACTCAAGACATTTTATAACCCAGCGTATTTTAGAGTGCGTTTAACGCTCCTAGCTGTGAATGCACTTGACAAAGAGAATAGAAAAGCTTATGCAATTGGGTCCTTCCAGCTGGGAGAGTACAGAATTGGCACACATGTTCTAGTCCATTGGGAGATGAATAGCTGGGAAAGGAACGTCATACGCAGGCTCTCTACCACCTGGGCTTAGTGTCACTGGCACACCTTTTATTAGCTAGCCACTTTTTACCTGTGACAGAAACATTGAAGTCCAACATCCTATTCACTTCCAACTCCTTATGCACATAATTGAATGTCCCCTGAGGTGTTGTCCTTGTTGGAAAATAGCAATATAGGAAAAGACATCACCATTCTTTACACCCCCAAGCGATAATAAAAGGACTGCTGAAGAAAGTAGAAAGTTTTGGACAGTGACTGCTCATCCAAACTATTCTTCAACATCAATTTCTTCTTCTTTAACCCTTTATGTGTCTTGTGAAGTAGAGAAAAGTTTGTGTCTTAAGGAAAATTTGCAGTTTAATGAAGACAATTTTTAGGGGGCATAATTTAACCAAAAATGAAAAGTTACGGTCTCCTTTTTTCTTTGACAAGAGTGTTTGAACAGACCATCCACCACTGATGTAGGTTTTTTGGATAGTTATGTATCAGGTCTGTACCTCTGTGCCCACATGTTTTTCTAATACTATTTTATTTAAAAAAAAAAATTAGCAGTGTTGCTTTTCCATTCACTTCATGCTGTGTAGCAGTTCACAAAACTGCCTGATAAATTTTGCCTTTGTACCAGGTATATTTTAATTCCTCCATTTGAGAAGCCTTCTCATCACACTTTTTAAGGTTTGTTACTTGTGAACTGCCTTTGATACATTCTGAAGCACTGGTTCTACTTAAGAAGGGAGGTCTCCTGTTTTACCACAGTAGCCTGGGCTTGTTATTAGAAGACAAGCAAACCGAATAATTATTATTATTACTGAGACTTTATTTTTGTGTTTGAACACTGCTGTGAGCCACAGAGCAGAAAGAGAGACAATCCAAGGAGAGAACCCCCTTTTGGATTGGCTTGCAAACACTAGAGGTCAAAGTGCTCAGTAGCCCCTCTTCATCCTTCATTATCAGTGATGAGAGGATTGGTTAGGTAGCAATAAGAAATGACAATTCCCAGGCTAAAATATTTGGCATTTTCTTTTTTATATATACATACATATATAAAAATGTGTATTAAATGGTTTGGTTTTTGTTTAGTCTCTACTTTTTTTTTTTTAATCTCAAAGAAAAGTCTGACTTGGGATCATTAGAGCATTATTTTTTTCCTTTTTCTGCAAGATGGATGACTTTAAACCAGAGACTCCATTTCTGAACAAAGGCTGATGATACACATGGGCTTTCTCACTGTTACAGGGAAGTATACTCAAATTTTTTTTTACAACTTCCCAGTATTTGAACTTGAAGTGCCCATCCCTTTTTCTTTTCGCAGTGGGGAGTGGGGTTCTTTTCACCCCTTTTCTGCACATTTTAATTTACATAGTTTTGCAGGGAGACAGCTAATGAGTTTGTACTCTCCTCACCCCCATCCACGTCACCTTGTCTTTGAAGTACAATTAACCGGAAGAGGAAATGCAAAAAAAAATCATGGCAAAAATAAATCTATCATCGCTGACTATTCATTTCCTCTGTCCAGCCCTCCCCTCCCACTTTCTGAAATAAAATAACAGCAACACTTGCAAAAAAGGAGAGGGAAAATTCCCCACCCCTTAACCAAGTAAAACAGCCCCCTTTTCTTTCTTGCCCCGCTGGTACCAGTGAACGCTATCACAGTTCGAAACAAAATATAGTACTATAAAATAATTTTGTACTGTATTTATTGTGTATAACAATTTTTTTAAAGAATTATGTACATTTAGTACTTCTGTGTAAATTAAATTGCTCCTTTTTAAATACTGTATATGAATTGTTTTGTGTTTCTTTCCAAAGACCTTTAGAATACAGTTTTGAAATGAGCTCTCGACTTTAGATGGCTCATTTATTATTATTTGTATTACAGTAGCCTTTATTTGTAGTGCTTTTGCTTAGCAAGACAATCTGATGTTTACGGTGGTTTGCAAAGAGGAAAAAACAAGTTCTGCCCTGTCTATATCTTATATGTCTAGGAATCTGATCACAGCCCAGCTGGTTACAAACGTGACCCAAAGTTTTGTCTGAGGAAATATGGTCAAGGGATATTCTGCCCCACAGTTTGGAACCATGACCCCAGTCTGATCCTTGCAAGTATTTTTTGTTTCCCTCTGGGCCCTGCTGTTTTCACTGGGGCTTCACATGGATGTATGAGTTGTGCCTATATAAGTCTGGTTGTATGATGAGGGTCCATCTTTGTAAACAGGTTGGGAAACTGGATCATAAATTAGTTCCTGGGTATAGCAATATTTGGGTTTCTCACAATCTTGTAGTGTTACAAATCTGGCTCCCACAGCAGCAAGAATGAGACTTGTCACTTGATGGGGCTTACGTCCAGGGCCGGCGACAGAAATTTTGGGGCCCCCTACTCTGATCGTTTGGGGGCCCCCTAGTCTGATCGTTTCCCCCCCCCCCGCCCATTCTCCTTCCCGCCCTGCCTGACCCGGGCCACCCAACCAAATCTCCTCCCCCAGCCTAACCTCCTCCCCTCCCCATCTGCCCAGCCTGGCCTCGTCCCTGCCGGCTACCAGACATACCAGCCGGCGCTTCCCCCCCCCCCCTCCCCCCAGCCGACAGCGGCTGGGGTCAGTGCGAGCCTCCGAGCATTGCCACCGCCTGGGCGCTCGCTGCTGGCGCTCGCCCTTCGCTTCGCTCTCGTGCCTGGCGGGGTCCTGCGGGAGCGCGAGCCGCGGCCCAAGAGAGCGAGAGCCCGGGAGCGGCGCGAGCCGCCCTTGCTGCTCTCCCTCCCCCCCCCCCCCCCCCGGCCCCCGCGCGAGACTCTGCGGCTGGTGATGGAGACGCCGCTGTTGTGACCAGCCGCAGGAGCGCAAGAGCCCGCACCAGGCCCGGCGACAAGGGGGGACGACTACGGGTACAGCTGTGTACCGGCCCCGGACTTAAGGGGGCCCGGTACAGCTCTACCCGTAGTCATCCCCCCTTGTCGCCGGCCCTGCTTACGTCTCCACCTTGTGCGGTGATCTTACACCAGTGCAAAGTGAAATGACTCCACCAGACGCCATGGCAATGGAGAATCAAGCCGGATCATTTCTAACCCTAGTACTCGCTAAACAAGGTGTGGGTCTTGGAAAGATGTGATCAGAAAATAATTGATACGTTAATAGCCATAGTAAGATCTGTATGCTTGGGCTTGAAGGTTGTGGGGTTCAGGTTAGGCTCCCAGTTCCCAATGAGTGTTCTTGGGATTTGGACTCCTTTAGAAGCCCCCAGCTTCAATGTCTTTTGAGGTCCTGTTGGCTTTGCTTTTCCCATCTGCCCACCCTGCCCCATCCCAGGGTATGGAGCTATCCCATTGTACAATGGTTGTAGCTTATTGCTTCGTTGCATCATGGCATGGCTGGATATACTAGCAGAAAGGGCCTCTCTGCAACTCTTGATTTGCTGGCCTTGCTGCTGCACCTTCCTGCGTTTCCAGCAGGGTTTGAAAGTCGTTACTGTCTCCTGGCTCTTCAGTAAAGTGCGTGGAATAAGGATGCTGCTTTTTGTCTCTGCAACTGCTATCCGATTTGGCACCTACAGCTGGTGGAAACTTCCATCAAATGGCTTTTGGATCAAACAACTTTGCAGGGTGTTTTCATCACATTTTCAGGTTTTAATTGGGAAATTAAAGATTTGTTTTTTCAACATAACCCTGAACTACTTCAGTCAAAACCAAAATTGCTTTAGTTGAAATTTTTAGCAGGGAGAAAAAAATAATTTCCCACCCAGCTCAATTGGCATTTTCAGTGGTTAGCCGAACCCTGAAAGGTGTGAGGCGCTTATGGGGCCAAGGTCCATGCCTTGGGCTCTTAGAGTATGTCTACACTGCATTTTAAAACCGGCAGCGGCTAGCGTTGGAAGCCCAGGTCTGCAGACTCAGGCTTGCATTAAACACAGCTGTGTACACATTTTGGGCTCGGTGTGGAGCTTGGGCCCTGAACCCCCCACCCGCCCCACACATCAGAGGCTGGGCTCCAGCCCAAGGCTGAATGTCCACACAGGCTGCAGCGTGAAACCCACAAGCCTGAGTCTGCGGACCTGGGATCTGAAAGTCTCTGCCGTAGGTTTTAAAATGAAATGACACACTTAGGTGCACCGGGAATATATCTATGTGCTGGTTGCTTTCTCTCACTGTAAATAAAACCACCTTAAAATGATACGTTTTTATTAGATGCTCATTTCAGCTGCCGAGATTCCAAGAAGCAGAAAAATTCACAGTTGCGACATCTAAAAGCATTCCTCATATTGGAAACAGCCTGTCAGTTAACCCCATCGTAGCCACAAAGGCCTGAGCAACACATTCCTCACCCCACCCCCTTCTCAGGTCCCCCCCTGCACTCTTAGGAGCTGGATGTGGAAAAGGCGGAGCCATGACCCAGCAGAACTAGGATCGAACCTGCCTCATCCCAAGAGACGAACCACTTGAGGAATAGTTGGAGAAAGTGCAAAGAGCCACAGAAATGATTCCAGAGCTGGAAAAAACACTTTACGACGAGAGACTTAAGAAGCTTGATCTGTTTAGTCAGTGTATTGAGAAGATCAAGAGGTGACTTGATTACAGGGTGTAATAAGTACCTTCCCGGGAAGAAAATATCTGCTGCTCAAGAGCTCTTTAATCTAGTAGAGACGGGCAGAACAAGAACGAATGGCAGGAAGTTAAAGCCAGGCAAATCAGAGTTAGCGGAAGGCAGATTAACAGGGAGGGTGATTAACCACTGGAATGAACTCCCAAGGAAAGTGGCAGATTCTCCATTTCTTAAAGATTTCAGATCACAGCTGACTTTAGCCAAATTATTTGGCTCAGTACAAGGATAACACCGAACTAATCTGGTCTGTGTGATACGGAAGATCAAACTAGATCGTATGGTCCTTTCTGGCTTTGAATGCTAGGAATTAGTGCAAAATGATTAGTGCAAAATTATCTATTCAGTTTCTCCTAATGCATCCCCCTAACTGATTTTTTTTATTGCATCTCATTAGGTATTTGTTGCTGATCCTTCCGGGAGATGATTCTGTCCGCTCTTCAGGTTAGGTGAGGGTAGCAAGCTCCAGCCACTAAAAGGCAGAAACAAAACCGAACCGGTTAGCACGCAGCCCAAATCTTTGTGCATCTTGGATGCTGTGTGTCAAGATAAGTGCTGTAAAACAGAACCCCTGCCGGAAGCTGCTTTAGGAAAGATGGTGGGGTGGGTCGTAGGAAAGAAACAAGGAGTGGAATGGTATTTCATAGCGTTTTTTATACTCTGGGGTGGGTCAGGAAGCAACTCTGTCCACTGCAGAGTGTTCAGCCGGGCCCTACGGTGGAGGCTCGGTGATGCATTGGGTAAACATGCTAGTCCTTTGCCACTGGAGTTATGGCTGGCATGGTTTGGGGAAGGGGTAGTATGGTGATGGACAGCATTGGCAGATCTGCGTGTGGGAAGCATGGGGTCGAATAGCCAGGAGATGGGGGTTGGAGGAGATAGAAGGACATTGGTAGAGGTGGTGGGGTGGAGGCAGGAGTGTAATAGCAGGGTTGGGAGGCTGACTGGGACCGCGGGGGGGGGGGGGGTGTAAGCACAGCTGTGCGGAAGGAGCCCGGAACAGGACAAGAAGGGGAGAGGGGTTGTGGTTTGGGATTGCAGGTGGACTCGGGCTGAGGTAGCAGTGAGGGCTGCAGATTGGGACGGAGGGGCACCAGCACAGCACTAGTAGGGGTCAGGATTGAGGTGCAGCGGCAAAGCCGTTGGAGACCCAGACCCAGCAGTGGGGCATGAGGTGGTACAGCACAACGGATCGGGGCTTGTGAGCATGAGCCTGAGGCTACTAATTGCTGCTGCAAAAGGAATAGGGCTTTCGGCTCAGCTAGCCCCCAGCTTTGGGGCAAAGAACAGCAGCCGCTAGGAGCGAGAGGCAGTAACCCGTGCTCACCTCCTCCTGCGTCATGGTGATCATCCCATCACCGGCTTTGTCATACTCCTGGCACTGCCCTGCCACAACCAAAAGAAAGTGAGACTTAGCAGGCAGCTGTTAGCCACCTAACGCCCCCTCCCCCTCCCATGCCTGCACGCACACAGTAGGATACTCCTCTGCCCACTCGTTTGCACCAGTGCAAAGCTGGTGTCAAATGCTGCCATTCGGAATTGGTAGCGCTTGGCGTGGTCACTGCACAGGGGTCAAGGGCTGCCTGGTGAGCACGGAATGGAGACGCCGCCCCAGGGAACGTCCGTCTGTGTCGCCCGCAAGAGCCTGAAGTTCAGCCCTGACATCCCAATCTGCATCACTGGCTCCACAGTGGTTAAATTCAGCGGTCCCAGCATGCCCTGGGCTTGACATCGCACACCCCGGGCGTTCAAGCAAGTGGAGCGTTCTGAGCAGTTGTTCCAGTTTAGGTCTGTTTCCAAAGCCATGTGCCCCCCGCCCCCACAAATTGCTTTTAAATCCTCTTCTTAAAGGAGCGGCTGGAGTTACCCACTGATTAATACATCTGCTTGTGTCTCACCTCGCGTCCTGCTTGTAGTGTCTCCTCTCTACGGCCCAGTCTCGCGCTGGCTTCCCAGCTCTTGCAACAAGGCACACCCCAATTCCACAAGAAACTGGGCTCGCTCTCGGGATCTCTGGGTGAGATCTCTGGCCTGTGCGGTACGGGAGGGACACACTGGGGTGGTCAGAATGACCCATCTCTGAATCTCCTGGCCAGGATTCAAACCTCTCCTCCTCCTCACCTTCAGCCCCCTTTTTAAATGATTCATTTACACCTCCCTTCCCCCAGCTAGCAGCTGTGTGGCCACCGGGTCATGTTGCAAGGGCTTTGTTTCTCCCCGCTGGTTCTGAGGAGACCGCTCGGATGAAATGGAAAGGAGGGGAGAAGAGGGGTTACGAAGGGGAAAGGAGGGGAGAAGAGGGGTTACGAAGGGGAAAGGAGAGGAGAAGAGGGGTTACGAAGGGGAAAGGAGGGGAGAAAGAGGGGTTACGAAGGGGAACGGAGGGGAGAAAGAGGGGTTACGAAGGGGAACGGAGGGGAGAAGAGGGGTTACGAAGGGGAAAGGAGGGGAGAAGAGGGGTTACGAAGGGGAAAGGAGGGGAGAAGAGGGGTTACGAAGGGGAAAGGAGGGGAGAAGAGGGGTTACGAAGGGGAACGGAGGGGAGAAGAGGGGTTACGAAGGGGAACGGAGGGGAGAAGAGGGGTTACGAAGGGGAACGGAGGGGAGAAGAGGGGTTACGAAGGGGAACGGAGGGGAGAAGAGGGGTTACGAAGGGGAACGGAGGGGAGAAGAGGGGTTACGAAGGGGAACGGAGGGGAGAAGAGGGGTTACGAAGGGGAACGGAGGGGAGAAGAGGGGTTACGAAGGGGAACGGAGGGGAGAAGAGGGGTTACGAAGGGGAAAGGAGGGGAGAAGAGGGGTTACGAAGGGGAAAGGAGGGGAGAAGAGGGGTTACGAAGGGGAAAGGAGGGGAGAAGAGGGGTTACGAAGGGGAAAGGAGGGGAGAAGAGGGGTTACGGAGGGGAGAAGAGGGGTTACGAAGGGGAACGGAGGGGAGAAGAGGGGTTACGAAGGGGAACGGAGGGGAGAAGAGGGGTTACGAAGGGGAACGGAGGGGAGAAGAGGGGTTACGAAGGGGAACGGAGGGGAGAAGAGGGGTTACGAAGGGGAACGGAGGGGAGAAGAGGGGTTACGAAGGGGAACGGAGGGGAGAAGAGGGGTTACGAAGGGGAAAGGAGGGGAGAAGAGGGGTTACGAAGGGGAAAGGAGGGGAGAAGAGGGGTTACGAAGGGGAACGGAGGGGAGAAGAGGGGTTACGGAGGGGAACGGAGGGGAGAAGAGGGGTTACGGAGGGGAAAGGAGGGGAGAAGGGGTTACGAAGGGGAAAGGAGGGGAGAAGAGGGGTTACGAAGGGGAAAGGAGGGGAGAAGAGGGGTTACGGAGGGGAAAGGAGGGGAGAAGGGGTTACGGAGGGGAAAGGAGGGGAGAAGGGGTTACGAAGGGGAAAGGAGGGGAGAAGAGGGGTTACGAAGGGGAAAGGAGGGGAGAAGAGGGGTTACGAAGGGGAAAGGAGGGGAGAAGAGGGGTTACGGAGGGGAAAGGAGGGGAGAAGAGGGGTTACGGAGGGGAAAGGAGGGGAGAAGAGGGGTTACGGAGGGGAAAGGAGGGGAGAAGAGGGGTTACGGAGGGGAAAGGAGGGGAGAAGAGGGGTTACGAAGGGGAGAAGAGGGGTTACGAAGGGGAAAGGAGGGGAGAAGAGGGGCTACGAAGGGGAAAGGAGGGGAGAAGAGGGGTTACGAAGGGGAACGGAGGGGAGAAGAGGGGTTACGAAGGGGAACGGAGGGGAGAAGAGGGGTTACGAAGGGGAACGGAGGGGAGAAGAGGGGTTACGGAGGGGAACGGAGGGGAGAAGAGGGGTTACGGAGGGGAACGGAGGGGAGAAGAGGGGTTACGGAGGGGAAAGGAGGGGAGAAGAGGGGTTACGAAGGGGAAAGGAGGGGAGAAGAGGGGTTACGAAGGGGAAAGGAGGGGAGAAGAGGGGTTACGGAGGGGAAAGGAGGGGAGAAGAGGGGTTACGGAGGGGAAAGGAGGGGAGAAGAGGGGTTACGGAGGGGAAAGGAGGGGAGAAGAGGGGTTACGGAGGGGAAAGGAGGGGAGAAGAGGGGTTACGGAGGGGAGAAGAGGGGTTACGGAGGGTTGCAGACACTGGGGCGTTCTTAGAAGAGATTTGTGCCCATGGCTCTGTTGCTGGAGAGGTGTGGATCTGCACAGCCACTGAATCGTCTGTTAGCCTAGCGGGGGAGAGCGCTTACTGAAGATGGCTTCCAGCTGCACCAGGCAGGACAGGAAGCTGTCGAAGTTAATCAGCAGGTAGCGGTCACGATATTTGCTTGTGATGGCCTCCCTCAGCTGGTGGTTCAAGTGAAAACCTGCATGCAAAGGACGAAAAGAACACGGAAGGCCTGAGATTCACACGGCGTTCGGACTTTCCCCGGGGGCTCGGTGTGCAGTTGTGGCAGCTGATACCCAGGCTGATTTCGTCATCTCCAGTTCAATACGCCTCAGTCTCAACAGACACCTACTCGAAGCTGGGAGCATCTCCTGTCCTGGGGAGGCTGGACGGTCTAGGGATTCAAACTCGAGAGCGCTGTGACCATTGCAAGCTACTTCATTTCACTCCGAGGCAAAGAGGCAGCAAGGTTAAGAGAATCCCTCTTTCATTACACTGAACGGCTTTGAGCGCTGGACTGGAAGGCGAAAGCATCGTGCTCCCTGGGTCGATTCCTGGGCTACTGTTTAGCACTCTGGTGTCAGAGCTTTTTCCTGTTTGTATTGCAAGTAACACAACTCAGATGAGGGCCCCGGCAGCGAACAGCCTGGGCAGGAGCTTACAGTCTAAAGAGAGGAAAAGGGGGGAGGGGGACTTGCCCAGTCACCCAACAGGTCCGTGGCCGAGCTGAGAGTCTGGACTCCTGGTTCTAGTTTAAAAACACTGGGCAGGTTTAGTCTTGAGAAAGGAGGACTATGGGGGGACCTGAGGATAGCCAGGAAGGGCTGCTCTAAAGAGGATGGGGATCAGCCGTTCTCCGTGTCCACTAAGGTAGGACAAGAAGTGATGGGCTTAATCTGCAGCAAGGTCCATTTAGGTTGGACAGGAGTAGAAACTTCCTAACCCTAAAGGGAGTGAGCCTCTGGGACAGGCCCAAGGGAGGTTGTGGAATCCCCATCGCTGGGCTGGACAGACCCCTCGCGGGTTACCCGGCCCAGCCTCAGTGGAGGGGACTGGTGTTGATGACTTCGAGGTCCCGTCCAGCCTGACGTTTCTGATTCCAGGGCTGCTGACTCTATTGCACAGCGGGTCAGGCAAGCACCCCACGTTGTCCCCCCCGGAGCCGGGATTTCCTCAGTTTGAGAAATGGCAGCGATGCTTTAGAAATCGGGGGCCGCATTTCCAAGTTGCTGGACAAGGGAGGTGGGGGACATCTCCAGGTCCAGGGGGTTAACCCCCATTTCTGCAGTACGAACACCTCCCACCCATGGGGTGGCTCTCTGCCTTGTCTCTGTCCTCACGCCCATCTGAGCGGAGTTCCACAGAGCGGGGCCCCGCTCCTGGGCAGCTTTCACCCTCCACACCTTTTCTTTAGCTGATTTTGGTTCCCTTGAGGCTCCACCCTTTTGGCAGGCGTGGCCAATGCTGTTCCTGCGTCCCAACAGTTCCCATAGCCCGCTCGCCTTTAACTTCGGACACCAACCCCCTCCTTACCCGCTGCATCCAGTGCCAGCTGCATTTCATGGATGTTCATTGTCCCCGAGAGGTCCACGTCGTACTTGATAAAGACAGCCTGTCAAATGGGAGCAGGAGAGTCTAGACCGGCTTTAAATCCTTCCCCCCCATCCCTGAGCCAGAGGCCAGCACCAAGAGGAATCTAATTCGGGGTTTTACACGGAGCTCAATCCACATGCAGCCCCCCCGGTCAATACGTTTTGTGGGTCTCTGGCCCCGGTCGGTGCTGGGAAGCTGCAGCTCTCCCTGACTTGGCTGAAAGTCATGATTCCTTGGCAGCTTGGAAGACCAAGCTCAGTGCCAGAGACAATAACTCGGAGAGGTGTGAACCCTGTCCGTCTCGGGAAAGGGTGAATGCAGAGGCCCAGTCGTCCTGTTCCTGAATTAAGAACGGGGAGGGAGGTTCGCTGAGCCATGCAATGCACTGTGAGCGGTCCCGTATTTTGGCACCTCGCAGGGGCAGAGCTTGGAAGAGTACTAGCCTTCCACCAGAGCCCGTTTACTGGGCAGCCTAGAGAAATGGGGATTGTTTGCTTCTCCAGAAGAGCACCATGGCTAGCGACCCAGCTGCTGCGTCAAGCTGGGGGGTGGGACTCGAACCCGTGACTTTCTGCCACCCTGCATACCTCCCATTCTTTGATTTTGCTCCACAGGTGCTTGAACTCTGGCAGCCTCAGTTTGCCCGTCTTGCTGTGCTGGTGCGCTCAGTGAAGGGAAAACACCAGCCCCCGGCATGACTCTCTCCAATTCCTGCTTCAGACCCGGTTGGCTTTTGTGGCAAAGGGGATCCTGTCTCAGCTTCCCCCGTTCTCCCACCACCATTCCCCGTCCACAGGGCAACGGGGAGGTTGGTGTCTGCGGAGCCCCATTCGGGTATTCTCCACAACCATGCGGACGTGGGTTTTGGACAGCAGCGTACGCTTTGACTGTGGGTAGCCCACCCTCGTCTACATAGATGGTTATCAGGCTGCTACAGCTCACGCCTGCGGGATGTAAGCCCTGCATCTCCGGTGGGAATTAGGTGCCTTTATACCTGTGAGGAGCTGGGACAAACTTCTTCAGCTCATGCAGCGGTAGGCACGTGGTTCTAGGTCCGGGGTTCAAACCCCACTGACCCACGTGGGATTAGCCCTTTGAGCTCATTGATGAGGGTTCCCAGGGGGAGGGTCGGCGATCCAAAGACCTAAGATCCCTTCATGGTATGAGAGCTGCACCCCAGAGGCACTCCCCCTTCCTTATTTAACCAAACCGCTCCCTTCTCCCCCAGCGTGGCCCCGTTCCCAGGCAGCTCTGGGGCTCAGCTCAGGCCAACCTCACCCATAGAGCAGACGTACGAATGGCCGGAAACCAGGGATCCAGCTACGCCCGTTTCTTATCTCCAACAGTGGCTGGCTCCTGAAGACAGTGGAAGAACCGCACAACAGGCAGATACGGGACAATCTGCCCCCTTGGTCTGTAATACCCATTGCCAGCAAGAGAAGATGGAGGCTGAGCGTTGCTATCCCAGCTGAATTCCCTCATGCCAGGGCCTCGTGGTGGGGTTACCCTGTCCTGGACCGTGTGATGCCATGTGATGTTTTTTTCTTAACATCTCCCACCCTAGTTTTCTTCTCGAAAGGATACATCAAAGTGCTGGACGATCTTCCGGCAGAGCTCCAAGCCGACCCCATCCGTCTTCAGATGACTCTCTGCAAGGTAAGCATGTGGCGGTGTTGGATAAAGACTCATCTCATAACGGTGGGCGAGACGGGGTTTGGCCCATCATCTTTGCTGGGCCTGCGGTTGTCAAGAGGCGCCGGAGCAGCCTGAAGTGTGTGCCATGCTCCGGGAGGGGAGGGGAGTCTAGTGGTTGGAACAGGGGAGGCTGGGAGTTAGGACGGCTGGGTTCTGCCCTTGGCTCTGGGAAGAGAGTGGATTCCACAAGGGGGTTGGGAGTCAGGAGGGGATTACGTTCTACTGGTTGAAACTGGAGTTGGGGGTCCGGACTTCTGGGTTCTATTCGCAGCTCCTCCCGTAGAGGACAGAGAGTGTTGTCATAAGAACGGCCGTACTGGGTCAGACCGAAGGTCCATCCAGCCCAGTATCCTGACAGTGGTCAATGCAGTGGACAAACAGAGGCTAGGGACACCATTCCTTACCCAGCCTGGCTAATAGCATTAATGGACTTAACCTCCATGAATTCACCCAGTTCTCTTTTAAACCCTACTCTTCACAGTCTCCTCAGGCAAGGAGTTCCACAGGTTTACTGTGCGCTGTGTGATGAAGAACTTCCTTTTATTTGTTTTAAACCTGCTGCCCATTAATTCCATTTGGTGGCCCCTAGTTCTTATAATAAGGGAACAAGTAAATAACTTTTCCTTATTCACTTTCTCCACCACTCATGATTTTGTCCAGTGGTTGGAGGAAGCGTCTGGGGCCAGGGAGTCAAGACTCCTGGATTCCATTTTGCTACTGGGAGGGAATGTGACCTAATGGTTAGAGAAAGGGGTCTGGGAGTCACCACTGCTGAGTGATATTAGCTCATGGGGATTGGAGGGATTTGGGGGGGGGGAATGTGTTATGTTGTCCAGTGGTTAGAGCAGGGGACTAGGAGCCAGGACTCCTGGCTTCTCTTCCTGCCTCTGCCACAGACTGCCTGTGCAATTTTGGGCATGTCACTTCCCCTCTCCTGTGCCTCAATTTCCCCATCCCTCAAAGGAGGAGAACTGTACTGATCTACCTCGCAAGGAGGAAAGGCCAAGTGTTCACCTGCAGAGACACCTGCTGGGCAGGTCCAGTCTGAACTGTTCAAACACTCGCTCCCTTGATTCTGAACTGTTTTATTTCCATTGTGACCAGACCCTTCAGAGGGAGAACGCCTGGGACAGGCCAACTTTCCACCCTCTCAGCTGAGTCCGTTGGAGGTTACAGACAGAGCTGGGGCTGTTTTGGGATTAAAGCTCCGCTCTGGAGTGAGAACCAATTCCCCAGTTCCCTCGAGAGGTGATTCCACAGGGGTGGGTACTCACGCTTTGCCATGACCTTGTTCAGGATATCCTGCAGTTTGACAGCGTCGATCTGCTGGTCCTGCCAACCAAGCAATGCGAGTGGGTTGAAATGGGTTTCCCCAGGGGCCAGATGGATGGTCCATGGGTTAGCGAGCTAGCCTGGTATTGGGTTCAATTCCGTACTTGGCCACAGACTCCCTATGTCAACCTGGGCAAGTCACTTAGCTTCTCTGTGCCTCAATTTCCCCACTGTACAGTAGGGAAAATCACACTTCCCTACCTCACAGGGGGCGGTAGGAGGATGAGAACATCACAGCTGCCGCACTGTCAGACCAGGGTCCATCTTGGCCAGTATCCTGTCTCTGACAGTGGCCCATTCCAGAGCTTAAGGGGAAGTGTACAGAACAGGGCAATCATGGAATGATCCATCCCCGGCTTCCAGCAGTCAGAGGTTTAGGGTTGCCCCAAGCATGGGATTGGGTCCCTGACCATCTTGGCTAATAGCCATTAATGGATCTGTTCTCCATGAACTTATCCAGTTCTTTTTTGAACCCCTTTATACTTTTGGCCATCACAACATCCCCTGGCAGTGAGTTCCACAGGTGAATTGTGCATTGCATGAGTGACCCCTGGTTTTTGTATTGTGGGAAAGGGTAAATAACACTTCTCTGTCCGCTGCTTCCACACCGTCCATGATTTTCTAGACCTCTGTCATATCCCCCCCCCCCCTTAGCTGTCTCTCTTCTAAGCTGAACAACCTTAATCTACATGAAAGAGCATGGGGTGTGTTAATGGGGGGCAGACAAATACCATTGGATGGATTGATTCCCCCCATAGAGAACACTGGAAATAGCCGGTTGTCTTTTCCATCCTTGCAACCCCTGTGTCACTTCAGTTTGTCTGAGGTCAGAACTTGACCCCAAGAGCAAATCAAAGCGTTTGTGGGAAATCCAGAGGCTGGGTCCATAGAATAAGAGCCCAATAACCCCTCCCATTTAAAACATTCAACCCCAGGATCCTCCCCCCACTCACCGGTCCTGCAAGCTTCAGGAAGGTTTGCTCAAACTCCTCCTCGTTGGGGATTCTCTGGGGAAAGAGGGTCACGTTTTCAGGCCAGCTGCCTGTGGCATTTTGCCTAAAATATTTTCACCTGTGAAGAAACTCGGTGGAATCGTTGCCTACAATGCAAGAGGCTGTACTCTGGGTGCTGCTAGTGGGGGTCAGGGAGTGAGGGATCATTGGGGTGAGACCTGGTAGGAAAACTACCCCAGTGCGAAATGCTGAGGAAAAACCATGCCCCCAATTTTCCATTTATTTTTGGATGGTTCCTAGGGTTTTAGTCCCTCCGAGGGGAAATACCAGGGCTGTTCTTTCTCCTTTGCATTTCTAACCTGCTGCAGATGGGGCACAAAGGGGTTATCAATGCACAAATCCGCACTCATTTCCTTGCAGCGTTTAGGGCTTATTGACCCATGAACTGGACCCAGCTCCCTTGTAATTCACAGCGCTGGTTTTTTTGGTGCGTGGACATTTTGGTTTAAGATTGCTGTAGGCTGGTGACTTGTCTCCCTAGCTTAGGAGAAAATCAACACCACACCCAGAGTCTCCGTGCACCAACACCATCAGCAAACCCAGAGAGAGGACAGTTCAGCGTACATCCAATCACTAACTTTCCACTGAGCCAGGGTCTCCCTTGCCAGTGCTTCCCTGCTCCTGGCAACTCTTCCCCGGTCCTCGTTGAGGTCTGATACTCCCCCAGTCTGGATCTGAAGACTCCACGAGATAGAGAAACGAGAACTGTCCTTGGGAGTTTGTCCCAGTGGCTAACCCACCCACTTGGTTAAGAATGTGTTGCCTGATTTCATCTGGCTTAGACTGCTTAGCATAAACTGAACATACCTCAGCCTGATTGACATGGAGATCAGAATGTCCACACAGCCTTGTGCACCAGTTTAACTAAAGCGGCTTAAAAATGTCCCCTTCCGTTACACTGTTGCAGTGTTGCGTTACGCTGAGCACAAGCAAACCCTGCCACCGTGGCACGCAAGCAAAGAGCAATTGCACATCTGGGAATGTCTCGCCATCACGAATGTCCCTAGTTTTTCCCTTTTCCGGTTTCGTTCCACACATTCTAAATTCTCCTTTCGGAGGGGATCACCCCACAGGGCTTTGGGGCACTTGAAAGAATCCCACTGGCTTGAATGAGCCTTGGATCAAGCCCTGTGTTAATATCGTTTCTCCACTGTGGTGTCCGGACGACGCCCTCTGCACACTTGTGATCACGCTGATCACAGTGCGAACCCACCTGCACTTCGGAAGAAATGCTGCTCTCTTTAATACGCGCTGCGCCTTTCGTAGCTTTGGCTCGTGTTCATCTATAATTCCCTTTAACAGGAGCCAGGAACAAGCCTGCCTACATTTCAGAAGGCTCCCCCTTCCCCGTCCCTTTTCTCCACCTGAATCCACATGTACAGTGGCTGAGTTTGTCCTGCAGAATATTCTCGCGGGCTGCTGGGTTTTGTGCTTCCTGGCCAGTGGGTGGACTTAGCCCTGCGTTGGGGGACGCGGAAAGGATGGTCTTGGGAAGCGCACTGAGATACTGGGATGGAACGTGCTTCACTAAGCGTGACTGTTCGGAGTAAGTTAGCCAAGAAGCCATTACCTGAAGGGGTCTCATGTCTGCTCTGATTTCATCATCGATTTTCCTGCAAGACACAAGAATATTGCACAATAGCATGTTGAGATGGGCACGCCGGATCTGTCTATCTGAGGGACACCGATCGATGTTACTGGAGAACTGAGCCCCTCACCCTCTTTACTGTGTTTATCCGCATACGCCTGTGAGGTCGGGAGGTGCTATTCTCCCCATTGCAGAGATGGGCAAAGTGAGGCTGTGAATGACTGGCCCATGTTATAGAGGAAGTCTTTGGCAGCCCCAGGAATTGAGTCTCCTTATCCTTCCTCCTGGTATTGGGTTGTTTTCTTTACCCTTTTCCTTCTCTCTCTTCTTGAGCATCTTCCCTTTCTTTAGCCATTTAGAGTCACCGCTCCAGCCCTTAATGCTTAATATGCTTGGATGTGCTTAAAGTTAAGCATATGCTTTGCAAAACTGGGATGGATTTAAGCACATGCTTAAAATGCATTGTAGCCCTGGTGCTTTAACCATTGCACTGCCGTCTGTTAGAGGGCACTATCCCACGCGACAACACCCCATTTGATCCTTTCCCCAGCTCCAGTGTTGAGACCCCTTTGCAGTGGTGGGGGTTGAGAAAATCGCCATGCAGCGGATGGGAAATGCCTGCAGCGCCTCGAGGTACCAGGCTACCGTATAACGTGGATTAGACGTCACACACACCTGCTGGTGAGCTAGGGATTTTAATTCATTGTAGGGATGGGGAAACTGAGGCACAGAGCAGGGACACGACTTGCCCAAGCGGGAGATTGGAAGAATTTGGGAAAAGAATCCCAGGCCCCTGAATCCCAGCCCCTGTGTTCTGACCACTAGCTCATATTCCCTTGGAGATCCAGGAAAAGAACCCAGGAGTGCTGACTCCCAGCCCAACAATTAGCCCCCATTCCCTTCCCAGAGCTGGGAATGGAACCCAGGAGTCCTAGCCCCCCATCTTTAACCTAACCGCTCCCCTCACACATCTGGGGCAGGGGGCCTGCAGTCCTGACTCCCAGTCCCTTGCTTTAACCCCTCAGCCATGCTGCAGACGGGAGTCAACGTGCAAAGCACGATTAAAGTGGATGCACCAAACCCGCACCGTGCAAACCCCTCTTCACAGCTTCTCTTTGCGGGGCCCTGGGGTTTGAGGACACTGGGACTCACAGGAACTTGTGTGCTTTCTCCGTGAAGATGCGCAGGGTGAAGTTGGACTCCTCCATCGGGTAGCCCGTGCTGGGGATGATGAGATAATCCCCCGGCGGCAGCCTGTAGCGGCCAGTGACATCCCTCATGGGCACGTGCGAGGTCCCACACACGGTCTGGAGAGCCGGGAGCAGCGCCCTCCTCTGGGACATGTTCTTCAGCTCCAGGTACTGCAGGGAGACGGGTCTGAAATCAGTGGGGCGTGGGGCTGTCCGTCTGGAGTCTGATCGGTGACGTGGGGGTGTACCCTGCTGGGGCGGGGTCCAGCTGGCGCAGAGGTACCGGGTTTGCTTTCGTCCTAGCCAGTGCAAACCAGCGGAGTTCCATGGACGCCAATGGAGTGACACCAGTTTACACTGGCTGGTGATCTGACCCCTTGACACCAAGGGAACGACGCCAATTTATACTCCCCGGGATCTGGCCCTGTCACTCCTTTTACATCCCATTCATTGATCCTTCCCGCAGTTCCCACCCTGGCCCAACCTCCTCTCTGTGCCATCCCCGGGTTTTAATCACTGCGAATCAGCCGCCCGGCCGCAAGCTGGGATGAGAGTCTGGCCCACGCCCGGAGAGCCGGGGCTGACGTCACAACTTCTCTCTCGCTAGTTACCTCCTTCGGCATCTGCAAGAGAAAAACAGAGCAGAGGGTGAATGAGCAAGAAACCCTGGGGGTCTCTGCGGTCATCCCCTCCCTCCCCAGGGCTCCTCCGCCCCCTCCACTGGGACACAGGCCAACCGCCGATGGGGGGCTGCTCCCTACAGTGTCGGGTATCGGGGTCCCCAGCGGGATGTGAACCTGCTCCGTTCCCGGTCTCCAGGGCTGACTGGAGCAGGCAGCTCCCTTACAGCAACACCCGGACCTGCCCCGAAGGCAGGAGACGGGATCACTCCGCATCTCTCTGGGCCTCCCTTCCCCATGTGTGGAAGGGGGAGAACGCTCCTTCCTCCGACTGTTCAGGGGCTGGGGGGCGGGGGCTGTCTCGCTCTACTTCTGCCTAGCGCCTGGCCAAAATGCACCCCAATCTTGGTGGGGTTCCGGGCAGTGCCCAGCATGAGGGGGGCTTGACCTCTGTTGGGGCGTCTCGCTCCTCTTTGACCCATCCCCCTTCCCAGCACCCAAAATCCCCCTTGCTAGTATCACCTTCCTCGCCCCTGACCCCAGTCGGGGTGCTGACTCTCCTGGGGGGAATATTTGCCTCTGACTTGAAGGGGGCCAGGGTCTCGCCCTCGGCTCTTACTGCAAATCCAAGCGCTGCGGGACAGTGACCCCGAACCCCTTGGCCCGGGCGGGGAGCCGAGCAGCTGGCGCCCCCTTGGGGCCATCACTCTCCGAGGGCTGTCGAGCCCGCTGGGGGGCCAGAGAAGGTTTGGTGCATTGGGCCAGTGAGCTCAGTGGGTGGTGCTCCGGCTTACCCCAGGGCGGGGGGCCCTTAACTTCCCGGGTCAGCCCTTACCTTCAGGACCTCAAAGCCAATGGGCAGAAAGTCCTTTCCCCGCTTCCTGTCCCGGCGCCGGTCCTTCTGCATCAGGGAGACCAGCAGGGTGCAGCCGGCGTCCCGGCGCTGCTTCCGCAGGTCGGACTCATCCGCCTCCAGCAGGCGGACGTGGTACTGGGGGTTCATCCAGAAGCTGTCTGCGGGGGCGGGGCCAGTCCAGTCTCAGCATGGGGGGGTGAGGAGTGAGAGGAGGAGGCTACACGGCCCTTTGTATTATGGGGGGAGGGGGGGCTGGGGCCAAAGAACCTCCCCCACCCCCAGAAATGTCTGCAATTGTTTCAGCCCCCAGTGCTGCTGCGTCCGCCCCCCCAGGCTGTGGGTGGAAAAGGCCTGGGGATCTGTCTGTGCTCCGTCTTGGGGGGGTTTCTCAGTGGGGACAAGCCATGGGGCTCAGGCTGACCACACCTGGCTGTGAGCCCAGCCCCTCTCCCCACCCCTCCTCCGGGCAGAGCCCTTTACCTCGAAGGCCCGAGCTCCAGCACCCGCCGGCGGAATAGCCCATGGTCCAGCGCCCCTGCAAGGAGTGAACGTTCCAGCCGCCCCCCTTCTCCTCTCCCAGCAAGTCTGGAGCCAGGCTGCAAATCTCCAGGGCGTCGAAGAACCGCAGGAAGTCGTCCATTTGCATCCTGTCCGTTGAGACAGACCGAGAGAGCGGGGAGGTGCAGACGCAGGCCAGCCCTGGTCCGGCGGGGAGCCCCGGAGCGCCTGGCTCTGAGCAGAGATCAGGTCAGTCCCCTCGACACCGGTTTGTACACCAGCTGGGGCTTGGGCCCGCAGGTGACCTGGCCTGTCTCTACTCCAGCCCTGGGCAATAGCAACGTGGGCAGTGGGCTGATTCCGTCTAGCAGGCCAGGGCGCCCGCGGGGGAGTCCCGAGACCTGGGTTCTCTTCCGAGCCCTGCCACTCACCTGTTGGGTGACCTTGGGCCAGGCGCGGCCCCTCCCCGTGCCTCAGTTTCCCCTCCCAAGCTTGGTCTATTTGACTATAACTTCTCTGAGGCAGCACCTGGCACAAAGCAGGCCCTGGTCACGGTCGGAGAACTATGGGGACCCTGATGTCATTCGGGGGGGGGGAGGGGGTGTATCGCCTGAGCCAATGGGGGCCCCGATCTCGGTCGAAGGCCTCGGTACTGCCATAATACCAGCACAGCCTGTCATTGCACATACTTGATATGCCCTGTGCTGTCCTTTCCCACCCCTGCCCCGGTATCCGCTCCCCGTTGGTTGTGTGTGGGGCTGGGTCTCTTACCAGAATTCCCCGTCTTCCTTTCTCACTTGTAGGCTCTTTTGGAGCTGGGGAGCCAGCCCAACCCACAGCGGGGAGCTAAGCAGAGAGAAGAAGGGCGGGGAGGTTAGATGTGACACCCAGGACTCTGACACCCAGTGTCTGGGCCATATAGACCCTGCCCCTGCCCCAGAGTTACTGGCTCAGGTCCTTTAGCTCTGGCAGCTGAGGTTTGTGCTTTGAGATGCAGAGTCGCACTCCAGGTATGTAGTTGAGATGGGGGGAGTTCCCAGGTGTTGTGAGGTACTTTGGAGATTGCGAGACAAGGCCACACACGTGGTTAAATGAATAAAGTAGGTGAGTTTATTGGAAGGTCCCGGTCCTGGCGCTGAGGGGGCTCATCAGATCAGCGCGACCGCAGAAGGAGTACCTGACCTCTTCGGAGCCGTAGGCCGGGGAAAAGAGTAAGGAAAGCCCCAGGGATAGCCCACAGGAGTGGGCTTAAGTACATTCACACATTTACATCTCATACATATTCATATCTTATTTGCAAGCAACAATTGATTGGTTACACTCAATGACTACGTACTTCTACCTTAGTTTCCCCAATTAGTTTCCCACACGTTTGCTCTCACACAGACGGGGTAAACATTCACACAGCTGGGAACAGTCTGAGAACTGTTCCCAAACACACAGATACCAGCAAGGTCAGTCTCATAGCATCACTATGCACTCTCCTGGAGTTGACTCAGAAGCGTAACTACACTTCCTAGAGATTGTCCGTCACAATGTCTTCCGGTCCTAACACCAGGTTTCACAAAGCCTTGCACGTCCTTCGTGTGCGAGCAAGGGTTCAGTCTTTGAAGGAACGCCGTGTTGTCAATCATTACACTTTGGGGCCCTCTGGCAAGCAGCCAGGGAGTTTGTGCTCCACCCTAATCTCCTGAACTTGAGTCAGCTCTTCGGGGTGGAGCCGGGAACTGCGTGGTGGGGCGGAGATACCCCAACGAGGGGCTCATCAGAGCGCCATGTGGGCCCAGCCTTGCTCCAGCACCGGCGTGTCTAGGTGTACCGAGAACATTCCCTGAGGCCACATCCCTGATTTCTCTACCAGTGGGAAACTGACCCCCTCCCCCCAGCGCCCCATGCCAGAGGGGAGCACGGGAGCTGGGTCTGTAGCTCAGGCTGGGAAGGCTGGTGTTGCATAGTGCAGAGATCCTGGGTGTCATCACCGCGGCCCGGGGCCATGTTTGTTGAAAGCACGTGTCAGAACCTCGCCGCGTTCCTCATTAAAACTCAGGCCTGTCCCTCGAGTCCCCCCCCCCTTTTCCCCGCACTCACTGGTCGCTCCACCGGCCGTTCCACTCCACCTTCCCCCAGGGGTTCCTCAGACGCAGCAGCTTTAGCTTCTTGCCCCTGTGATCCAGCTGTACAAAGGCACGGGGGGAAGCGGGCTTGAATTGGGGCGCAGGGGCGCCCTTCAGGAAGGTTGCTGGCACCCCGCCCGGCCCATCACGCTGGCCTGTCGTGGCTCATTGTTTCCTTGATCCCTGCCTGAGTCTCCCTGTCGACCCTGGTGTTATCCTTAGCCCCAGGCTGTCTTTCTGGTCTCTGTTTGTACAGCACCTAGTGCTGTGGTGCTCTAGGCTGTGATAGGCTCCCAGGTGCTACAGTGATGTGGTAATTATCGAAGGATGGTTCAGGCACTTGCCTGGAGCTGCGCTGGCCTCAGTTTCCCCATTTATGTAATGGGAATAATAACCCTTTCGTGGGCTATTTAGATCAGCGATGGGCAGGTAGCAGGGGGAGACGATACGTGGGGGCGGGGATTGAGTCCTGATAGCCTGTCGGGGGGGGCGGGGGTGGATGCCCTGGCGGGGGGCAGTTAGTAAACCCGCCCCGCAGCAGCAGGTCTTGTCCTGCAGGCTGGGCCCAGCTCCGGCTCTCACCACGGCGTCATGTCACGTGCACATCCACATGCAGGCCGGGGGCTCCCCCGAGATATCTCCCCCGGCGCCGCCTGATCGCCTGCCGTGGGCTGGGTGTGGCCGGCTCCCTGGTATACTCTGCAGCCCTGTTGGGATGGGGATCGTCTGGGCAGCGCCTGGCCTGATGGGGCTCTGATCTCGCCGGGGGCCTGTGGGGGCTCCTGCGATCCACTTCCTAACCTGGCTGTGTCTCTGCCCCCAGATCCCCGAACGCCATCCGCACTACGCTCTGCGCTCCCTCAGCCAGTGGACGGAGGGGCCGCTACGGGCCCACCTTGTGAGCAGCCGTTATGGAGTAGGCATGTCCCTTCACCAGCCCCTCCGGCGTCTGGCCCTCCATGTCCTCTTGCCGGGTGATCTAGGGGAAAGGGAAGAAACACCCCCACAATCAGACTTTGCAGCGCCCAGCGCGACGGGGCCCCGATCGCGGCCACGGTCTGGGCAGCTCCCGACCCGTCGAGCCTGATCTTAGCCGTGGTCTGGGCAGTGCCCACCCGACGGGAGCCTTGATTTTGGTCAGGATCTGTGTAGGTCTGGTAGCCAACTTCATAGCGGGCTCTTAAGCAGCTGTGTGTCCCAGCCACCACTCGAAGGAGCCAGGACTACTGGGGAGAAGTGCAGCCCCCACACATCCCAGGAGCTCGGTCTCGCAGATTAAGATCCCAAGGTCCTGGGTTCAAGTTCTGCTCCTGGTGCTCCACCTGGGGCCCAGCATTATATCCGCGGCTGAGAAGAGAGATTCTCCCCACGCTCACCTTGATGTGTGCCCCCATCAGAGACCCCTTCCTGAGGGCCACACGGATGGCCTTGAAGAGCTCCGGATTGGGCATCTTGAGCTGGTAGCTTTCCCCGACCCCTCCCGTGAAGTCCACAAAGGC
Source organism: Sternotherus odoratus (assembly GCA_032164245.1). Classification (NCBI taxonomy): domain Eukaryota; kingdom Metazoa; phylum Chordata; order Testudines; family Kinosternidae; genus Sternotherus; species Sternotherus odoratus. Next base: position 12,487,367 of record JAVMKO010000043.1, read on the forward strand.
CTCATTCATGTACCCGCCGTTCATGGCCTCGTAAGAGCCATTGAGCCTGGAACAGAGGTAGGGACAGCGAGTGGGAAGGAGAAAGAGAAAGAGAGCACGCAGGACTGGGAGGCAGGACTCCTGGGTTCTGTGCCAGCAACAGGAGGAGAGTGGGGTCTGGTGGATTAGAGCGGAGGAGGGGAGTCCGGATCAGGATTCCTGGGGCCGATGCCAACGACTGTGGTTTTTGACAGGCTCTGTGCCTCAGTTTACCCCACTGTCAACTTGGGAGAATGACACTTTCCTCCTTTTCTCGCCTCTCTGATTTCTCTGGCCAGCGAGTGAGACATCAGTGCTAAGGATTGCTCTCTGTTGCCCAGTAGCTACATTGCCCCATGGGAATGTAAGATTGGGGGCAAAACTACCTGGCTGTAGGGCAGGCATCAGCCAACTCACTTGGCGTAGGCTTTCTCCAGCAGGGGCATCCAGAATTCATTGCTCTGGCAGGAGCGCACGAAGACCAGTTCTCCATTCTTCACAGGCAGCCGGTCGTCAACCACCACATCCACCCACTGCCCGTACTGCCAGAACTGGAGGGTAAGAACCCATTAGCACAGAGCATGTCGCTTCCGGACCCACTGGGGCTAGACCCTGTTGGTCCAACCCAGGGCGCCCCAGGCCCTATGATCTGGAGAGCTGCTCTCTAGAAATCCTACAGCATCTCAGAGAGGAGACCTCTTCCAGCTGATCTGAAAAGGGTTTTTTTCTGCTGGAAAACCCGAAATATTTAATAGGGTTTATGGCCACAACAGACCATCAGCTCCTCTAGTCTGACCTCCTGGATGGATCCCACAGGCCAATACATTTCACTCTGTGACTCCAGTATTAAGCCCAATGGTGTTAGTCTCTGAGATCTCCCTGGCCCAGTTTAGGAGGGCAGAAACCGGTCCCTGGTAACCAGAAGGTTAAGAAACACTGAACTAAAGCCTTTCCATTCAACAATGCCACTATGGTGCCTTATGGGAGTTGTAGTTCAGGTACCTTGTGTTCCCATTCTCCTCTACGGGCCAATCCCTGTGACTGGACTAAATCTCCCATGATGCCCCATGGCCAGGGGTGCCTATGAAACACACCCTCCTAGAGGCAAGATGGTGATGCATCCTGGGAGATGTAGTCCAAACCCGGGAGGCCTGACCATACAAGAGAACAGGCACATGAGACCCTGGAACTATAATTCCCATGAGGCACCACGGTGGCAGTTTTTTTAAATCAAAATATTTCAGGTTTTCAGCATTTGATAGACATTTTTTTAGCAAGGATCAATCCGGGATCAGCCCCCACAGCAGCATCCTCGTGTTGGAAAGTCTCCAGCACAGAGCACCACCGGGGTTAAGGGTACCCCGGTCAGTGCCATGGGGTTCACAGCCAAATTCCCCATGCATCCGAGGCTGTTCAGAGCCGGGGTTTCAGCTTAGTCCAGAATGATCCGTTGGGTGGGGGGAGGACGCCAATTTGCCGGAACATCGCAGATGTGGGAGCTCGACCTGAATGAGCCTGCTTTCTGCTTCGGGAGATTGGAAACGATGGGGGGAGGGGATGGAGACTAGGGGCTAGGAGAAGGTGAACACATCCCGAGAGAGGGATTTCCATGAGAGTACAAGGAGTGACGCAGAGCAGAGCTCGAGGCGCGGAAAGCCCGGGCTGAGCCATTCTGAAAATGGGACCCTTAGTCCATACGGTGTTTCTGTCCTGTGGTCGGACAACACCTAGCACATCGGCACCGGGGCCCCACAATGTGTTAACCCTGACGTAAAGGCTCCCTTTCACTCCTAATGCACAGCCTAGGCCACCACCCTTCAACTGCCCCAGCCATCCCCTGCCAGGCGGGGAAATACCCCCTCTGTCTACCACCATCCGCCAGCTCTCCTGACCAGCCCCCTTTGGGGCCTGCAGGCTGCGCACCCCACCTGGAAATGGAAGATGCCAGCGTAGTCCTCCTGTGCAAAGCTTTGTCCCCTGGGTACCACCCTCTGCATGAGCCGTGGGTAGAGGGTGAGAGACGCCGCTGCCGCCAGGAACCAGCAGTCGCCTGTTGGAGGGGTGAGTCGATTTGGACAGTTCTGTTGCACTGGATCGGTTGAACCCACGACCTCTGGGGCTAACCGCTTCAGCGAAACCAGCTGTATTGGCTCAGAGACAGACTCACTGTCACAGTTCTGGGCAACTGTACCCGTATTCCCACTCTGTGCAAGGGCTCCCAGCTCCCCAGCCATCACCTCTCTTGGGTGGAGACCCGTCTCTCCCTCCGGACCCCGGGGGCACTGAATTCCCCCAGCCATACAGCCTGCCTAGGCATCCCCCGGAACTTTGTTCACCGAGCTAGCCTGTTGTTTCCCTGCAAGCTCTTAACGATTTCCAAGGTTTGTAATAACACACGAACGTTTGCGGTATGAATACAATGAGATCCTAAGATGCTGCTGATAGACTGTATTGAATGAAGTTTAATTCAATAAGGTTTGTCCTGGTGGTGGCAGGAAACTGCAGGGAAATTCTCCCTCGTGGTCCTCCCTCTATACAGGGGTTAGTCACTGGAGAGCAGCGCGGTGTCCCAGGTGTGCCAGTCTAGGCCAACAGTAAAGACACCGCGGTTATGAGGGTGCAGTGACTGCCCATATATGGCGAGGGCTCTGTCAGCGGGGCTAAGTTTGCGGCCCACCTCTCTGTGCATGGTCCAAGGTGGAAGATGAAACCACGCTCAGAAGGGGAGGCGAAGGTGCTTACCCAATTGGCCCTGTTCGACATCAGTCCGGCTCATTTCCTCTTCTATGAACTTTGGGGACTCGCAGATTTCCTGCAAGACAGAATAGAGACGGGAGCTTTGTCATATGAGGAGTAGAGTCTAGCATGGAAATTTATACAGCAGGAGGGTAATGAATGGCTGATTGTCATTTTTGATGCTGTGATGGCAGGTTTCACTGGGTGGCGCTGTTACCCATAGTTGTCTGAGTTCTGAGTGTGCGAGCAAGGTTTGACTCTCATGCAGACATGCTGTGTAGCTGTTATTTTGGGGTTACACAAGAGTTTTGTGTAGAGGCAGCATGGGGAGAGAGGGAACTGGGAGAGCAGCCGGTTACTTTTCTCTCTGCCTTTCGCACAATTGCATGTCAGTTCCTGAGGCAGAGCTGTTCCATGAGCTTTGGCGTTGATCTATGATTCCAAGGACAAGGTATCACCCTGCATGCTGTTTAACCATCTCACATCAAGACTGGAGCATGGATGTAAATAAAGCAAGTTATACCTAGAATAGACACACACTCCACATCTGTGATTTCTCCCCCAATGGGAAGCCAACTGCCAGGTTCCAGACACCTGCTGCCATTCAGCACAGGGACAATGCTGGTGTCAGAAGTGGGATACTAGTGTTAGAAGAAGGGGCAACACTACAGACGTTGCGCATTCTCATCTGAAATCTATCTATCCCTGTTCCTACCCCTCTGTCTACAGTGCATTCTTCATCAGCAACCGTAGCCTCCGCAGCAAACTACTTGCCACTGCTGTGGGGGCATGGTAGGAGATGGGTTGTGGAGGGGACTGATAGGGAAGTCTCAGGACCTTTTGTCCATTACAGCTGATGGGAAATTTCCCATTTACAACTGATCTTGCAAGATTTCCACCATCCCAGGCCAAATCATTGCCAGCGCATCTTGCATGGAACCCACACGCCCTGGTTTGGACTCAAGTCGGCCCTGGACTCCCTTGGACAATGGCGTGAGAGCCTGCCTCAAGCAGTCAGCGCTCTCGCGAGCACATGATCAGCGCTTGCTGCAGGACACACCTGGATACAGGAAGAGTCAGTGGCCTAACCTCTACCCGACTGGTTTCTGATTGGTGAACATTAATAACCTGTCACTTGGCTAATCCGAAAGCAAACAACCGGAGCTACCCTGCTGCCTGTGCAACCACCTTCTTCTTAGAGACCAGCATTCTTGCCCTAAGTGACAAATTTCTTTGTGCCCTGGGCCACTAAAAACACCCCTCTGCCATCCCAATTCCCGATGAACGAGACGCTGTGGTTACTTATTACACTAGCTCCTAGAGGTCCATTTTGGAGCTAGGGAAACTGAGGCCCAGACAGATGCAGTAACTTGTCTAAGGTCACGCTGGGGGGCAGTTAACCAGGATTTGAACCCTATCTCCCGAGTCTACGTCCAGTGTCGTAACCACAAGGCCAGCCCCATTCAGCTTAGACGTAGGGAGTCTCTCACGATGGGGCCCCAATCTTGGTTGGGGTCTGGGCAGCACCTGGTGTGACAAGGGGGCCTGATCTCGGTCGGGGTCTGGGCAGCGCCCGGCATGATGGGGCCCTGATCTCGGTTGGGGAAACTAGCCACTATAACAACACCGACTCCACCAGGCTCCCTTTGCTTCCTGACTTCCCCACAGAGGCAACAGCGCAGCATCCTCCTGTCCTCGGGAGACTGGTGGAGATTCACATTCGCACCTTGTCTCTCTTCGGGGAGGGAGTCGCTGGCAGGAGGACCCCGGAGCCTGCGAAAGCATCAGACCTACCTGTGGCCTCTTCCACGCCAGCCCCTTAATATTCTCAGACCCAAGTCCGAGTTGCCAGTATCCAAGTGAGCTGGGGACGGCGTCGAAGGATGGGTCGGTGAAGAGGCATCGCTGCTGCAGGCATTGCTGCTTGAGCTGCTGGTACTCCTGCCCGCCGTGCGGGACAGTCTGGGGGGGCTCCGAGCTGGGGTCGCTGATGAGATGGACGGTGATCCCGGGAGGAGCCATGCTGAGCCGTGCCAGCACCGCACTGTGTCAGGCACCTGTGCAACCACCCGGGTGTGGCCTGGGCTGATGTTTGTCAACCTTTGTCAACAGCCAGCCGGAGGGAGCTGGTTACTCATCTGAGTTCCTGTGCGGTATGGCCGCTGTTAACTCTTTCTGGTGCTGGGGGTTGGTCCCATCCTGCCCGGGCGAGAGGGGCTGTCATGAGACACCCCCCCCCCCCGTGTCCTATTTGGGTGTTGAGTGGTGGAGAGAGGGAAGGCTGTTCTAGTGGTTAGAGCAGGGGAGGGCACAAGCGCAGGACTCCTGGGTTCCTCTCTAGACCTCACTTTCCCCATCCGCCAGCCACGTGCAAAAGGAACAAAGTGTTCAGAGCCAGGCTCTTTGGTCTGTATCTAGGCTCCGCGCATTGCTAGTGCCCACTGTTTTGTGGGAGCTGAGCGCCCCCAAATTGCAGGGAAATCAGTCCCACCCCTAACCCAGAGCTAGGAATGGAACCCAGGAGTCCAGGCTCCCAGCAACTCTGCTCTCGCCATTAGACCCTCCCTCCCAGAGGAGGAAATAGAACCCAGGAGTCCAGGCTCCCAGCACCCTCAACCTACGAGACATCACACCCCTCTCAGACCCAGGCATAGAACCCAGGAGTCCTGGCCCTCAGCCCCACCCCTCCAAAGTCCACTGAAGTAAATGAAAAGACACACAGAAAGAGAGAGAGAGAGAGAGAGACACTCTCTCTCTCTCTCTCTTTATATATATATATATATATAATGTGTGTGTGTGTGAACTTTGGCCCAAGATATAAAAGGGTTAATTCCTTATCTGGGATATACCTGATAGCATAGTGGGCTGGGACAATCTGTGCTACCGTAAAGATCATAAAACAAGGCGTTATCAGTTACCTACCCAGGTAACCTCAATGGAGGAGGAGTCCCAGGCAGGACCCTTGGCCTGGGCCTGCCTTGCGCTGGAGCAGACGGGAGTGATGCTGACGCCCTCTGGGTTTGCTTTGCCTGTGCTCACCCCACAGCACAAGTGCAGTTCGGCGGCCTGCTCTAGGCCGGAGCTGCTGGTCTCTCCCGGCCTCAAGCTTCTCGAATGGAGAAAATAACCAAGTCCCCTCACTAGCTACGCGGCCTTGCTGCAGATGTGACAGGGCTGCTCTGGCAGGCACTGCCACGGGTGGGGGGGGGGGCTCCCCGCTACGGTGAGGGACCCGACCCGATCCCTGGACCCTGCCGCTCCAGAGACGTTTTCACTGGAGCTGAAACCCGTGGCACGATTGGTTCCACTTCACTTTGTTCTGTGTAGTTTCCCCACCCCCTCCCCTCGGGGGGTGCCCAGGAGTCCTGGCCGGCCCCCGGGTGCTCGACCAAGGGAGCCATGGTCTCAAGTTGCAATGGGGGTGGCCTAGGTTGGATATTATATAAATTGCTCGGGTGTCTCTGTGCACCCCCTCTGTCCGCTCGCCACCCGCCCTGTCTGCTCCAAACAGCATCTGCTGAGCTCCGTGCAATGGTCCTGGGGTGCCAGGGACCCTTCAGCACCTGCGATTAGACGTTGCTATCCCGGTTGCTTAGTAAAAAGCGGCTGCGTCGTTAAGAGGGGATGGTTGACCACCCTGTAGCCCTGTGTGGGAGCAGCGTGGCTCAGTGGAGTGGAACTTGGGGAGGTAGGTTCTGTCACTGGCTTGCTAACCAAGGACAAGTCACTGGCCCACTCTGAACCTCAGTTTCCCCACCTGTGAAATGGGGACAACAATACCGCCCTCATTCGTAAAGTACTTGGAGATCCACTGATGGGGAGCACTATAGAAGCGTGAGGTGTTATTGTTGGATGCCTTTAGTCTGCATGGGATTTGCTGCCCGGTTTCATTAGGCGTAAGTTTTCCTTATTATTTGTATTAGGGTAGCACTGTGGGGGTGGGGGGTCACTGATCCCCTGCACAGTCGCGCTGCTGCTGGTGAATTAGAGTGAACTTCCCTGAGCATCCCTTGCAAAGGGTGACTGGGCACATCTGGTTCCTCCTCCTCTGTCTCACAGCAAATGCTTCACTTCCCCGCCGGGTGGCGCCCCAGGCTGCCTGTCCAGCCCACATTCCTGCCTTCAGTACAAAAGCTGTTCATATGCTCCCCCGCCCCCGCAATATTTGTTCTCGGGTTCCCCCCACAGCCCTCCTGTTAATTTATGGTAATATATTCCGCTGTCTGCCTTGTGTCATCTGGCAACTCCTTTTCCCTTAGGCAGCCTCCCAGCCCCTCCTCAGATGTCCTGCAGGATCTTCTGCAAGTTCACTGGAAGATTTTCTTCTCTATTAGAAAAAAAAAATTTGCATGGGCCAGAGAAGGAATTTTTCTCTGCAAAGCGCCGTTAGCGGCTCTGGTCCCTGCTGAGCTCCTGGGGCTGGCGTTCCCCCTGCCTCACAACTTTCTTGATTTGAGGGGAGAAAGGGAGGCACAAGTTCCTTCCCAAACAGCGTCAGAAGAAACTCCCTCCTGCCAAGCCTATGATTCTGGGTTAGGACTGATTCTGCTTGTGTTTCTTTAACTCAAGCAGCAAGGTAACACTGTGCCTTTAAATTTAATCTGATTACCAAATCCAGGTCTGGAGATCCACCCGTCTCCCCACCAACAAGATCTATCCATTTGGACCTACTGATGAGAGATCTGCCGATTCCCAAGAGATCGATTGGTTTCAGATCTGGCTGTCTCCCTTCTTCAAGCTCTTTCCATTTGGACTGACTGATCTCCCAGAGATCTAGCAATTTAAAGACCTATCAACTTCACATCTACTGATCTCCAGACAACTGTGGCTCTTCCTGGTTTTTGGCAGGGTTTTCAGCTTGGATTAATTGATCTCTGCATTGGATCGGTTGAACTGTTGACTCACAGATCTATTGATCTCGGAAAGATCTGTCAACTGAGTAATTGATCTCGGAAAGATCTATTGTTTAGGATTTATCGAACTCCCAAGGAGTCCCCCGTTGCCCTGTTTCTCCCCGGGTGTTTACGGCAGGACTAGGGGAAGATGTTCAGCTGGATGAGGAAGAACGAGAAGAAGATGCCTGAGGTGATCCACACGGTCACCGAGGGGCTGAAGAACCTCTACAAGAAGAAGCTGCTGCCCGTGGAGGAATTCTACCGCTTCCATGACTTCCACTCGCCGGCCCTGGAGGACGCCGACTTTGACAACAAGCCCATGGTGCTGGTGGTGGGGCAGTACTCCACGGGGAAGACCACCTTCATCAAGTACTTGCTAGAGCAGGACATTCCAGGCAGCCGCATCGGGCCTGAGCCCACCACTGACTCCTTCATCGCGGTCATGCACGGCGAGACCGAGGGGATCATCCCAGGCAACGCCCTCATCGTTGACCCCAAGAAACCCTTCCGCAAGCTCAACCCCTTTGGGAACACCTTCCTCAACCGGTGAGTGCTGGTCCCCTGCTCCCGAAGGGCTGGCCATCAGTGGCCAGCGTCCCCAGGCGCTCGACCCCTGTCCACACACGCACAAAACCCCGTCGCTTGTGTGATGGCCAGCACAACCAGGCCTACTGAGTAGCCCTTGAGTGAGTTTCCCTCTACAGCCACTTAACTTGTCCCAGGCTAGCCTGCCACACAATTATCGAGGGCTGCTGGTCCTCCAGTGCCTTCCCACAATGCTCCCCGGCCACCGCTAACTCGGCCCAGGCTAGCACTGCCCATCCAGGGCTGCTGCTAGTCCTCCAGTGCCTTCCCACAATGCTCCCCGGCCACCGCTAACTCACTGTGACATAACAGAGGGCCACTAGTTCTCCACTGCCTTCCCGCAGGGACCTTGTGTCACGGCCTTTCCTTGCCATCTACAAGTGCCTCCTCTTCCTCGTCTTTAGTCACATCCGAGCTGGGCCAGGCCAAACTGGCTTGTCCCTGTGGCTGTTTAATCGGCATGCTCCAGGGTGTGAGCAGATCAGCCACATGGGGTCAGGAATTTCCCCCATGGGGTGAGGTGCCACAGCCGGGTATCTCACGGTCCTCGAGAGTGTCTGGCCCGATGTGCCCATTCCCAGCGCCTTTGAGAGTCTCCTCCTCTCACTGGAGCTTAAGCAGGGGGACGTGACATAGGAATGGGCAGCGGGTCCATCTAGCCCAGAGAACTATGAGATAATCTGGCCACTAGGGGACGCTTTCCCCAATCCCCAAGTCTTGGAAGAGGGATCATGCCCTGAAGCTTGGGGACTTGTATCCCTTATTAAACCAAAACCCCAGTCTGTCTACTAAATGTTCTCATTATCCCCGACCCCTCCTGACTCCCTGAGCATTTGGCCTCAGAGCTTGTAGCAGGGAGTTCCGCTGGGTAACACTAGGCTGCATTTCCTTTCATTGGTTTAAACAGCTGCCATTCAGAGTCAATGGGCGTCCCCTTGCCCTTGGGACAAGCAGGGGCACCAGTTCCCCTTCGCTAGTCCCTCCCGTCCCCAGCTCCTGCTCCTCTCCTCTCCCAGCCCGGATCTATCCAGCCTGGCCCCCGGGCGGAGCCTTGGATCATTTCTACAGCCCGTCTCCGCCCTGGGGCTCTGCCCTGTCCCTCCTCTGCCCTGGGCACCCTGGGGGAGGGGAAGTGCGTCCCCTCCTGTCTATTCCCCCCCCCCCCCCGGGCGGGATTGTCTCCTCCAGTCTATTCCCTCCCTCCCTCCCCCAGGGGACAGGAGGTCCCCTCTGCTGTCACATATGAAATGTCTCCTGCAGTGGGCCCCGCCCCCCCTCGGGAGATGACGCGGTTCCAAGAGGAGTTGGGGGACGGACAGAAGGGAACCGATCGCCCCCCTCCCCCCCTCCCGAGATGTTCACCACATCCTAGAGTGTGAGGATAGGAAGGACTGTCCAGCCTGGCCTGCCTGGCCCTGGGGGGTCCGGCTTCATGCCCGGCAAGCTGGAGTCTCTGAGCAAGAGCCGAGCTCGGGACCCGAGCCGCTCGGTGTCTGGCAAACTCCCCTGCCAGGCTGTGGTCAAGCGCTGGGCGGGGCGCGTGTGTGTGTTGGTGTGTGCGCATACATTCCTCTGTGTGCAACCGGGGGTGTGTACTTGTGTTGGTGTGTGCGCATACATTCCTCTGTGTGCAACCCGGGGGTGTGTACTTGTGTTGGTGTGTGCGCATACATTCCTCTGTGTGCAACCCGGGGGTGTGTACTTGTGTTGGTGTGTGCGCATACATTCCTCTGTGTGTGCCCATCTGTGTGCAACCCGGGGTGTGTGTACTTGTGTCGGTGTGTGCACATACATTCCTCTGTGTGCAACCCGGGGGGTGTACTTGTGTCGGTGTGTGCGCATACATTCCTCTGTGTGCAACCTGGGGGGGGGTGTACTTGTGTTGGTGTGTGCACATACATTCCTCTGTGTGCAACCTGGGGGGGGGTGTACTTGTGTTGGTGTGTGCGCATACATTCCTCTGTGTGCAACCTGGGGGGGGGTGTACTTGTGTTGGTGTGTGCACATACATTCCTCTGTGTGCAACCTGGGGGGGGTGTACTTGTGTTGGTGTGTGCACATACATTCCTCTGTGTGCAACCCGGGGGTGTGTACTTGTGTTGGTGTGTGCACATACATTCCTCTGTGTGCAACCCGGGGTGTGTGTACTTGTGTTGGTGTGTGTGCATACATTCCTCTGTGCGTGTGCAACTCTGTGTGTGCATTGGTGTGTGCGCATACATTCCTCCGTGTGTGCACATCTGTGTGTCAGTGTGTGTGCGTGCATCCCTGCGTGTGTGTGTGTGCTGGAGTTAGGAGTCCTGGCTCCTAACCTCCCCTGCTCTAACCACTAGATCCCACTCCTGTGAAAAGTGGAGATCCCTTGCCCCATCTGGCACAGCCCTGCCTTGGCGTCCCGCCCCCGCCCCATTGCGAACAGCTGTTCACCCTGCACTCCCTGCCCTGCCCTTGGGAGAAGCCTGGGATCTTGGGTTTGACAGTGGAGGGGGCTGCAGCTGGAGGGAGGACGTTTAAACAGCACCAGCCCCCCCCCCCCCGTGATGTGCATCCCGCCGGCCTTGTCTGGGGTGGGGGTCTCGTGCAGTGCGGGGGACCCGTTCCCACCCGGCCCCGGTCCGTGGGGGGGGAACCAGGCTGGGGCTGGCCCAGGCTCTCAGGAATGCAGGGCCTGTGGCCCAGTCCCCTCCCCGGCCCGGCCTGCCTGGAAAGAAGGCGTCAGGGCTCCAGATGCGCTGGCGGCAGGGAGCCCTGGGCTCACCAGATGGCTGGCAGGGGGGTGCCCGGGATGGCCACACGCTCTGCTCGGGGCTGAGCTGAGGGGTGCAGGCGAGGAAGACGGAGTGAGGGGGCCTCGAGGAAAGGCTGGGACCCAGGAGACAGGGGTGCAGTTTCTGGCTCTGTCACAGACTCACTGGAGAGCACGTTGTACCTCAGTTTCCCCTGTCTGGAGCATAGGGATAGTATGAAGGACTGGCTCTCACTCTGTGACTGTGCAGAGTCCGGCGCGACGGGGCCCTGATCTCGGTTGGGGTCTGGGCAGTGCCTGGCACGATGGGACCCTGATTTCGGCTGGGGTCTGGGCAGCGCCCGGCGCGACGGGGCCCTAATCTCATTTGGGGTCTGGGCAGTGCCTGGCACGATGGGACCCTGATCTCGGTTGGGGTCTGGGCAGCGCCCGGCGCGATGAGGCCCTGATCTCATTTGGGGTCTGGGCAGTGCCTGGCGCGACGGGGCCCTGATCTCGGTTGGGGTCCGGGCAGCGCCTGGCACGACGGGACCCTGATCTTGGTTGGGGTCTGGGCAGCGCCCGGCGCGACGGGGCCCTGATCTCGGTTGGGGTCTGGGGAGCGCCCGGCGCGACGGGGCCCTGATCTCGGTAAAATAAAATGAATTTTGACTCTGGAAACACTCTTCTTTCTAGACAAACAGGCCAGGACGCCTGGGTTCTTTTCATGGACTCTGGTGGGTTTCCCAGGGACATGGGCCCTGGAGCCCAACCCAAAACCCACTGAGGTCAGTGCAATGGCTCCTGTTAGCCCCCAGGCTTGGAGCAGGCCCCAGGAGACCATTTGGCCTGCGGCTCCAGCCCCTGCTGGGAATCAGCCCAGCCGAGCTGGGAGCCCCCTCCCCCCCCCCCGACATTCCCCCCCCCCCCCCCCGCGGCTGGGGCCTGGGCCGGGCTATTTTTAGCTTGGTGTTTATATGGGACCAGCCCGACTTCCTCCAGAGTGGAGGAGTTTGTAAACACGGGCTCCTCCCCATGAGCCCCCCCGGCTTCCTGCTGATGTGGGGCTGCTTTCCTCCCCCGGGACTAGGGACTGTGGGGCAGCACCCCCCATCCTCTGCACCCCCCCGGCTCGCTCTCCTCTTCCCAGGTCCCCCAGCCTCCGTCCACACTACTCCTGCGCCTTGCTCCATCCTTCATTCCTCCTTCCCCCCCAGTGCACCCCACCTTTCCCCTGGGGCCTGGCTCTCTCCCCTTCACCCCTCTCCCGACCCACACACTCAACACGGCCTCCCTCTCCCGTCAGGTTCATGTGCGCCCAGCTGCCCAACCAAGTCCTGGAGAGTATCAGCCTCATCGACACGCCGGGGATCCTGTCGGGAGCCAAGCAGCGCGTGTGCCGGGGTAAGGCCGGGGGGAACTGCACTGGCCCAGTGCTGTGTGGAGGGAGCGAGGGGTGGGGGCTTCCTCCTGCCACACCCGTAACCCCGGCTCCCCCCACGTGGGGTTTCATTCAGGGGCACGTTGCTCGCCAGGGTGAGTGGAAGGGAGCGGGGTCTAGTGGTTAGAGCAGGGGGGCTGGGAGCCAGGACTCATGCGTTCTGTCCCCACCTTGGGGAGGGGAGTGGGGTCTAGTGAGGTGGGGGACTAGGAGCCGGGACTCCTGGGTTCTCTCCCCAGCTCAGGGAGGGGAGTGGGGCCTAGCGGGGTAGCGGGTGGGGGCTGGGAGCCAGGACCCCTGGGTTCTCTCCCCAGCTCAGGGAGGGGAGTGGGGCCTAGCGGGGTAGCGGGTGGGGGCTGGGAGCCAGGACCCCTGGGTTCTCTCCCCAGCTCAGGGAGGGGAGTGGGGCCTAGTGGGGTAGCGGGTGGGGGCTGGGAGCCAGGACTCCTGGGTTCTCTCCCCAGCTCAGGGAGGGGAGTACGGCCTAGTGGGGTAGCGGGTGGGGGCTGGGAGCCAGGACTCCTGGGTTCTCTCCCCAGCTCAGGGAGGGGAGTGGGGCCCAGTGGGGTAGCGGGTGTGTTTCCCTTTGGACGGGTGTGTTTCCCTGTGCACTCCCCGCACCAGGACCCCCTCTCTGCGGACGCCGGGTTTCCCAGTCCCGCCCTGTCGAGCTCACGCTTGGCCGTGAGGCCTGTTGCTACAGGAGCCGGGACTTTGCCAGGGGCATTTTTTCACCGTGAGTCATCGGCGCGGATGAGACGACCCGTTGTTGTTGTAATTCGCTTGAACAAACTGTTTGTGCATGTGAGTGTGTGTGCGCGGCCCTCGTGGCAGCGTGTGCCCAGTGTCTGTGCGCAGGGCTCGGGGGGGGGGCACTCGAGGTGGTGCGTGTGCACAAGCCTGTGTTTGCACCTTTGCATCTGTGCGTGGGTGTGTCAGTGGACGTGCCCGTGTGCCAAGGTGTGCCGGGTGTGTGTGCATGAGTGTGTGCCGGGTGTGTGTGCATGAGTGTGTGTGGGGTGTGTACCCGTAGGGTGGAGCATGTGCGCAGCTGCCCGCAGAGCAGGGCTTGTGTGTGCATGTGCCCGCGGGGTGTGTGTGCCCGTGTGGTGCGGCGTGTACGGCTGCCCGCGGGGGGGGGGTGCCCATGTGTGCGGCTGCCCGCGGTGGGGGGGGTGCCCATGTGTGCGGCTGCCCGTGGGGGGGGGTTGTCCTCCATTTGGTGGGGTGTGTGCGTGTGCCCGCGGGGTGTGGTGGGGCAGGGCACATCCTCGCTGCCCACTGGTGGGTGTGACGCCCGCCCTGGAGCCCAGAAGCCGGATGGGGATGTCGGGGGTGGGCGGCGAGAGGCCAAGCCCCAGTGGGATCCTGGCCTGGGCCAAACGTGGGTGTTGCCACTCTGGCTTCGGAGGTGGGGCTGGGGCCAGGACTCCTGGGTTCCCAAAGGGCGCTGGGGGCGGGGACCCATTAGACAGATCTCAGGCTGCGTCTCTGCCCTGCCAGCGGTCGGGCGTGTTCCTGGCGAGGGGCCGGCGCTCCCAGCCCAGCCGCTGGGGCTGCAGCCGAGCCCCCCGGTTCCCTGCCCCCCAGTTCCCTGCCCCCCGGGCTCCAGCCGCCGGGAAATACTGACTCAGTCCGGGCCTGCCTTCGAGGGAAACAATGCAGCCGGGGCTTGTTCCAAACAGGAAGCAGCTTGGGGGGGGGGGGGGTTTATCCCACCCCCCAGCGCCTCCAAAGGGCCAGGGCTGCCCATGCTGCTGGGCGAGGAGTGAATGGACCAGGGGTGCTGAATTACTCAGATACCTGCCCCTCACTCCCGACCCGCAGCCCCCTGGCCCCCCCAAGCTCCACCGGGGGCCCCCAGTCCCGACCCCCTGCCCCTCCCCAGCTCCGCCGGGGCCCCCCCAGTCCCGACCCGCAGCCCCCTGCCCCTCCCCAGCTCCGCCAGGGCCCCTCACTCCCGACCCGCAGCCCCCTATCCCCCCCAAACTCCGCCGGGGCCCCCCAGTCCCGACCCGCAGCCCCCTGCCCCCCCCCAGCTCCACCGGGCCCCCCCAGTCCCGACCCGCAGCCCCCTGCCCCTCCCACCTCCGCCGGGACCCCTCACTCCCGACCCACAGCCCCCTGCCCCCCCCCTAGCTCTGCCAGGGCCCCTCACTCCCGACCCACAGTCCCCTGACCCCCCCAGCTCTGCCGGGGCCCCTCACTCCCGACCCGCAGCCCCCTGCTCCCCCAGCCCAGGGGCCCCTCAGTCCCAACCTGTCCAGCTCTGGCTGTCGCTCTCTGCCCCAGCCAGACACAGAGCGAGAGCCCGGCTCAGCAGAGCGTGCCACGGAGGGGAGTGGGGAAACAGAACCCACAAGTGGGGACCGTCTCCCCCCCCCCCCCCCCCGGCTATAAACTCATTCCTGGAAGGAAACATTCGGCCAGCGCGGGAACGAGTCCAGTACAAAGGGGGGGAGTGATGGGAATGAAATGTACCCAGGCTAGGATCCGGTCCTCAAGGCACGCAGCTCGTTAGGGAGGCTCGTCAGTGGGGCTAGAGGCATTCCTCAGGGTACCGCCTTGGGGGAGGGATCGGTGCTCAGATCAGCTGGGGCTGGGATGCAGCCACCTCTGGGGTGGAACGTGAGGGCTGTTTCTACAAGGACCACTTGCCTAGTGCCGAGATGCAGCCACCTCTGGGGTGGGGCGCGAGGGCCTGTTTAGGATTCAGCATTGCCAGCCCGCCGGGTGGGGCAGGAAGTGAGGGCGAGTCCTGTGTCCAAACTGAAGGAGGCCGATGACCCCGCCCCGCCTTGGGATGCGGCTGGGGCTGGATCCCCGTCAGCTGAGCGGGGGCTGGCTGTTCCCGCCTGCCAGAGAGCGTGAGGCACAAAGGGCAAGTCATGGCCGGCCCCGCGTGCCACCAAAGGGGCGTCCAGGCTTCTGGCCCTGCAGGGAGCAGCCACGGGGGGAAGGGCCTGGGAAAACCAACAGAGACCCTGGAAAACCTGCCGCCCCACAGCCACCCACAGCGGG
This sequence comes from Sternotherus odoratus, assembly GCA_032164245.1. NCBI lineage: Eukaryota > Metazoa > Chordata > Testudines > Kinosternidae > Sternotherus > Sternotherus odoratus. The sequence continues at coordinate 12,502,788 of JAVMKO010000043.1, forward strand.
TACGTGGGGCCATTGCTCCTCAGTTTCCCTGGGAGCTAGTGGCTCCCCCAGGGCAGCTGGGTAGAGAACCCAGGCGTCCTGACTCCCAGCCCCTCCTGCTCTAACCACCAGACCCCACTCCCCTCCCAGAGCTGGGGAGAGAACCCAGGAGTCCTGGCTCCCAGCCCCTCCTGCTCTAACCACCAGACCCCACTCCCCTCCCAGAGCTGGGGAGAGAACCCAGGAGTCCTGGCTCCCAGCCCCTCCTGCTCTAACCACCAGACCCCACTCCCCTCCCAGAGCTGGGGAGAGAACCCAGGAGTCCTGGCTCCCAGCCTCTCCTGCTCTAACCACTAGACCTCACTCCTCTCCCAGCGCCAAGATAGAACCCAGGAGTCCTGGCTCCAAGTCAATGCTGATGTTTAGCAGCTGCTGCATTCCACCCCCGAGGTGGCTGCATTACAGTCCTGGCTGAGGGACTCTCTGTATAAACAGCCGCCAGGGCCCATTAAGAAGTGGCTGCATCTCAGCGCCGGGTGTGGGATCCCTGTATAAACAGACCCTACCCCAACCCCCACCCCAGAGGTGGGTGCATCTCAGCGCCGGGTGTGGGATCCCTGTATAACCAGACCCCGCCCCCACCCCCACCCCAGAGGTGGGTGCATCTCAGCGGCAGGGATCAGGCCTCCTTTCCAAGACCGTTCATCAAGCCCTGAGCACGTCCTCCTGGTGCCCCCTGGCCCCTGCAGGAATGTGCTGGGGGGTCCCCGGCCTGGCTGGAGGAATGGGGGGGGGGCACCTGCTTTCCCACTGATGTGTCCAAATTCCTCTTGGGATTCCTCCCCTCTGAATTCATGGTTGGCCCCGGGTGGGGAGGGTCTGCATTCCAGGAGGGGTTCACCCAGCTGCTAGAACTCAAGTGCCCCCCCCCCGGGACTCCCTTGCCCACCTGGCTCCCTTTGGAGCTGAGGGGAGCTCCGAGCGGGCGGTGCCCTGAGCTATGCAGGGAATTCAGCCCGAGCCAGGCGCGTGGCAGCTCGGTAAACACCCTGAGGAGTTCAGGGCGCCCTCGGCTGCTCACGGCTGTCCCGTTAGCTCACTCCTGTGTGCAAACAACCCGCTGGGCCAGGCCCAGCTGTGTGTGCCAAACAAACCCGATCTCCTAGGGTGCAGGCTGCAGGGTTATTGTAGGGTCCCTCAGAGATGACACGGGCTGGTTCGTTATTGTAGGGTCCCTCAGAGATGACACGGGCTGGTTCGTTATTGTAGGGTCCCTCAGAGATGACACGGGCTGGTTCCTTATTGTAGGGTCCCTCAGAGATGACACGGGCTGGTTCCTTATTGTAGGGTCCCTCAGAGATGACACGGGCTGGTTCCTTATTGTAGGGTCCCTCAGAGATGACACGGGCTGGTTCGTTATTGTAGGGTCCCTCAGAGATGGCACGGGCTGGTTCGTTATTGTAGGGTCCCTCAGAGATGACACGGGCTGGTTCGTTATTGTAGGGTCCCTCAGAGATGACACGGGCTGGTTCGTTATTGTAGGGTCCCTCAGAGATGACACGGGCTGGTTCGTTATTGTAGGGTCCCTCAGAGATGGCACGGGCTGGTTCGTTATTGTAGGGTCCCTCAGAGATGACACGGGCTGGTTCGTTATTGTAGGGTCCCTCAGAGATGGCACGGGCTGGTCACACTGGTTTGTTATTGTAGGGTCACTTGTGAAGCCAGCAACCTGTTATTGTAGGGTTGCTTGTGCGACCATGTGTCCTCACTAGCAGGGCAGTTCGGGTCAGGCCAGGTCCCTGTGGCCTGAAATCCCCCAGCAGCCAGCGGGGCCGGGACAAACGGAGGAAGAAGCTGGTAAAATGAAGCAGGTGATAAGCCGGGGCAGGGAGGTTGCTGTGGGCAGGATCAGCTGAGCCCCATAGCAACGGGCCAGGTCACAACGCGCTGAGAAATCCGGCCCATCCTGCCAGCAGAGGGGCGTGGGGGGTGTTCATGGGGGAGACGGCGACAGCACGTGTGAGTGGGAGCAGCACCGCCCACTGGGAGCGTTTGCTAGTGAAAACCTATGGCCAGTTGGACCTCCGTGAAGCCAATCGGTGCAGATCTCTCCATGCTTCACAAGGGGGGAAACTGAGGCACGGAGAGGGGCAGGGACATGCTGAAGGCCATTCCTTGAACCATGGTCTGAAACCAGGAGTCCTGGCTCCCAGCACCCCCCTGCTCTAACCACTAGATCCCACTCCCCTCCCAGAGCCAGAACCCAGGAGTCCTGGCTCCCAGCACCCCCCTGCTCTAACCACTAGACCCCTGTTGCGGGTAGCTAGTGGCAGTTGATGGGTGCTGTTTTTGGGGGGGAAGGAGAAGGTCCCCTGAGGCAGTGGAAGCCCAGAGCCCGTCCCCTGGTGAACCCCATCACCGAGATGCAGCAACCGCCCCGGTGGGCTGCCCGGGGATTGAGCTGAACAGGCCAGAGCGCAGAGGAAATTCCCGCCGTGAGCTGGCACCATCCGGGGCTCAGGCTGTTTCCCACAGGGGTGATTTATGGCCAGCTTCGCAGCCAGCCCTGAGGTGCCTGGGATCCCTCACCCAGCGCTGAGATGCAGCCACCTCTGGGGTGGGATGCGGGGCCTGTCCAGACACTGCACCATAACCCAGCACCCAGTGCTCCGGGCCCGCAAGCGAAGGCGAACCCCGTAGCTCATGACATTAGATACGGGGCACCATGAGATCCAATACCCCTCGGGCCAGCGGGCGTGGGAAAGGCCAGCGCGATGGGCACAGGGTCTAGTCCAGCTGCTGCTCCTGCCCCTCAGACCCCTCCCTCTCTAGAGAATCCCCCCAACCCCATCGGGGCTGGACACACAGCTCAGCCTCCTTTCAGCCTCCGACCCGGGGAGCCCCCGGCCTCCTCTGGAGCGGCTCCATTTTCCAGGGAGGAAACTCGCTGGCTCCCTCCCTGCTTGTGTAAACAGGACCCCGATTTCCCGCCCTCCACCCCATCACCGCAGCCAGCCGGGCCGGCTCCTGCTCCCTGCCGAACCAGGGGAGGGGGGGGAGAACGTCAGGCTGGCCGCAGCGGGCCCAAGCCCCTCGCCCAGGCAGGGGGCTGGGTACCTGGAAAGCCCTGGGCCCTGGTTTAGCGCCACCCCCACCCCAACCTTTCCCAGGCCCCCCGGCCAGCGGAGAGACGCCCGGGGAGGGGTTTGCGGCAGCCCCGTCCGGTCCAGCTGGGTTTTGACTCACGGCGGGGTCAGGTTGGCTCAGACTTTCCTCTGCTCAGCCTCAAGGCTTCCTTTTTTGGTGCTTTGGAGACACTTGCCGCCTCCGGCTGCCAAGTGTGTGTGGGGGGGGATTGGCCTGGTTCCAGCAGCGCGGCTCAGCGGGGCTGTTAGGGTTGCTGGGGGGGATGTAATCAGATGTTTCTTCCCTCCGCCCCTGAGACCTCCCCCCTCCCACTTACAGGGGACCCCCCCCCTCAGTTGGGGTCTGGGCAATGCCCGGCGCGACGGGGCCCTGATCTCGGTTGGGGTCTGGGCGGCGCCCGGCGCGACGGGGCCCTGATCTCGGTGGGGGTCTGGGCGGCGCCCGGCGCGACGGGGCCCTGATCTCGGTGGGGGTCTGGGCGGCGCCCGGCGCGACGGGGCCCTGATCTCGGTGGGGGTCTGGGCGGCGCCCGGCGCGACGGGGCCCTGATCTCGGTGGGGGTCTGGGCGGCGCCCGGCGCGACGGGGCCCTGATCTCGGTTGGGGTCTGGGCGGCGCCCGGCGCGACGGGGCCCTGATCTCGGTGGGGGTCTGGGCGGCGCCCGGCGCGACGGGGCCCTGATCTCGGTGGGGGTCTGGGCGGCGCCCGGCGCGACGGGGCCCTGATCTCGGTGGGGGTCTGGGTGGCGCCCGGCGCGACGGGGCCCTGATCTCGGTGGGGGTCTGGGCGGCGCCCGGCCCGACGGGGCCGTGATCTCGGTGGGGGTCTGGGTGGCGCCCGGCACGACGGGGCCCTGATCTCGGTGGGGGTCTGGGTGGCGCCCGGCGCGACGGGGCCCTGATCTCGGTTGGGGTCTGGGTGGCACCCGGCCCGACGGGGCCCTGATCTCGGTGGGGAGGCAGTGGAGGGTGAGGAGGGCAGGGTGGTGGTACACTGGGGGAGGAGCAGAGGATGGGGATGGGTCTGTTGGGGGAAGCGGGGTGGGGCTCCCTTTCCCCTTCTCAACCCACAAGCTTGGGGCTAATGGGTAGGGGCACAATGAGTGTGGGGCACAGGGGCTGGGGAGTGAGGAGGGGAGCAGGCAGGAGGCAGGGTCTGGGGAGTGGGGAGCAAGGGGAGCACGAGACTGGGCAGGGCGGGCGTGGGGCACAGGGTCTGGGGAGCGAGGGGAGCACGAGGCGGGGGCAGGGCGGGCGTGGGGCCCAGGGTCTGGGGAGTGGGGAGCGAGGGGAGCACGAGGCGGGGGCAGGGCGGGCGTGGGGCCCAGGGTCTGGGGAGTGGGGAGCGAGGGGAGCACAAGGCGGGGGCAAGGCGGGCGTGGGGCCCAGGGTCTGGGGAGTGGGGAGCGAGGGGAGCACGAGGCGGGGGCAGGGCGGGCGTGGGGCCCAGGGTCTGGGGAGTGGGGAGCGAGGGGAGCACGAGGCGGGGGCAAGGCGGGCGTGGGGCCCAGGGTCTGGGGAGTGGGGAGCGAGGGGAGCACGAGGCGGGGGCAGGGCGGGCGTGGGGCCCAGGGTCTGGGGAGTGGGGAGCGAGGGGAGCACGAGGCGGGGGCAGGGCGGGCGTGGGGCCCAGGGTCTGGGGAGTGGGGAGCGAGGGGAGCACGAGGCGGGGGCAGGGCGGGCGTGGGGCCCAGGGTCTGGGGAGTGGGGAGCGAGGGGAGCACGAGGCGGGGGCAGGGCGGGCGTGGGGCACAGGGTCTGGGGAGTGGGGAGCGAGGGGAGCACGAGGCGGGGGCAGGGCGGGCGTGGGGCACAGGGTCTGGGGAGTGGGGAGCGAGGGGAGCACGAGGCGGGGGCAGGGCGGGCGTGGGGCACAGGGTCTGGGGAGTGGGGAGCGAGGGGAGCACGAGGCGGGGGCAGGGCGGGCGTGGGGCCCAGGGTCTGGGGAGTGGGGAGCGAGGGGAGCACGAGGCGGGGGCAGGGCGGGCGTGGGGCACAGGGTCTGGGGAGTGGGGAGCGAGGGGAGCACGAGGCGGGGGCAGGGCGGGCGTGGGGCCCAGGGTCTGGGGAGTGGGGAGCGAGGGGAGCACGAGGCGGGCGTGGGACGCAAGGCAGGGCCCCCGTCGCCGCGCCCGCCCCCCGGCCCCTGACGGCCTCTCCCGGCCCCGCAGGCTACGACTTCCCGGCCGTGCTGCAGTGGTTCGCGGAGCGCGTGGACCGCATCATCCTGCTCTTCGACGCCCACAAGCTGGAGATCTCGGACGAGTTCTCGGAGGCCATCCGAGCCCTGAAGGGCAACGAGGACAAGATCCGGGTGGTCCTGAACAAGGCTGACATGGTGGAGACGCAGCAGCTGATGCGGGTCTACGGGGCCCTCATGTGGTCCCTGGGGAAGGTGTTCAACACCCCCGAGGTGCTGCGTGTCTACATCGGCTCCTTCTGGGCCCAGCCGCTGCTCGTCTCCGACAACCGCCGGCTCTTCGAGCTGGAGGAGCAGGACTTGTTCCAGGACATCCAGAACCTGCCCCGCAACTCGGCCCTCCGCAAACTCAACGACCTGGTCAAGAGAGCCCGGCTGGTCAGGGTGAGCCGGAGGGACCCAGGGGGTGGCAGGGGGATTTGGGGGAGGATGGGGGGGCTGGGGATCTAGGCGGGCCAGGGAGGTGGAAGGGGGGTTATGGGGTGGAGAGCACTGAGGGGGGCAGGGGGATCTAGGGGGACTGAGGGGGAGGGGCACTGCAAGGGGTGGGGGGGACCAAGGAGCCCCTGGCCCCCCAGATGGCAAAAACACCAGGTGGTTATCCTAGCCACCAGGACTCCTGGGTTCTATCCCTGGCTTGGCTGGGGGCGGGGGGGGTCTAGTGATTCGAGTCCCCTTGGCTGCAGGGTGAGGTCTGACATCCTCTGTTAGCTGGTGGGTCTCACGCCCGTAAGGGGCCCCGCACCCCTGAATTTGGGGGGTCTCTGAGGGCAGCTTTCGGGGCCCCTCCATATTGTCTCAGGGCTGTGACCCTCTTAGGCAGCAGATGGCTCCAGACCCCCTGCCCTGAACAATGGCCCCATCTCCCCTGGGGGGTCCTCATTGTGCTGCGAGGGAGGGGGCATTACGGGGTGTGTGAGCCCCCCACATCCTGTACCTGGTTTCCTCGTTAGGGGGTTTCCCATGCGGCAGAGCCTTCCACAGCCGTGATTGAGTAACAACCCCCTCCCCCCCGGTTGTGCAATCCTCCCTGCCCCCCAGCCTGAGAAATGGGGACCCCTCCTGAGCAACAGTCCCCCCAGTCTGAGAAATGGGGACCCCTCCTGAGCAACAGTCCCCCCAGCCTGAGAAATGGGGACCCCTCCTGAGCAACAGTCCCCCCAGCCTGAGAAATGGGGACCCCTCCTGAGCAACAGTCCCCCCAGCCTGAGAAATGGGGACCCCTCCTGAGCAACAGTCCCCCCAGCCTGAGAAATGCCTCCAGCCAAATCCCCTAAAAGCCTCTAACTAGGGGTTCCTCCATGCGGGGGGCACTGACACCCCCACATGCCCAGGGGCCTGGTTTCCCATCCCCCTGCTGCTGCCCCCCACACCTGAGCTGACGCGGCGGGGGCTGGGCATCCCCCAAGTAGCAGGCGCCCCCCTTGACACCAGGGAGGGTCAGGGCCCCATGTCTGGAGCTCACAGCTCCCCCCCCCCCTCCCCATTTCTTCTTGGTTCAGCCGGGCTGGGGAGGGGGCAGCCCCTGGGTGACTTGCGGGCGGGAGCTGGGCTCAGAGCCCCCACCCCTGGGCACAGCCAACTTCCACTGGCGAGCACATGCTAACCGGGAGGGGACAGGCCCCGGGTCCCAGACCCCGCCCCTGAACCAGCAGCCCCCCGTCCCCTGTGACCCCCCCGGGCGTGCCCCCCTCATAACCCGGGTTCCTCTCCCCGCGGCCCCCGGTGACGCGGGGGAGGTTTAATGAGGCTCCTCCATTGGCCCGAGAGGAAGCGGCAGATTGGCTTTCGCAGCCTCTTTCCCTCGCCCGCGGCCTTATCTTTTCCTGCCACCTGCTGCGCCGGCTCCCCGGGGCCCTTTGTGCGGCCCGGGCCCCCGAGTGGCAATTTCCTCCTGGCCACGGCCGGAGCCAGGGAACAGAACGTCCATGGAGCCGCCGCGAGCACTTTCCACAGCCGGCTGCCAACAGCCGCCTGGGTCACGGAGCGCTCGAGTGCCCCGTCCCCCCATGACCCCACCCTCAATGCAGAGGGGAAACTGAGGCACAAAGGGGCGGAGTCCCTTTCTTAAGGTCCCAGTAAGTTGGGGCCCTGTTGTGCCGGGTGCTGCCCACACCCCGACCGAGATCCGGGCCCCCTTGTGCCAGGCCCTCCACAGAGCCCAAGGCACGGGGCGGGGCGGCGACTGGCTC